>OW387023.1:61638165-61881588 GCA_936439885.1 Nowickia ferox
AAAAAGCGTTACCATTACTAAACTGTTTGATTCAGACATGTATTTATGATTTAAACTGTTTTCAATAATGTTGGATTCCACAAAATTGCCTATTAGTTGTGCATGAAACTGTTCAACTTAATAAATATGTACATGTCTGCATCCAACAGTTTTTCATTAGTAATTGGTGGTTAAGTTTTTTTTACGTATGTATGGCACATGGCACACAGATGTAAAACCTAACATTCGTATAAATGGATTCGAAAATTTTTGTTTAAATTACAAAGAAATCAAGAGCGGTAAAAATTAAGGTTAGGAACCAGTAAAATTTTAAATAGCACTTACATAACTTTTTAGGTACATATGTACATATGTATACCTGTCTGTGAATATAATTAATAAATAGTTATAAGTTAGCAAGCATAAGCTTTCGTTTTATTACATCTTCGTTTCATAAATTTATACCTACACATACATACATATGTATGTATGTTATATATAAAATAATTGAAACTTATAAAAACAATTTCACTCTAATTCAGTGCGAGTCGCTATAGTTTAATTTTTACAACAATAAAACACATGATTTTACCCTACAATAACTCAAGAAGGCACATTATTTTACAAACAAAAATGTATGCCTTGCCAGAGATACATAAGTGCCATTTCAACTTTTACAAAAAGTTATATTAGGTATTTATGTACCTACATAGGTATATCCAACACAGTAATTTTAAACGCAAATGCAAAATGTCCCTGTGATTAAAGCATTTGTGTTTAAGCTGTTTTCGTACATACATAGGTTTTAAAACATGTTATGTTTATATAATCTATAGGAGTTTCACTGTAAAGTTGAACTAAGATTATAAAGCCAGCCAGTTGGATAGCTTTCCTATCACCCAGAAGAATACAAAATTCAAATACAGCCATTCAAGCTTATCTTCTTGGGAGTATTTATAAGAAATACATATATTCCAAGTTCACCCAATTTAATTCAAAAATTTTTAATTGTGTACATACATATTTATAAAATTGCGGTACTTTGTACACACAGCCATACAATTAAACAATTATTTCAACACTTGTATTTCTTATAAATACTCCCAAGAAGATAAGCTTGAATGGCTGTATTTGAATTTGTATTCTTCTGGGTGATAGGAAAGCTATCCCAACTGGCTGGCTTTATAATCTTAGTTCAACTTTACAGTGAAACTCCTATAGATTATATAAACATAACATGTTTTAAAACCTATGTATGTACGAAAACAGCTTAAACACAAATGCTTTAATCACAGGGACATTTTGCATTTGCGTTTAAAATTACTGTGTTGGATATACCTATGTAGGTACATAAATACCTAATATAACTTTTTGTAAATGTTGAAATGGCACTTATGTATCTCTGGCAAGGCATACATTTTTGTTTGTAAAATAATGTGCCTTCTTGAGTTATTGTAGGGTAAAATCATGTGTTTTATTGTTGTAAAAATTAAACTATAGCGACTCGCACTGAATTAGAGTGAAATTGTTTTTATAAGTTTCAATTATTTATATATAACATACATACATATGTATGTATGTGTAGGTATAAATTTATGAAACGAAGATGTAATAAAACGAAAGCTTATGCTTGCTAACTTATAACTATTTATTAATTATATTCACAGACAGGTATACATATGTACATATGTACCTAAAAAGTTATGTAAGTGCTATTTAAAATTTTACTGGTTCCTAACCTTAATTTTTACCGCTCTTGATTTCTTTGTAATTTAAACAAAAATTTTCGAATCCATTTATACGAATGTTAGGTTTTACATCTGTGTGCCATGTGCCATACATACGTAAAAAAAACTTAACCACCAATTACTAATGAAAAACTGTTGGATGCAGACATGTACATATTTATTAAGTTGAACAGTTTCATGCACAACTAATAGGCAATTTTGTGGAATCCAACATTATTGAAAACAGTTTAAATCAATAAATACATGTCTGAATCAAACAGTTTAGTAATGGTAACGCTTTTTTTTGGCACATGTCACATAAGAAATGACAGATGTAAACTCCGCCTTACAAACTGCAAGAAATGAGCCGGATGGATCACAGAAACATCCAAAGTCTGACTCAGTTTCATATATTTTTCCATGAACATAATATATGCTACATGTGATGAAAATTGCGCCCTTAAAAATATAAAAAAAATTTTATAAAAATTAAGCTTTGCAATTATTTATGTATAGATATTTATTAGCGCAATATTGACTTCGGTGTGAATCGATATACTTATATATATGTTTGCAATTGCACAACAATAAAACTTGTATTCGTTCCCTACAATAAAAAAATCGGCAGCATTTGTCTTACGTAGATTACTTGCAAGGAAAATGCATGAACACTTCTCCTAGTTTGTTTATATTTTTTCTTTCGATATGTATATGCATGTGTACATACATACACATGTTTGCAAATACCAATTTTATACTTGTACGATTTATACCCAGCGGGAAAATGAAAGAGCAATAATACTTTCTAGAAGGCCTTTGTACTCGCTCCATTCCACTCTTATATCATTTTTGGCAGCCATTCTGAAAAGTCTTCAAATTAATATATTTTACTTTTCGTTTGGTAAAAGTACACGCAAAAAATTTTACTCCTCTTCCCCCTTCTCATAAAAGCGAATGTGGAATGTGTATCTTATCTTTTATGCAAAAGAGTCGCGGCCTTCTATAAGGCATTCTTTAGCAGTTAGATAAAAATAGTAATTGATTTAATAAGAACTGAAGTAAGAATATATTCTGAGTTTTCCCGCTAGGTAGTAACGTGCTCGCTTTGTATCGAAGTAGTGGTTGGCGTACACATTGTACATGCAGACCATTGTAAACAAATATACATATCTACACTTGAAGTAGCGAAATATCCAGTGTTGCCAGAAAATGCTGATGAGAGAATGTTAAATGGGTAAAAACATTCTGCTAAAATGTTATACAGAAGAAAAGTATAATGCTAGATGTAAATGTAGAAAAAATTATTGAAATAGCTTTGAATTTCATGTTTATGCAAAATCATTAGTATTTACATGTATTTTTACATAAAATAGTTAATAATTGGTGTTTTTTGGAAATGATAGAATTGCGTTAAAAAATTTTAACGCACTAATAATCTCAAATTATTATTTTACTTATTCAGTAAAATATTTGTTTATTAACAAGTAAGAGTGCTATATTCGGCTGTGCCGAATCTTATATACCCTTCACAAATCATAAAATGTAGAGAAAAGACATGCGTTCATATGTACGTATGTGTATATATGTAGATACGTAGACATGCGTAATTTTATGAGAAAACTTTCGTATCTATTACCAATTAAACTGCAATATTCAGCGCAAAACTGCATTTTGAATGCATCTTGCGGACAATATATTCTATAACTGACGCTTGCCTTGTTAACATGACTGTGTGTGCTCAACAGCGAACTTGTATAAATACATACTTTCAAATTTATCGGGCCTGTGCTGAAAATCATGGTGATTTAGAATCACGTGATTTCAAAAGTATACCACTAATAGCTGCCCTGATAGTGGGTTTTTATTGTATTTTAAGTTTTTGTCATTTATAATAGAATATTTTCTTCCAACTTCCAAAGCTTTCAATCGTGCAATTTAAAAAAGCAATTATTTAGCTTTCATTAATTTTTTAAAATCATCGTGTTTTTACATGTCGTGATTTGCAGAACAGGCCCATATGAATTAAGTCAAGTGAAACTGAAATATAGGCACTTTGCAGCAATATGCATGGGTATAAGGGTTAAAAAATATGTGTTTTATATGCATTTACACAATATATTTTAGTTTATAAAACTTTTTTCATTTACTCTTCCGATAAATTTTTTAAAATATGTACATTGGAGCGACTCACTTCAAAAAAAGTTTTTGTTACCCCTCAATATAATGTCATACATATCGCTCGTTTATTAAATAAAAAAAACTAGTTTATTTTAAACTTTAAAGTTTTCAATTTACACACAACTTAATGGAAAATGATAATTTTATTTGTCTCTCGATAGTTAAGTATACAATATATGGTATGAAATTTTTACACAATATGAATACCAATATGAGGATTTTGCATCATTAACCCAAAAATCCCATTTTTTGATATACATATATGTTTTTTTTTAGAAAATGAGCGATATGTACATATGTAGCTTGTTAAGTTGCAAATAACCTACTAGCCTACTATGTTCCGTTGAAATTTCTTATAATACCTAAGAAAATTTAAATTAAAAATAAACTTTTTAAACATTACTGCTGCAGATCTACCAATAAAATGCAGGAATACAAACTGGCTTTAGATATAAAAGTTATCAATTTTTTATTTTTTTTTTGAAAACCCAACACTTCTCCTTAGGTAAGTTTATTTAGCAATCGAATAATTAAGTTATTTTCGGACCTAGCAAAAAAGACATGCAAAAGAAATAGTTAATGCATGGGTTCAATCCAGGTGCAAAAAGCAAGATTTTAACACAGGCGTGTCACTGGCGACCATGGGTTCACATTTAACAAAACTGCTCTTCATTGAATGAGTGCTTAGAACCCATAAAAGTTCCCTGATTCGATGACGTTTTTCACAAAACAAAAAAAAACCTTGTCGCAGCGAGGATACGAACCTTGCTGTTAAGACTGTCAAGACACACTCTCTACCACCGAGCTATTGCACCCTTTTTATTTGGTGGAGATAAAACTTGTTTTATAACAATGTTTCAAAGCGTTGATTTAATTCTGTTTTTACATACATGCCTATTTCGTGTGGATATTTATTCCAATGTTAATTACCCAGTAATATTGCATGCGTTTTTGATGAGTTCAAAAACTATAGCTTTATTACGATTTGCGATGAACTTTAGAATGCATTCGAAGACACAAATGCTAAAGAAAGCATGAAACACTATTAAATCTTGAACGCATTAATTTTTTTTGCTGGGGAAAACATTAATAAATTTATCATTTGCAATGATAGGTATACATACGAGTACTTAGATACAAACATTCATGTAGGTATTACATACATACATACTTATTTACATATATACATATGTACATAAGCACCTACATAGGTACATACATATGTATGTATGTATGTAATTAAACTAAGTTTTAGAGCTTTAAAATAAGTGCAAAATGCCAATAAAACAAAATGTGAATCAAACATTCGTTCTGAAAATAGAAGAACGTGAGTTCATATTCTCATCTCAACCTTTATGTTTTTTTCCTACATATTAAAAAATATTTCTTTCATATACTACAACATACATACATATGTATATATATGTATCTATTTACATACATACATATGTATGTACATATATACTATAAAGGAGTTTTTCTGAAGAATTTTAGAAAATAATAATAATATATACATATGTATGTATGTTCATAAGTACCTTCATCATTAATTGAACTCATCCAGTGAATCAATCCCTGCCGATTGCCTATATACAAACACCACCTTAATTAAGTAGAAGTACTTTTTACTAAATTTATTTTAAAAAAAATAACAAATGAATGAAAGAAAATACCAACAACAACAAGCACCATCAAACAAACAATCTTGTCCACTTGAAAATATTTATAAGAAATCCATGATCTTTAGCAAGGGATTTACTTTTTTTAACATACATATAGATACATACACAATACAGACATTAGCAAACGAATTTATATTTACTTGTGCATATTTATATACATATGTATATGTACTCGTATGTATGTATCAACATGTCTTTAAAAAAAAATCCATAAGTTCTCAACATAACAACCAGTGTTGCCAGAAAATGATGGTGAGATAATGCTAAATCGGTCAAAAAATTCTGCTAAAATGTTCTATAGAAGAAAAGTATAATGCTAGATTTAAATGTAGAAAAAATTATTGAAATAGCTTTGAATTTCATGTTTATACAAACTCATTAGTATTTACAGGTATTTTTATAGGAAATGTTGCAATTACGTTTAAAAGTTTTTAACGCACTAATAATCCACAATGACAGCAAAAAGCGTTTGGGATAGTTTCATTGTTGCCATTTTAGCATTTTCACTGCTAGATCTTGCATTTTCATTAGTTAAACAGCATTCAACTTGCAAAAAATTCTGCTAAATGCTTTCTTGCAGAATTTGTTGAAAATATAAAATTTTAATTTCTTAAAAAAATTCTTCAGTATGGAGGATTTTTCTCATAAATGTACATGTATTTATTGCAGGGTAAAGGTTCCCTGATGATCTACAGTGAAATGCGCATATGATCCAGCTAACCATTCAATAATCAATTTCAATGTACATACGTATTTTTAATAAACAAATATTTTACTGAATAAGTAAAATAATAATTTGAGATTATTAGTGCGTTAAAACTTTTTTTAACGTTATTATAACATTTAAAAAAAAACCACAATCATTAACTATTTTGTGTTTGTATGTGCTATAAAAATACACGTAAATACTAATGAGTTTGTATAAACATGAAATTCAAAGCTATTTCAATAATTTTTTCTACATTTAAATCTAGCATTATACTTTTCTTCTGTAGAACATTTTAGCAGAATTTTTTGACCGATTTAACATTCTCTCATCAGCATTTTCTGGCAACACTGGATAGTTTGCTACTTCAAGTGTAGAGATGTATATGTATTTATAATTGTATGCATGTACAATATGTACGCCAACCACTACTTTGATACAAAGCGATCAAGTTACTACCTAGCGGGAAACCTCAGAATATATTCTTACTTCAGGCCTTATTAAATCAATTACTATTTTTATCTAACTGCTAAAGAATGCCTTATAGAAGGCCGCGACTCTTTTGCATAAAAGATAAGATACACATTCCACATTCCCTTCTATGAAAAGGGTGAAGAGGAGTAAAATTTTTTCCGTGTATTTTTACCAAACCAAAAGTAAAATCGATTAATTTGAAGACAGAATTGCTGGCAAAAGAGGCGAAATTCAAAGGCAAAAATGATATAAGAGTGGAATGGAGCGAGTAGACCTTGTACATCCAAAAGAAGGAGTACAAAGGCCTTCTAGAAGGTATCCTTGCTCCTTATTTTTCCCGCTGGGAAAAATCCTACAAGTATAAAATTGGTATTTGCAAACATGTGTATGTATGTACATATGTATACACATATCGAAAGAAAAAATATAAACAAACTAGGAGAAGTGTTCATGCAATTTTCTTGCAAATAATCTACGTAAACCAAATGTTGCCGATTTTTTAATTGTAGGGGACGAATAAAGCATTTATTGTTGTACAATTGCAAATAGATATATAAGTATATCGATTGACATCGAAGTCAATATTGCGCTAATAAATATCTATACATAAATAATTGCAAGGCTTAATTTTTAAAACAATTGCCTTATTTATAAAAAATAGTTTATATTTTTAAGCGCACAATTTTCATCACATGTAGCATATATTATGTTCATGGAAAAATATATGAAAATGAATCAGACTTTGGAGATTTGTGTGATCCATCTGGCTCATTTCTTGCAGTTTGTAAGGCTGATTTTGCATCTGGCATTTCTTGTGTGCCATGTGCCAAAAAAAAGCGTAACCAGTAATTACTACGGAAAAAATGTTTGATTCAGACATGTATTTATTGATTTAAACTGTTTCCAATAATGTTGGATTCCATAAAATTGTCTATTAGTTATGCATGAAACTGTTCAACTTAATAAATATGTACATACGTGTCAAAAGCCCCATGTTTTAAGCCCCATGGTAACTTTTGGCCCACCCTGTACAAGTGTTGAAATAATTGTTTAATTGTATCGCTGTGTGTACAAAGTACCAAAATTTTATAAATATGTATGTACACACTTTAAAATTTTTGAATTAAATTGGGTGAACCTGGAATACATATATGCATGTGACCAAAATATGCATAAGTAGGTATAAGGGTTAAAAATGTGTATTTGTTTTTAATAAAACAACGCCAGATATCAGTAAATGAGTTCAAATTTTCAGCATGATTCCACCATGATTTTTCCATTGGAAAATCCCTTTCAGTTGATAGCCATATCAAAAAAGTGTAAAAAATAGCGGTTCGCAGCTTTGGGCGGCTATCACGTTTTTTGGCTACGGAATATCCACACGTTGATCCTGTCGTAGTAGTTAGGTATATCGTATATTTACCTATAAGTTCAAAGTATGTATGTACATACATATGTATGTAGGTATATGTATTTTTTCCCACAATGTAACTTAATTTAATTTCTGTTCGAAAAAGTAGAAATCACAAATTTTTTATTTATTCTCGAAAAAATAAAAATCGCAAAATAATTATTTCTATAATTATTATTTCAGTAGGCTCTCTCTTTAAGCCAAATTACATGTGATAATTTTTAAGGAACAAATAACACCAAAGTTAATTGTAAATATTCTGACAAACACTAGCAGAACGAAAGCACTAACAATTATTTCTGCTGGAAAAAAGAAAAAACAGAAAATAACAATTATTTCCAGTTAAAATATAAAAATCAGGAAATAACAATTATTTCTGCCTAAAAAATAAAAATTATAATTTTAAAATTGGAGCTTAGAAAATAGTTTAGAATAATTAAAATGGTGTGATTGTCCACTTTGTTTGATGCTTCCTTGTATGTAGTTTTGCCTTTTTTCTATGAAAATTCAACAATAATTATTATTTTTTGTCCCTGATTAATTTTTTTCCAAAAATATATTGAAAAAAAATTTTCAACTAAGTTCGAAACTCAGCATAGAAGTTATGACAAACCGACTTCTTACTTCTTAACCACGTTAGCCTTTAAATCTTATGCATTTTGTTACATATGTATATATTATATTCAGAAAACAAACAAGCAAATCAAACACAATCCTATCCCCTTTGAAATATTTATAAAAAACCAATGCTCTTTAACAAGCGCTTATTTACATTATACCGACATAGCAAACGAATTTATACATATGCATGTATGTATACTTGGGCACATTGAATATACATACATACGTATTTACAATCATACATACATATGTGCCCTTAATTATGAAAGTGGTCTAAGTCATATGAATATATTTCTGCATCGAAATATGAAATAAATCTGTAATAAACTTGAAAAAATATTTAATAAATATTAAATAAACTTCTATTAATCGACACTAGTACAACTATAAGTTAAAATGTTGCATAATATAAAAATATTTTTTTAATTTCTTCAAATGTAATCTATTAAATATCTCGATGAAAGAAATATATGACTTAGACCACTTTCATAATTAAGGGCACATATATTTTATATATTTTATCAACACGCATTCATTAGCACAATACTTTATTTGTATACAAAAAAAAATCCCATTTCTTACCACAAACAACTAATATTCTTCCTTCAATACGTTTGCTAGCATATTGTTGCTGTGCGTAGAGTTGACTACATACACACGTACAAACAATTGGATATTCTTCTTTCAATACTATTTGTAGCGTATTGTTGTTGTTGTAGTTGTTCATATGAACACTCTTATGCATATACATATGTGTGTATGTACGAGTGAATGGTCTTCATGGTAGCGTATATTTATACATACATCCATATAAACATACAGTTTTTTGCATGACTCTACTGATTGTTATACACATCAATTCATATGCATGCGTACGAAAAAGCATGTGCCAAGCAAAAACACCATAAGGCAATGTCTATGTATTTGGTTTAATACGAAATAATGCTTGTTAAAGAAAATGTTTAACTAAAGTAAATATAAAGTAAATTCAAGGGAGCTTCAGCGGTGGAGTAGCTAGTGAGGTTAGTAACAGAATTAAATATTGTTGGTCTATGCACGGCAACTTTTTTGGTAGATTTGTAAAAAATTTGTGATAAAACTTTATATATAGAAAATGCAAGAACCGATTCTTTATTTTTGCTGATTTTCAATACCAATCGTGCCAAGACAAATGCGGTCGATTCAGTCCAATTCCGAGCTCTCTAACTCTTTTAGGAGCTTCATACAATCACTTTCAAGCAACACATAGAAAATCCGTACATGCAGACGGTCAGACGGACATGTCTTTTTTTCATCTCCTATTCATAAGGATCCAGAATAACTAACTTTATTTCGCCGTAAATGAATATTGTAGAAGTTACAAAAATCTGGACAAACCTATATATACCCTTTACCATTTTTGGTGAAGGGTATAAAAATACGTACATTGAAATTGATTATTGAAGGGTTAGCTGGATGCTATGCGCATTTCACTGTTGCTAGTGCAGATCATCAGGGAACCTTTACCCTGCAATACATGTACATTTATGAGA
This sequence comes from Nowickia ferox, assembly GCA_936439885.1. Taxonomy (NCBI): domain Eukaryota; kingdom Metazoa; phylum Arthropoda; class Insecta; order Diptera; family Tachinidae; genus Nowickia; species Nowickia ferox. The sequence goes on from OW387023.1 coordinate 61,648,476, forward strand.
AAAATCCTCCATACTGAAGAATTTTTTTAAGAAATTAAAATTTTTATTTGCAACAAATTTTTTGAAAGTTTAATGCTGTTTAACTAATGAAAATGCCAGATCTAGCAGTGAAAATGCTAAAATGACAACAATGAAACTATCCCAAACGCTTGTTGTTGTCATTGTGGATTATTAGTGCGTTAAAAAATTTTAAACATAAATGTTGCAATTTCCTATAAAAATACCTGTAAATACTAATAAGTTTGTATAAACATGAAATTCAAAGCTATTTCAATAATTTTCTTCTGTAGAACATTTTAGCAGAATTTTTTGGCCGATTTAGCATTCTCTCACCATAATTTTCTGGCAACACTGGTTGTTATGTTGAGAACTTATGGATTTTTTTTAAAGACATGTTGATACATACATACGAGTACATATATGTATATAAATATGGGCAAGTAAATATAAATTCCCTTGCTAATGTCTGTAGTGTGTATGTATCTATATGTATGTGAAAAAAGTAAGCCCTTGCTAAAGATCATGGATTTCTTATAAATCTTTTAAAGTGAACAAGATTGTTTGTTTGATGGTGCTTGTAGTTGCTATTTGCTTTCATTCATGTGGTTTTTGTTTTTCTTTTTTGAATAAATTTAGTAAAAAGTACCTTTGCTTAGTTAAGCTGGTGTGGTTTGTATATATGTATGTAGGCAATCTGCAGGGATTGATTCACTGGCCGAGTTCAATTATTGATGAAGGTACTTATGTACATATATACATAAGTACCTAGGAATGTTTTTTAAAAAAGATTCAAATAAGTACATATACATACATATGTAGGTATCTGTTTTATATTATTTTCTAAAATTCTTCAGAAAAACTCCTTTAGAGTATATACATATGTACATACATATGTATGTAAATACATATATACATACATAAATATGTATGTTGTAGTATATGAAAGAACTATGTTTTAATATGTAGGAAAAAACATAAATGTTGAGATGAGAATATGAACTCACGTGGTAGAGTGTGTCTTGACAGTTTTAACAGCAATGTTCGTATCCTGGCTGCGACAATATTTTCTTTTTTTATTTAGTGAAAAAGTCATCGAATCAGGGAACTTTCATGGGTTTTAAGCACTCATTTCAATGACGAGCAGTTTTCTTTCGTTTTGTACCTAAATTGAACACATGCATTAACTATTTCTTTTGCATGTCTTTTTTGCTGGGTCCGAAAATAACTTAATTATTCGATTCCTAAATAAACTTACCTAAGGAGAAGTGTTGGTTTTTCAAAAAAAAAAAAATATTTGCTAACTTTAACTATCTAAAGCCAGTTTGTATTCCTGCATTTTATTGGTGCTTATGTCTACTCATTGGTAGATCTGCAGCAGTAATGTTTAAAAACTTTATTTTTAATTTAAATTGTGTTAGGTATTATAAGAACTTTCAACGGAACATAGTAGGCTCGTAGATTATTTGCAACTTAACAAGCTACATTCATATCGCTCATTTTCTAAGAAAAACATTATATATCAAAAAATTGGATTTTTGGGTTAATGATGCAAAATCCTCATATTGTTATTCATATTGTGTAAAAATTTCATACTATATCTTGTATACTTAACTATCGAGAGACCAATAAAATTATCGTTTTCCATTAAGTTGTGTGTAAATTGAAAACTTTAAAGTTTAAAATAAACTAGTTTTTTTTAATAAACGAGCGATATGTATTGAGGGGTAACAAAAACTTTTTTTTTGAAATGAGTCGCTCCAATGTTTATATTTTAAAAAATTATCGGAAGAGTAAATGAAAAAAGTTTTATAAACTAAAATATATTGTGTATATGTATATAAAAACACATATTTTTTAACCCTTATACCCATGCATATTGCTGCAAAGTGCCTATATTTCAGTTTCACTTGACTTAATTCACACGGGCCTGTTCTGCAAATCACGACATGTCAAATCACGGTGATTTTAAAAAATTAATGAAAGCTAAATAATTGCTTTTTTAAATTGCTCGATTTACAGCGTTGGAAGTTGGAGAAAATATTCTATTATAAATGACAAAAACTTAAAATACAATAAAAACCCACTATCAAGGCACGTGATTTGAAATCACCATGATTTTCAGAACAGGCCCGATAAATTTGAAAGTATGTATTTATACAAGTTCGCTGTTGAGCACACACAGTAATGTTAACAAGGCAAGGTCAGTTAAGGAATCTTTTGTCCGCAAGATGCATTTAAAATGCAGTTTTGCGCTGCATATTGCAGTTTAATTGGTAATGTATACGAAAGTTTTCTCATAAAATTACGAATGTCTACGTATCTACATATAAACATACGTACATATGCACGCATATTTTTTCTCTACATTTTATGTAGTATGGTATCATTTTTGAGAGAATATTTAATTATATATGAGAGCATAAGAAAAAACGCTCTAAAAATAAAATAGATTATATCTCACGACTGCTTTCTGCCACTGCTTTTTTTGTGCCAATTTGTATGGAGAATGTGTTTATGCCGGTATTCTGTTTAATCATTTATGTTAAAATCATGAAATAACTAAGTATATATATTTGACAAAAAGTCTTTATTTAATTTGAAAATTTGGCTTGTTTATATGGTTAAGCAATTGTCTATATGCATTTCGTTCCCGCTTTTGTAACTCATCAGTAGACTTCAACCCAAAAAATTTTTGAATTTAGCTAACAAACTTCGTTTGTTTATAGTATGACTCTTAATACTATATTGCGAATCATAATATACAAACATAATAAGTTTGAAAGCCTCAAACAAAAATATCTACAAAACAAGCATCTTTATTCGATTGAGCATCTATGTATTTTATTTTCCACCTTTTTACCATTAGCTGCCACATTGGGCAACAATAAAAGTATTAAAAATCAAAAAGAAAAAGGCTTAAAATTGTTGAAGTCTACTGTTGAGTTCCAAATTTTAAAATTATGTAAAAAACTTAAATTTTCCGAGTTTTAGCAGGAATTTTTTAATTTTTTTCTTTTCACACCATCTTTTGAAAATTTCGAATCCAATAAGCAAAAATCAGCTATATCGCTCAAGCGAGAACATACATGGACCGTTTTATTTTTATACATATATGTATGTATGTATACACTCACATAGTTTATGTCTGACACTACTTGGGCCTTATTATTATATCTAGATTTATGATTTGAATACTTACTGATGGTTCATATTTTAAGATACAATAAATAAAATTAAGAGTGTAAAAAAATGAGTAAGGGTGTGCGAAACTGAAACATATCTAACTTAATTTTGCGTAATCATTCAAGAGTAATTATGGTCTCATAGAAAATTTGCGCGACAGTCACGCGCAATTGATTGAGTATATATATTCTCACCAAGAATGTGCGTGACAGTAAGTCAAAAATAGACTCGCGCACTTGTACAAATATTCCAACTTTCATGAAACTCTAAAAATTTTTGTACAATTTATTGGATATTTTCTTCAAAGGACACTTGACAGTGCGATTATCATGGTTATAAAAATTAATAGTTTGTCTTTTTGGAACATGGGGAGTAGACGTGTCCTTGAACCCTGAGATAACTCCTTATATTTTTTTTTTCATCGTTATATGGGAACAAAGCGCCGTTGAGTGTTTGTATTTTACAGTGGAAAGCTTAACATATTGTGTAAAACCAGTTTTACTATGCTTTACCATGCGGTGAAGCTTTTTAGATACAGATGGGCAAAAAATTTCGATATATCGATAATTGAGATATCGATACACGTTTTCGTTATATCGATATCGCCGATATTTCAAAAACCGATATATCGATTCTTATTTAGGATTCGATATTTTCAAGAGCTCTATAAATTTTAGCCGCTAGTGATGCGAAGACAACCAAAGAGAAATTTCACAATAACAGCCAAGGCGCATATATAAGTCTTGTTTTAGACTCGGCAGTTTTTGATGAAGCGGTTCTCTTCAATTCTCTTTTAAAACTGCTCGTTTGGTTACACACTAACGGGTTCTTGTTCAATTCTTATTGTTTTAATGCAGCGAATGAAATCACAAAATAAAATTGAAGTAGCTTTTCGATATGAGCAAGTAGTGCCCCTCTTCTTTCTTCTTGCCCCTTTCTCCGATAAACTCAGACTCGGTTTTAGAAAAACTTCTGGGTCTAAAACATGAGTAGGGTGACCCCAGTAAGTCAGGTGACTTATTTTTAACTAAGCTAAATGTCAAATTTGATTTGTGTGGGTATTAGCTCAAAGTTTTTACTTTCTGTTCTGTTACGAACTGACTCCTTTTGTTCATAGAAATCTTATACAGAAAGCTAGTTTTTCTGTTTCGTTCTGTTCGGTTTCGGTTCTACTTGTGAAAATAAAAAACCGTTTTGTAATTGTAACTGACAATATAAATAAAATAAAAACATTTCGAAATAAACAGTGATTGTGCTTTAAGAATTTAAAAAATTAATTTTTACCAGAAAAGCTTAAAACTATATTGAAACATAACAATGGATGATGCAAAACTCATCACTTAAGTGGAAAACCGTGACCGTTCTGGTCAGAAACAGCTGATAATTTATTACAGAAAAAGTAACTACCTATTAAAATTTAGAAACTGAACAGTACAGCGCAGAACAGCAACAGAAAGAAAGTAGCCTAATGAATCCTTAAGAAGCTACAGTGAGTTAAGTATAACTTACAAATTTTACATAGTTCTTTTGTATAAAATTTCTTAAGTAGTCACACTTGTGCATTTGAAATTATGTCACTTAAACTTTCGAAAACTATGTAGCTTAAATTTTTTAGGCGGTTATGGCACGATATGTTCATATGTGTATTTATATTAAATTTGGAATATTTTTGCAATATTTGTAGGCAAAAAATATTGATACATCGATATATAGATGTTTTAATAAAAAATATCGATACGATAAAAATCTAAAAATTTTTTCATTTGCCCATCTCTATTTTTAGATGAGAAAGCGAAATCATCCCGATATTTTACGTTATAGTGGCATTTTCGATGATTGAATTGCATATACGATATGTATGTATGTACTTGCTATGTATAAATATTTTATAGTTACCTGATTCAAATGTGAGTTGCTTTTCAGGCATTCTTAACATTGCGGCATTAAGAATAGTGGGATCTGATCTGCCTTTTGAATTAAATGAATAAACAAATAAACTGTAAACACCGCCAGGCGATAGATTTGAAATAATAAATCGTGGAATTTTTGAAGATATGTTGACCTTAATTTCCTGAAATTAAAATAAAAAATTAGATTCATTAATATAAGTATTATGAATGTATATAACGTGGTTTAACTTACAGTGGATAAACTTAAAACTTTATTAAAGTAATAATTAAACTATTTTTAGTTAACAACCTTAGCAAATACAATATACTATTTCTAAAACGACTAACTTGGAATTTATTTATATACATATATTTATATGATAAAAACTAATTTGTCTTTAATCTCTAGGTTTCGACCAATATTTTCACCTTTTTTAAATAATTTGTCTTGAAAATCACATATAATTTGATTTTATTAAGATTATGTTTTTATAAAAGAAGAATTTTGTCACGAGTTTTTTAAAGGAAAATAACATAAAAAAATTACTCTATTTTAGACAATATAAACACTGAGACAATTTTAAATTTTTAGTTGAAATACAGTGAATTTTAATCAGAAATAATTTCTTAGTCAGGCTTGAGTTCATTAATTTCAATTCTTGTTGAATGAATTATTTTTTTATTTTTTATTAATTAATGTGAGTTTCTAAAGAAGAGAAGAAAAATTAAATTAGACTTTATTAGCTGGGGGAAATACTGATATTTTTCTGTGCAGCCACGCACTTCATCAGCACCCAAGTCTATCTACTGGGGTAGAGATTGTTATTAAAAGTTACGATATCAACAACTCATACTTAAACCTCTTTTTAAATTCTTCATTTTTGCTTACAAATGAAATAAACGCTGTCAATAAAATTAAACAAAAACAAACATGAGTGCATGCAGTTGAAATCAACAATTTCTCTGGTTTCTGATCAATACAAATGTTTGTATGCAACATTGTATACAAACATTCATACATGCATTTTCGTAAACTATTTAAGTTCTTTTGGTGCTTAAAAAAAATATTAATTTCTTTAGAATGCTTAGCTATCCTAGATTTTGTACTTGATTTTGGCCAATAAACCCCTAAAACAATAAAGTACAAAATCTTTACGAAATACTTCTTAAGAATTTGTAACTGCATTTTTGTTTGTATTGAGAAATTTGTTGATTGCATTTTGGTTTGTATTAAGAAATTTGCAAACTCAGTTTTTGTATTTATGACTAAGTAATTTGTAAAATAAACTCATTCCTATTCGTGGAGTCAATAAAGAAAGAAACTAGATATACAAAATCATTGGGCCATAACCAGTTGTTTCTAAAACGAACTGACTTTATTCTTTGACTATGGTTATGGCCCATTGTTTTTTTTTATTATAAAAGAATTGAATTTGTTTCTGGCGACGAGGATGGGATTTCGCGGAAAAATATCATTAAAAATAATAAGGCTCTATTTTATTCATATCAATAATTAACGCGAAGTAACTGAAGAATAAAGTCCTTAAAAAAATTTTAAGGCTCTATTTAGTATACATACATATAAGTATATTCAAAGTGACTAAAATTTTTCTTAATATCTTTAAAATATTAAGGATCAAAGTGACTAAAAAGTTTTTTAAATTCTTAAAATATTAAGAATCTAGTTAAAATATATACATACATATTCAAAGTGACTGAAAGTGGCTCGATTTAAAATATATATTAAAAGTGTTTGATAAGACAACTTTTCTTCTTAAAACAAAAAAAAGGAGGAGGCTCTGTTTTAATAGTGACTGAATAATAGAAAACAAACAAACAATTAAGTGTCAACAAATTAATAGTGACTAAAAAAAAATAAAAAAAGACCCTTTATAAACTTTATGGGTAAAATCCTTATAAACTAAAAGTGATGAAAACTATTTCCTCATTCAAGAACTAAAAGGGACCACAAAAATTCAAAATGTGAATCAAAGGTAAAACTAACTATCTGAACTGAAACAACACAGGAGACAACATCCTTCGAGACAACATCATTCAGCAAGAGAAAATACCCTTCAATAAGAAAACAACATCCGTCAATAAGAGACCACATCCTTCAACAAGAGTCACACTCATTCAACAAGAGACAATATCCTTCATTAAGAAGACAACAGCCTTCATCAAGAGACAATATCCTTCAACAAGAGACAGCATTCTTCAAGAAGATTAACAAAATTTTTAATGTAAGTTGAACATATGTATATGTACGTATTTTTATGACTGGTATAATTTGAATATTCGATATTTTGGAATTGTTATTTTTGCAATTTGTGTTTATAAAAGCTAAATTAAAGAAAGAGAAAAGTCATATTATTATTTTTTTGTTATTTAAAGTGTTTGGTATATATTTTCTCAATACATATATTTGTTTCTTTCAATCATGGCACAAGCACCCTCTATTATACTTGACCCTATTCAATACATAAAAACTCTGCCCGAGTTTAACGGGAGTAGAAATGACTTATACAATTTAATTACCTTAGCAGAACGGATACATTCCATACTGACACAGTACGATGCAATGTCCCAATTAGTTTTTTCCGACATCATTAAAAGTAGATTACAGGGTAAAGCAAGGGAAATCATAGATATAAACTATCATGTCAAATCGTGGGCAGACATCAAAGACGTTTTGATTAATAATTTTGGTGAAAGAATTAGCTTAGAGGAGTTTTATGATCACATGAGATCAGTGGTATTTAATACAAATACATCTGACTTTTATAACGAAATTAAAGACAGGTTAAGGAGGCTTAATAATAAAACAAGTCTCATAATGGGAGATAATCCAGGCGCGGAGGTCATAGCTAAAAAAATTATGAGATCCGCTCTAAACATCTACTGAGAAAAAATTCCAGAGCCGATGAAAACCATACTGGCTTGCAGGAATCCAGATAGTTTGGAAGAATAGTAAAAACTCCAAATCATTCACGAAATAAAAATTACAATAACTCGAATTACAGACATGATCAAACAAATAACCCTTATCAGCAAAGATCATACTCAAAACCTTAATATAGAACTAATTTTAACCAAGATCACTACTAGAATAAACATCAAGGACCACACACAAGCCCACAACATAAAACCAATTTTAACTATAACAAATATCAAAATAGTCAACAAACACCAGCGATGCCAATATAATATTTATATTGATATATACTAAAATGTATTAATAAAAAAATATTCTGCTTCTTTTATTTAATTACAGATTGATTAAAAGTCAACTAACCAAACACAGTTACTGTGTACTCGTATATATATGTAACACTTGTCTTGTTCATTTTCATAATCATTAAAAATACATAATGAGCAATGCAACAAAATTGTAAGTAGGATGCCAACTGCAGAAAATAGTTTAGTAAGTTTTAAGAATTTAAAAAAGAAAATGAATGTGCCTTTTGTGGTGTACGCTGATTTTGTATGTATTCTGGAGCCAGTTAATGTTCAAAGTTCAGCTAATGTGATATCTACAAAAAGGAATGTTCCATTTGCTTATAATTATTATATAAAATGCGCCTTTAATTCCAGTTTAGAAATATTTAGAATATATAGGTATAGTGGTTATAACTCACCAAAATATTTTTTTTTTTACTAATTTAGTTAAGGATCCCTCAGACTATATTGGGTTCCTGGCCACAGCAGTGTTGAAGGAAATGAAATTGCCGATGAGCTGGCAAAAAAAAAGGTCGGCATTAGATGAGGGAATGTCAGACAGGTCAGTGAAATTACCAATGCATCATTACTATAGAGAACTCAATAATTGGGTAGAAAGAAAGACCAACAGTTCATGGCGAAGTAGGAAGGATTGTAGAGTCTCGAGGGCCTTGTGGAAAAAACTTGACTCAGTAAGATCCAAACTGCTGAACCAGAAACCATTGAACATATTATCTGTCACTGCCCGAAGCTGCATGTCATAGGCTTATATGGCTGAGCAGACGTTTCCATGAAATCATTACTGATATCGGGAAGTGTAACCTAGAGGACATCCGGGCTTCTTCATAGGAATTCGGTGGCTCAAGGACGGATAATAGGGTCACTTCTGACTACAAATGGGGGGTAAATATTACTTTTTTTTGCAACAGAAGGTAATCACAATGGACCCAATAGGGTCTCCGAGTGGAGGTGCGTTACAGTACTACCCTTCCTAACCTAACCTAGTTAAGGGTAGTCTGAATATATATATATATATAACCATTATTTAAGTAAATTTAAACCAATGAATTCCTTAACACCGCTATAACAGATTGGACAAAATGAGGACACAATTTGTCACATTTGTAAAAAAAAATTATTTGTTGAAGATCGAGTGGCCTACCATTATTTTTTTTTTCACTCGCAAAAAAAATTTAGGTTATAGGCATTAACATATGCATGAGTGAGAGACTCAAAAAGCGAACTCTTGAATTGCTTGTGGCAACTGCAGGAGGTAGTAAATTTTTCGTTAGGGAAATACCTAAAGATTTTAGGTAAATTTCTACTTTTAAAACTGCAGGGAAATAACAGCTATGCACACAGTATGACATTTTGTGACATCGCAAGCAAACATGTACTGTGCTTTATTGAACATTAAAATGAATACATAATAAAATTATTTATAATAGTATTGGAATTTATTATAATTTTGTTTAAACAATTGTGCTCATTTTTGGCTTTTGTGCTCTTGTCCTTAGCTGACTGTGCTGGTTTCTACAACATCTGGCTTCCCTATTGTTGCTACTAATGAAGACCACTAATTTTTATAAAAACAGTAGCCAAGTAGTTTTAAATCAGCCATACACATCGCTAATTTGTAAAAAATATACATATATACGTATAAATTTTCAATTTAATCACTTGTAATCAGTGATGCCATTAGGATACGAAAGATACATTTTTCGTATCTTTTGATGACTTCAGGTACCATGTGTAATCCCGACATTTTTCGTATTTTTTGAATGTGTACGCAGAAAATATGAACATCTTTTTTTTTTTTAAATATGAACATCTTTTTTTTATTTTCAGGAAATTTATATGAACTTTTTGATATAATTGCCTTAGTATAAGCGCCTTAACTCGTATATTCATTAAAAAAAAATATTTTGTGTTTATAACATCCAAAGATAGTTATGTACATATAATTAATTTTAAAGTTTGCTTACTGTATTTTTAAAAATTACATGCCTAATATTTATGACTTAAATAAATATAAAAATGAATTTGTATGATATCATTTTCTTTACAATATTCATTAAATATGAAATAAAAATGTTATGTTAATAAATATCAAACGTTAAAAATGGACTTTAAAATTTTTTACAAAATGTATCTTTTTGGGAACAAATGTATCTTTTTGGAAACTAAAATGTATCTTTCTCGAAATTTCACTGGCAACACTACTTGTAATATAAACTTGTAGGATCATCTTCAACTGTGACTTATACACCAATCACTCAACTGGACTATGGAACGCTTTTATGTGTGGCAACAAATAAGATCGGTAAACAACGAGTACCCTGTATTTTTCATATAATTGCTGCAGGTATGAACATTGTTAAACAATAAAACTGTTTTACAAATATGTAATATCATAATTTGTCCAAATTGCTTAGAGTGCAACCTGTTCTGATGTACAGCAGCGATGCGAATAGGAAAACTTGATCTCGTTTCTAGCCTGTCTCTAAACAGTGTCAAAATCACTTGAATAGTGCCAAAACACTTTTTATATAATTTAAATGTTGACACTTGATGTATAAATTATGGTTCTTGAGTGATTTATTGTGTTTATCAGCCAGTTTTTAGGAAACATAAGCCCTTTCGTTTTTATTTTTCATTTATAATCAATAACGTTTAAAATTTGATTTTTGTAAAGCATACTCGTATCCTAAAGCTTTCGTTTTAACATAAAAAGAGCTTTTTTGGTATAACAAGAAATACACACTCACAATATTATTACAGTGACGAAATAAAAAATAATTATTTAAAATATTTAAATCTATTAGAAAAAATTGTCTATAAAAAATTTTTAATATAATTTATTAAAAATTAATTTTTAAACATTGTTGAATATCCACTTTATCATTTTCTACTTTAATATTTAATTTTAATCAACAGCACATTGAAATTTCTATGTTATAATTGTTTTATACTTTTTACATAGTTTAGTTTATCCTGTAAATTCAAATAATAAAGATTAGCTCTGTTTTTGTAAATTACGTTTATCAATTCCAATAGGTTATGGGCCCAGACCCAAACCTCACAAAGAATGAGTTTTATTATTTTTAAAACGAAGAAAAATGGCAGCAATTACAAGAATCGATTTTCGAATTTGTTACCTCAAATGAAAGCGGGTTTGAAAAAATTTTACTGCTGGCAACCCTTTTTACGTACAAACACCTGTTAATGTTTACAAATTTTTTGGCACACAAGTGAAGAAGCAAATTTTTACAAAATTAAAAACTGTTTATTTAATAATATATTCTTGTACAAAACCTTTTTAAATATGAGTTGTAATACCCGATGTGAGTATTTTTACTATATACAAATATAGTTTGCTAAATCTTTGTATTTTGTATTTTGGTGGTTTTTTTGTGTGTATATTTTTGTGAAATTCTGAAGAGTTTTGTCGTTTTTCGTGGAGTAAAACTAAAAATGTTATGAAGTGTCATTGGAACTATGTACACGTGATTGTTGGTAGAAAACTCAAGTTTTATGTCATGGTAAAAGTGTTTGCATTTGGGTGCTAACGAACGAATTTTTAATATTTTTGTAGAAACACTCAGGTTCAAAAATTCTGAAATATTTGAGTTTTGGTTGAGAAACAACAGGAATGTTTCGAATTACATAAAACGAAAGATTCCACACGAAATTGACAGTGAATTAAGTAAATTAATATGTACTAAAGCTCGTAACTTATCTAATTTTATCAAACTTAAATGGGATAAACAATCCAGAAATGAAAAAGCATTTAGAAAATATAATGAGGAATGGTAGAGTCGAGAAACAATTTTTGTTATACCGAAAAAGATTAATGCTATCGGGCGACCAAAAATGAGTTATGAGGATATCAGCGAAAGAAATAAAAGGAGATTAGCTTACGAATTAGCTTCCCAGAAAGGAGACAATGCGCAATTATTACTTCACGCTGCCTCTATATCTGCCAAAAAGTCTCAGGCAATGGATTTGAAATTTGTCCTACAACAAGTTGCTAAATCTCCAAATCGGCCATCCCAAATTCGAGAAGTTTTTAATAATAACCATAAAGAAGTTACGCCAGTATCACCTGATGAAGCTCTAATGTTTTTGTTAGAAAACGGTTTAACTAAAAAGCAGTACTTAAATATGCGTCAATTAAACATAAAACACAATAGTTGTATTTATCCGACTTATGATGAAGTTTATAAAAGCAAATTGAAATGTAGACCGGATGAAATCAAAGCGAATGAAAGCTCAGTCGAAATTTCGTTGCAAAATTTGATAGACCACACAGCTAAAATAAGTCTTGCATATCAAGATGAAGTATTATGTGGAATGGATGTTGAAGAATCGATCCTAATTTTGAGCTACGGGTTTGATGGTTCTACCGGTCACAGCTTGTTTAAACAAAAATTTGTCGAAAATACTTCGGAAAGCTTCGATCAGTCCCTTTTTGTGACATCAGTCATTCCAATAAAAATAATTTCATCAGCAGGTGATAATATTTGGGTAAACCGTACACCTTAGTCAGTACGCTTTTGTAGGTCTTTAAAAGTGGAGTTTGTTAAAGAAACAAAAGAGCACATTTTAACTGAAAACCACAATATAAATGAACAGATTAAGAAGTTGGAACCACTACAACACACTAAGTAATGGGAAAAAATTAAAGTAAAATATAATTTATATATGACATTAATAGATGGAAAAGTCTTAAATGTGTTGACAGAAACTTAAAGTTCACAGCAATGCCCGATCTGTCATGCAGGTCCGAAGCAATTTCGAACTATTAGAAACTTTGATTCTCCTAATTTTGAAGCAAAGGACGACGTATTGAAATATGGAATAATCCCTCTGCATGCGTGGATTCCTAGTTTCGAGTTTGTTTTAAAACTTTCATACAAGCTAGATTTGAAAAAATGGCAAGTTCGTGGAGCAGAAGAGAAGAGAATCCTGGCAGAAAAAAAAACAAAAAATTCAAAAAGACTTTTTGCTTGAAATGGGTCTTCATGTCGATAAGCCGAAAGCAAATGGCAGCGGTCGCAACACAGCTAGAAGATCATTTTCTCGCACGGACCTTTTAGCATCTACTGGTATAAATATTTTTTGAAACATTTGCACATAATCTTAAAAATAGTTTTCCAAAACTACGAATGGTACTCGATGTCTGCCACAATACACAAAATATTAGTGCATTCTTCACAAATAACTGAGGCTTCAGTAGTACCCGTAGGTTGTCTTGCAGAAAATGCATCTGATGCGCGAAACAAATATTATAAAAAAGATTGAACTGGTCACGTTCGAAAGGATTCCACAATATTCTCGACATGCATCATAGAGCCATGGATATCTCTGACCCATATATTTCTAGTTCATGTGTGCAAGAACGTATAGATAGTTCAAAAAAACTTCCATTTCCTCGAGAAGTCATTGATCTTTTTAAAATACCCGAATTACCACCAGAACTGTTATTACCTTCAACATCTCAAGAAGCCTCCAGCTGCAATTATAGATCTGATTCAGATGTAAGCTTAGAGTCGTTAAATAATTCATTGGAATTAGAAACGGATGAAAACGAAGAAACAGACCATGATTAATTAAGCCCTTTATCTTTTGAGAATATGTATCCATTATTTTGTTATTTTCAGATTAATATATTATAACCATTTACACAACTTCTTGAAAATTATAAATTTGTGAACTAAAAAATAAATTAATTTCTTGGTACATTAAATATTTTTAAATAGTGGGCGTGGGCCGCCCATTTTTTCTAATTTTTTTTGTCAGTAGAAGTCTGTACAACCATTTTGGTGACGGTACCTTGCCAGTAAGTACTATTTTCCATTATTTTGGAAAAAGGGGGCGTGGGCCGCCCATTTTTCTCAAGTCACACTTTTTTTTCATTAGAAGTCCGTATAACCATTTTGGTGAAGCTAGCTTTGCAGGAAAGTAGGGGGCGTGGCCTGACCATTTTTTCTCAAATCGATTTTTTTATCGTTAGAAGTCTACACACCAAATTTGGTTAAGCTAGCTTATCAGGAAGTAGCCGCTAAAATCGCGATTTCGGCTATAGTAGTATGGCAAGAAATCAAGAAGCCAAGCCCGAAGTAGTCGCCTTTAGATAAAATGCAACAGCAGCAGAGAGAAAATTGTACGAAAGCTATTTAAAGAAACAACGTGATTACGATGATGCTGATCAAGATGCCAGTGCGGAAATAATTGTTGCTCTATGTCCCGATGTTGTACAATGGTAAGAAATTTCAAGACATCCCATGAAATTTGGTTGTATTTCAAAAAAGGCTGAATTATACCATAAATTGCTGAATTTAAAGATGGCCGAAAATCAAAATATTTCACAATATTTAGTTGAATTTGATAAAGCAGTCTCAGAACTTCGTGAAATGTTAGCCGATTTAGATGAAGACTTTCTGAAGGTAATTTTATTAGACAAGTTACCAAGCAAATATAAAGCTGTGAAAGCAGCATTGGATACTGCCAATGAATTTCCAACTTTAAAAGTTATACGTTCAAGATTTCTAGAAATTGGTGTCAAGGCGGAAGAAGTAAATACACAAGACATTGCTCTGAAGGTATTCAAGTTTCAACATGGCAATAAGAAATAATATGGTAATTTTAACAACACGAAAAACAAAGGTATGAAGTTTTCTTTTAACTGTCATAACTGTGGACAGATGGTCCGCAAAAAACTGTAAGGTTAAATTAAATAACGCAAATGAATCATTTGAGTCATCAAGTTTCGCTTTTTCAACAATAGTTTGTAATAGTCAACCTGTTTTGGCTCAGAATAATTTTGTTTGGATAGTTGATAGTGGCGCTTCGTCCCACATGACAAGCATTAAATCACAATTCATTAAGTTAGAAGAAATTTATAGAGACACTGTTTGTTTAGCAGATGACAAGAATTCAGAAATCAAGGGAATTGGGACAGCACAAGTTAATGTCCATGTTGATGGACACATTAGTACCGTCAATCTTCTGAAAACCTTATACGTACCAAAATTGAAAGCAATCTTTTTTCATTAGGAAAAGCAGCGGATAATGGTTGCAGATTTAAAATATTTTCTGACATAAAAAATGCAATATTTTAATAACTTAAAAGAAACATTGTGGTATACGAGGTCTGATCAAAAACTAACTGTTATTTTAAATTTTTTCAAAAAGTATTTATTTATTCATCAATAACTATCTTGTCCCGTTCAAAGTAATCCCCCTCATATATAATACAACTATGCCATCGTTATTTCCAATCCTCGAAACACTTCTGAAACGCGCTTTTTGGTATCGCCAACAGTTCCTGTTTCGATTTTTCTTTTATCTCATCCATCGTAGTAAAACGCTTTCCTTTCATCGGTGTCTTCAGTTTTGGGAAGAGGAAAAAGTCAGCGGCGGCCAAGTCCAGTGAATACGGTAGTTGAGGCATGATAACGGTTCTGTTTTTGGCCAAAAACTCACGCACAAGCGTTGATGTGTGAGCTTCTGCGTTATTATGGTGCAAAATCCATGATTGTTTTTTCAACAATTCTGTGCGTTTCTGACGAATTGCTTCGCGCAAACGGCGCATTACTTCAAGGTAGTATTCCTTATTGACCGTACGACCTTGTGGCAAGAATTCATGATGCACCACGCTATTGCAGTCGACCTAACTTGACGACCAGGACGAGAATCGTCATTGAAATCTTCTCGGCCTTCCTTAAACCGGTTATACCCCAATTGAACTTGTGTTCTGCTCATAGTAGACTCGCCAAACGCCACAGTCAACATTTCAAATGTCCTTGCGCATTTAATTTCATTTTTTACACAAAACTTAATACAGTTTCTTTGATACTTTTTTTCGAATAGTAAAAAATCGAAGAGCACACCAAAACACGACTAACCTTTTTATCTGTCAAAAATAAACTGACAATCCAAAATGGCTGATATTGCCAACATATACAGGGTGTTTTTTTAGAGGTATAGAACTTCGAATTGAAATAAAACACAAGAAAATCGTTTTAATGTCCATCAATTTGGCTTTATTGGAAGGATAATTTTATGCCATTAACGTTTAAATATGATTTCGGGCATGTGGCCGCCGCGGCTGGCTCGAATAAAGCCAATTCTACAGGTCCAATTTTCAACCACTTTTTCGAGCATATGGGGCCGTATGTTGGCAATAACGCCACGAATGTTGGCTTCCAAGTCCCCTAACGTTTCTGGTTTGTTGGCGTAGACGAGCGACTTCACATATCCCCAAAGAAAATAATCCAATGGTGTCAAATCACACGATCTTGGTGGCCAATTGACAGGTCCATTCCGCGAAATTATGCGCTCATCGAATGTTTCCTTCAATAAATCGATTGTGACGTGCGCTGTGTGGCATGTAGCGCCGTCTTGTTGGAACCACAACTCATCCACATTCATGCCATCCAATTCGGGAACAAAATAGTCGGTTATTGCTGTGCACGGTGGCGAATCGATTCATTCGGGTCCTCTTCAACACTTTGCTCTACAGCGGCAATTGTTTCTTCGGTGCGCACTGTTCGACGTCTCTGCGGATGCGTATTATCACACAGAGTAAACGTAGTGCGAAAACGATCCATGGTTAACCGAATTAATTGCTCTGATGGACGACTATGTCGACCATAAAATGGACGGAGCTTGCGGTAAACTTCGCGAACTGAACCATTATTTTCGAAATAAATTTGCACGATTTGCAAGCGTTGTTCTTTTGTCAACCTGTTCATGATGAAATGGCAAACCAAACTAAATATTAATCACTTGACAGCTGACAAAATGGCCGCCAGTTAAAAAAGTGATGCCAACTTAAAGTTCTATACCTCAATAAAAAACACCCAATATAACCAACATAACAGAAAAAAATGCGAAAATCGATTATACGTAACTCACGAAATTTGAAAATAACGGTTATTTTTTTATCAGACCTCGTATATTCCTTTCATTCAATAAAATATTGTAATAAAGCTGCTGTGCATATGGAAAAAACTAAAAACAAACTAGAGCTGTGGCATAAACTATTTGGCTATTTGAATACTCTAGATTTTAAAAAACTTCAAACGCAAGAAATTGTGTTTGGTCTACCAAAATTTAAAACTAGGAAATTTAATTGCATCAGCTGTATTCGAAGTAAAGAGATTAGACAAGCTTTTCCAAAGACGAATAATAAAATAGCAACCAGA
Source organism: Nowickia ferox (assembly GCA_936439885.1). Classification (NCBI taxonomy): domain Eukaryota; kingdom Metazoa; phylum Arthropoda; class Insecta; order Diptera; family Tachinidae; genus Nowickia; species Nowickia ferox. The sequence goes on from OW387023.1 coordinate 61,665,979, forward strand.
ATATTGCAATTAATACACACACACTTATGCGGTCCGATGAGTAGTTGTAGATTGGCGGTTCTGCACCAATTAAAATTATGAAATTTTTGTGAAATTTTAAAATTTGGGTAATTAAAATTTGAGATTTGAGAAATTGTGTTTTCGGCGCGCTTTGATGTTTTTGGTTTACATTAGGAGTTTTTTGTTTACATTATCTGTTTTTTGTTTACATTAGTTGTGTGAACGGGTGATTTTTTTTGGTGACATTAATTACGTGTGAACGGGTGGTTTTTTTGTGGTAGTGGATTAAAAATCATGAAATTGATTTTTCCAAATGCCGACGGCAAAACATCACATTTTTCCCAATACGGGAAAAAGAAAAAATTAATTTTTCCTAATGCCGACGGAAAAACGTGAATATTAATTTTTCCTACTGCCGACGGGAAAATCCTGAAAATGATTTTTTCTAATGCCGACGGGAAAGTTGTGAGTATTGCCAGACTGTGGGAATTTCTGTATACATGTGTATGTATGTATGCATGTATATATATATGTCTGTTATTATGTATGTATATATGTATTCATGTATATTTTTTTTTGTATGTATGTATGTATGTATATATGTTTGTATGTACGATTTACTCACACTAATATTTATCAAGTGCATTTAGTTACAAAAATGAGTTAGTAAAACACCACTAAAATATTTTAGTTCATAATATTGATGATTCATGGAACATCAGTTCAAAAATAAAGCACATCCTTCTCTTACAAAATTCTATTCGTGCTCTAGTAGTGGAACCATCAAATTGTGGAAAGACTAATATTATGATTGGCTTTCTAGAAAGTCCTAATGGACTCAAGTTTGAAATCATATATTTATACTCAAAATCTCTTTATAAACTTAAATATGAATACCAGGAGAAATTAATTTCACCAATGAAATGTATGGGATATTATACATTCAGTGATAATGAATCAGTCATTCCACCTGACGAAGCCAAAACTAATTCAAGTATGATATTTGATGATGTTGCATGTGAGAAGCAGAATAATACGGTAAGTACTTTTGTATGGGGCGACATAGGGATGTTGATTCATTCTACTTGTGTCAAACTTATAAAAGAATTCTCAAGCATTTAATAAGAGACAATGCAAATGTTATAATAATGTTTAAAGAAGATGAAACAAATATGAAGCACGTTAATAGGGATCATGTTGCCAGCGATATGAGCTATGGAAAGTTTCAAGAAATTTGTCGAGAATGTTGGAAGGATAAATATGGATTTTTGATGATAAGCAAAGATAACGAATTAAACGATGGTCGTTACAGAAAGCAATTTGACTATTTCATGAATATATAATCAACTGCTCATAAAATTTTACATGTAGTTATTAACCTAATTTTAAACTTCATACATTTATTTAAATTAAAATAAATTTAAATAACCTTGGGTATGCCAACGGGGAAATCCTCGGCAGTGCCAACTGCACCCAAAAAACAAATGAAAGTTGCGCTAGCTGGAGTAACACCATCCGTGCCAACTGCACCAAAAATCACTTATATGCTCGAGAAGAATGTGCCAGTCAGTGTAAAGCCGACAGTGCCAACTGCATCTGGATCGAGCATACAAGATACGTATGAACATAGCTTCCTGATGTGCAAAGCCACCGGTGAATTACGGGCTGCTCGACGCTATATCGAGCAGTTGTGCAATACGCCGTCCATGGATTTAACCATCAAGTAGAAATCCTCGCTGGCGTGGGAAGAGACTCACTTGGCTGCACACGACGGCTCCAACCCTGAAGCAGCTGCAAAAACATCTGCAGCCACTGCGCCTAAAAGGAAACACTCAGGAGAGGAGCCTTCACCGCAGCTAAGGGCACAGCCATTAAGCAAGCGTCAAAAGCAGGTGGATTCCAAGGTCACAAACAAACCTTACAGTGAGGTTGCAAGAAACCCACTGGTGAGGGCTGTTCTTGACCGTAGTAACTGCGAACGGGCTATCGATCATGAAAAAAATGGGGATTGATCTGTCAGAAATTACTGGACATTTACCTGCAGGACACTGGCATGATTCCAGGGCATTCGCCGCAATTCATGGACATTGGTTTCAACGACACTTGAAACTAGTCTCCTGCATGGACGAATTATCGGCGTCCAAATTAAGGGGAAGTGTGGCCCGACGCGAGACTGGAATTATTCCCGGTCAGTGAGATACCTCGCAGGCCGAGAGCAATTGCTGTCATCCCGACTGAACCATATGACCTAGCGAAGACCCGGACATCTTCCGGAAAGGTAACCCGGAACTACCAACCAATGACTGGAAGGTAGTAAAGGTTTTCGAACCAGTTGGTGCCCGATCCCGATAACCCCGTTGTAGCAGAGGGGTCGCAAGGGGTACAGTTTAATAAAACAACCAAGGCCAACGCGGAGGCCATAGTTGAAACTGAGAATTGAGTCGCTTCAGGGTGCTCCCAAACAGACTCTTGTCTGACTGGGAATCTCCTGGAAAGACTTAATTTCGTAGACGATGAAAACGCTCTTCTGGATCCAAACCCAGATGACCCTGATATCTGAGCATGGCGAAGGTTATCCAAATTAATCTTCACTGCTTGAAGGCAGCTTCAGCGGCATTAACCAACCAACTCGTAGACGGAGGAGTGGATATTGCGCTCATCCGAGAACCATGGACAGTCAATGGTAAAATTCTTGGACTCAGGCTACAGACTACTGTATGTGAGTAAATCAGGTAACAATGATAAAAACATCCGGTCCTGTATTATGGTGAAAACCAATTTAAATATCTTCATTCTGCATAATTTCATGCTACATGACCCATGACCACGCGGACCCCCCACCAAGCATTTTGGTCCAAAAGGCAGTCAAGGAAGTAACTAAGCGCGGTAATCCTATCTTAATAGGAGCTGATGCAAATGCACATCACCATATCTGGGGAAGCTCAGACATAAATGTAAGAGGTGAGTGCATATTTTATTTTGTTATGGATAATAATCTGGCAATAATAAATCAGGGTTCAGAACCAACATTTGTAGTCTCTAATAGGCAGGAGGTATTAGACATAACTTTAGTCAATTCAAGGCACGCTCATTTAATCCGATAATGGAGGGTATCGTCGGACTGCTCCTTCTATGACCATCGTTATTTAACATTCTTAATTAGCATTTCAAGTAGCAACGCAAGATTATACATCAACAGGTGTAAAACAAATGGGACGTACAGAACCAAATGCTCAACAACTTGATTGCGCAACCTCCAATTATAGGAGAGGCTGCGGATATTGACTTAGCCGTAGATACGCTAACAAATGCATTTAAAGAAGCCACTGGTCTATCTTGCAGGGCATCTATACAACGCAACAATAGGAGACTACCTTGGTGGTCTGATAGCATTGCAGATACTCGTAAGAACTGCAGACAACTTTTCAATGCGGCAAAAAGGACAGGTAATTGGTCTCTTTATAAAGCCTCATTGAATAAATCCCAAAATGAAGTCAGGAACGCAAAACGCAAAACTTGAAGAGAATTCTGTAACAAAGTAGAATCCCATTCCGAGACTAGCAAACTGCGTAAAATCCTAGCGAAAAAACCGTCGATACCCAATTACATCCAGAATAATGATGGAAACTGGACGTTAGATAGTAACGGATCTCTTGAGGTCCTAATGAACACCCAAATTCCGGGCTGTCAACCCTATAGTGATACTCAACAAGTATAAACTTCCCATGCCCAGACACATGTATCCATAGACATTACTGTGAAGAAAGTGAAATGGGCCCTCAATAGGTTCAATCCCTTTAAATATCCAGGTCCGGATGGTATAATTCCTGCGGATCTGCAACATAACTCAGATCTAGTAATCCTATGGTTACTTGCAATATATAAAGCCTGCATTATATGGTCATATATTCCAATTTCATAGACTAAATGTAATGTGATCTTCATACCCAAAGGGGGAAAGGCATCACATACCAAGGCGAAGAATTTTAGACCTATTAGTTTAACTTCCTTTCTTCTAAAAACACTTGAGAGAATAATGGATGTTCATATTAGAACAGTAATTGATAACTCTCAGCTTTCGGCCTCTCAACATGCCTTATATTCGCCTGTAGGATGCATAGAGAAGTCACTCGAGCATAAAAATTATACCTTGGTAGCTTTTATGGAAGGCAATCATTCAGTCTCTCAGAGAACTGAGGGTTCATCGAGAGGTCTATTAGCTCATTGAGAATTTGCTACTTCGCAGAATCATTACTTCTACCATAGGAATAGCCACCATCACTAGGCAAGCCCACAGAGGTACACCTCAAGGTGGTGTGCTGTCATCCCTGTTGCGGAATGTGACAGTCAATCTGCTCAACAAATTGGATTCCCTGAATATTAAAACAGTTGAATACGCAGATGATGTAGCGATTGCAATATCTGGATTCCATCTGAATACTATATCACAGAGACTAGAATCAGCACTAAATGAGGTTAGTGCCTGGTGCTCACGGAGCGGACTTAGTGTCAAGCTGACCAAAACGGAACTGGTACTCTTTTCTAGGAGACACAAGTTCCCCAATTTCTCCACCCAAAGGTAAATGGCATTACCCTAAGCCTGTCGGATAATGCCAAATATCTGGGTGTTGTCCTCGATAGCAAGCTCTCCTGGAGAGAAAATCCAGGCAAGAGTAGCAAAAGCTACAACGGCAATATACGTCTGTAGAAACGCAATCCGACCTACCTGGGGAATAAGTCCCAAGGAAGTCGATTGGATATTAGAAATGGTTATAAAACCTATACTTTTATATGGAATTTCAGTCTGGTGGGAAGCACTAGATTCAGCGATTAGTCAGTCCCGTATAGAGGGAACTCTCCGCAAAATGGCACTCATGATAACAGGTACTCTAAGGCCAACGCCAACAAAAGCTCTCTTCGCTATGTTGGGTTGGCTTCCAGCGCAAGAGACGCATGGAACTACCGACCTTGGGATCATGCAAGCGTTTTAGATATAGTGGATAACATTATCGACTACTGCACTCCGAAACCCTACTTCAATAGGAATTTTCAAATTTAATTGATAGAAGAGTTTTTCCGATTGAACGAAGCCGTACAGGTTTTCACGAACGGTTCAAAAAAGGAGGGAGGGTTGGGGAGGCATTTATATTCCAGAATATGGAATTGAAATGTCCTTCAGACTCCTGGACGAATGTAGTATATTACATTACGATGGAATTGCACAGCACTCAAATATTCTACTAAGTTGGGTGCGGGGACATGGGACTATCTCAGGTAACATAGTTCTAGATGAACTGGCAAAGAGGGGAACCACACTTACAGAGGTTGATATTGACAATTTCTGTGGTCTCACACTCTCATCCTGCTGGAGACGCTTCGATGTTACGTTTTTTGAAATAGCCCAAGATAGATGGCGCAACGAGCCAACCTGTGCAATAGCGAGAACCCTCTGGCCTTGCCTTAACACTCATAGAACGGAAACACTCATGAACTTCAATAGGAAGCACTTGAGAAACCTCGTGGCCACGTTGACTGGTCACTGTCCTTTCGGAACCCATGCTAAACGTATGGGTATCCATTACAATGACTACTGCTATAGTTGCAATGACGAGGAAGAAGACGAAAATGTCCTGCACCTCCTGTGTCATTGTTCCCCTCTGGAAGATCTGCGGCTGCACCTCGTTGGCAGAATATCCTTCGGCAGCCTATCTGAGTTATCGGAAATTGAGCTCAAAAACTTGAGCCTTTATATAAGGAATAGTGGCTGGTATAGTCACTAACTCCCCCCCCCCCTAGTCAAACTAGGACCCACTATCACCTCACGTAACCTCTATATATAACTATCATATCTTTTCACCTATATCCCTCTCACCCTCCTTTCTCTTTCTCTATCGTTATTTATCCTTTTTATACAGGTAGCACAAAGGGGTCATTATAATGGACCTAAGTGAGCTGGACTCTATCTTTCAAATCTCCTTACCAGCAGCCTGCTAATCTAACCTAACCTACATCTATTTGCTATAACTGATCTGATACCTTATAACATGATCTGATACCTGATAAGGTGATCTAAAAACCAGACCAGCTACTTAATAAGCTGATCTGATAGCTGACAACCTGATCTGAAAACCAGACCAGGTACCTGATAATCTTGTCTGGTACCTGATAAGCTGATCTGAAAACCAGACCAGGTACCTGATAACCTGATCTGATACCTGATAAGCTGATATGAAAAGAAGACCAGCTACCTGATAACTTATCTGATACCTGATAAGCTGATCTGAAAACCAGACTAACTACCTGATAACCTGATCTGATAGCGGATACCCTGATCTGAAAACCATACCAGGTACCTGATAACCTGATCTGATACCTGATAACCTGATCTGATACCTGATAACCTGATCTGATACCTGAAAAGCTGATCTAATAGCTGATACCTGGTGTAATAGGTGATCTAAAACTTGCTGTTAGCAAACATTTTTTATTTTTTTTATGCGTATATTTATTTATTGTATCTTCAAAAGATGAACTAACTATAAGTATTCAAATCCTAAATCTAGATATAATAATTAGGCCCAACCAGTGTCAGCCATAAACTTAGTCAAGCTGTTTCATCTCGAGTGTTGAGTATTAGAGCCATAGTGTCCTTCTTTTTTAAATGGATGTGTCCAGTAAAATTTAAGATGTTACGAGCAAGTGGATTAGGATGAGACTCGAGTTTTGTTAAGTATTTGCTTGCGTATTTTTTAATTTCTTCAGTCACTAGTGGCAAATTTAAATCACGATTTAAATTTGAATTTTTGATGTACCATGGAGCCGATGTTATTAGTCTTAAAATCTTGTTTTGCCTTTGTTGGATTCTGTCTATACTGGAAGCTGAAGCAGTGCCCCATTGCTGTATTACGTAACACAATATAGGTTGCAAGACCGACTTGTATATCAAAAGTTTACAATCTATACTCAGCGTGGAATTTCTACCAATCAGCCAATGTACCTGAGTTAATTTTAGTTTCATTTGTGTTAGCTTAGATTCAGTGTGGTGTTTCCATGTAAGCCGTCAGTCAAGGTGTATACCAAGGTATTTCACATGTGAGTGTTGAGGAACAATTTTATTATTTATTCTAATGGGGGAAGAAGTATCTTTTCATAGGATAAATGTATGTAGGGTATGCCGACTTCTGAAACCAAACGGATGATCCGGTATGCACGCATTATTAGTTAGAATTCGGGTAAATTTTATCATGAGTAGCTTTTTGAAGGCTTTGACATTGTTGACAGTAAACTTATTTTTCCTGAATGATTCAGCCTTGGTAAGATCTTTGCCCGGTTTTGATCCTTCAATCTGTGATTGCGATTTGGTTGACGCATTGTAGATGCACGTGGTGAAGCTAAAGCTTAGAAAAAATACCATAATATAGTTTAAATGTGATTCAAGGTTTAAATAATTGTGTATTTTAATTAAATATGAGATAGAAAACGATTTAGACACAAAATCAATTTCTATTGTCGTTTTGTCAATAATTTTAATTTTTTTTTGTAATAGTTTTTTCAATAATTTTTGATAATATTGTTTATATTTTGTCTTCTATTGTGCTTTTCAAAAATCAGTAGCTTAAGACTGATTTAAAACCTGTGCATTAAATCGGTCTGAATTCATCACACCTTTTCAAAACGATCGTTTTTCCATCACATACTTGATTAACATGTTTACACATAAGAAGGTTTTGATTTGCAATTTATAATCTACTAAAGTAAGTCTCGATTTAACTTCACTTTCCGTAGCTTCAAATTAAGTTGGTGCTGTTTCATTAATAATGGTAAATGTCGATGTAAGCGTGCTAATATTAACACCAACATCTCTACGATTCTGGAATTTATATTATAAAATTTTAGTGTATCGTGTCACCTTCAACTGAAAACGCTTACCTTCAATCCATTTCAACTATTGGCAAATGTGTTTCTTATCAGGTTTGTAACCATTTACGTTACCACGAAATTTATCCTTTGCATCTTTTAGTATTTGAATTTGGTTTATTTTGTGGCAATGAAAAATCATGAACTTGTTTTAACAAATATTTTAACATAGATTTACTTTTGTTATTGTAGTAAAGTTTTTTAGTAGTTCTTTTTCTTTACATCATTCTATAATTATAATTAATTGCAATTGTATACATTGTAAAAAAGTTAATATTTAATGTAAAAAATACAAATATTGTAATAGATATTATACTAGAGAGCTAGAATATGGGACAGGGTATATTAATACTTAAGGAAGAAGAACTGTTTGTTTATTTAAAGTGTTACAATAAATATTCTGAATAAATAAACACAAAAAAACAAATATTTTAACTTTTTCACATAATTTAGGTCACAACTTACAATCACTAGTTAAAGAATACCACTGGCCTTTAATTAAACAATTTAAAACACAAAAATCACAGCCATATTGCTCAATTATTTAAATTTTATTCCAAATGCGTGAAAACAATTTACTTTTAGAAAATTAATATTTTGTGGTTTTTCACAATCATATGTTCAAAAATGCTATGTATAGCCATTGCTTTTTATACATGCCAAAAGCATATTTTTTTTCTCCCTTCTGCCAAGTATGCTAAGCTGATACTTCGATTTTGCTTATCTCACAAGTGAGGATTCTGGTTCATATTCTGTGTATGTAACTTTTTAATTTTTTTACATTTTTAGTGATATGTAGTTTGTATTTATATTCAAAATTTTACTTATATATAGGTGCCCTTAATGTGAACTTTGCTGAATTTTTTATTTTTTTATTTATGATATCTAATAAAAATTTGTTCACGTTTTATTAAATTTTACTGTGTACAATATGTGGACGGTCCCTTGGGAATCGCAGGTGCTTAATATTTTCAAACTGTTTACTAGAGTATACAAAGGTAGCTAACATTTTACTTTCTTAAAACTAGCTGTTAGAGCTGTGCCAAATCGTTCATTCAAGTGACCGCACATTTTCTAAAAAAGAACGAGTTCGTTCATTTCGTTCATCCGCTCTTTTCAAGAATTCGAACGAAATGAAAACAAATAGTTGATTCGGTCAATAAGAAGGGACAAGTGCAGTATGTTTGTTATGAATTGTTTAGCAAAATAATCAAAACAAACAACAGAAAATATAAGAAACACAAAGAAAACACTTTATACAATATCAAAATCAAATTTGTTAAATAAAAACCTAATATGTTCTAAATCCTTAAGAAATATTAATTTTTTTTTCAGGTGTATATTTATTTATTGTATCTTCAAAAAGTGAACTAACAATAAGTATTCAAATCTTAAATCTAGATATAATAATTAGGCCCAACCAGTGTCAGACATAAAATTAGTGATAGCAATCAATAATACATAAGCACAAGCTTGCAAGTTTACAATCTAGACTCAGCGTGGAGTTTCTACCAATCAGCCAATTTACCTGAGTTAATTTTAGTTTCATTTGCGTTATTGGGTTTTCACATTGACATGGTTTTAATAAAAGTTGGCTTTAACGTTAAAACCAACTGTTAAAACCGGGTTTTACCATATAAATTGTTTTTGTTAAATCCAACTTAAAACCATTTTTGAATTCGTTTTCATTTGGTTTTATGAAATGCAACCCTTTTTTCGCTGTGATAAATTCAGTGCTGGCAAGTTAAAATGACCGGAAGCAGCTGATAATGTTTATGCCAGTGAAAAAGAATAGATACCAATTGATAAATTTTCAACTTAAAATATATGCCTCGGCAATAATTATCAAAAAAAAATGTATAGAAAAAGTATCCTTTGGATAGAAAATAACGAATATATTTTCACTTCCCAGAGGGCAGTGAAAAGTCGACATGACTGACATCCATCTGCGTGAAAAAAGGTTAATGTTATAATATATATTTGTGCATTTCTTATATAATAATATGATTTCCAAGCACTTCTTCTTTGTATAAGTAATTACATAATTTTAAAATGTTCATTTACATAATATATTTCATTTTAGAGTGCGTTGTACAATTGCTGAGTTTTTCATGCAAACAAAAACAACCGTTATACAGGGTGTCAGATAAGTATTATAAAAAGCTGGAAAAAACACTGCAACAAATACACACATATCTACAGTACATTTATTTTATTTTGGACAAATTTATAAGACAGCCTGTTTTTTAAAACCTGAATTTATCAAACCTGCAGTGGGAACGCAAACTCAGCTGTTAAAACCAGGTTTTAACTTTCAGTGTGAAAACAGCTTAGATTTAATTTGGTGTTTCCATGTAAGCCGTCGGTCAAAGTGTATACCAAGGTATTTCACATGTGAATGTTGAGGAACAATTTGATTATTTATTCTAATGGGGGAACAAGTATCTTTCCTTAGGGTAAATGTTATCTGAGCACACTTCTGTTCGTTTACTTTTATTCTCCATAAGTTTAACCATAGTTCTAGCTGGGTAATGTGTTTCTGAAGATATCGAGATGCTTCGCGAGAGTTTTCGTGCATACTAAGACAGGCTGTATCATCGACAAATGTAGATGTGTGGATGTTACTGCTCACAGGCATATCACAAGTATAAATCAAATACAAAACTGGCCCCATTATACCCTCCTGTGGCACACCGGATGATATAAATTCGGGCACACTCATGAAGTCTCCTTCCACAATAGTGGACTTCCGGGCAAGAATATAACTTTGTAAAAGGTTAAGAATGTTTATTGGTAGATATGTCTTCAATTTTAAAATTAGGCCTTCATGCCACACTTTATCAAATGCCTGAGAAACGTCAATAAACAGGGCAAAACAATACTTCTTTTCTTCAAATTTTCTTTTTATAAATTAAACCAATCTATGCGTTTGTGCAATGGTGATATATTGACTTCTACAACCAACTTGATTGTCTGGGATGTACCCACTATCAATTAGAATTTTATCATGAGTAGCTTTTCGAAGAACTTTGACATTGTTGACAGTAAACTTATTGGCCTGTATGACTCAGCCTTGGTAAGATCTTTGCCCGACTTTGGAATCATTTTGACCTTGTCAAGCTTCCAGTGGTGTGGATAATACTCCAGTCGTAAAATGGCATTAAAAATTAATAATAGGATTCTAATTACAATACGAGGCAACTTCATCAACATCTGATTACTAATTTCATCAGTACCCGGAGCTGTCTTTGGGTTGAGTTCACCAATTAGTTTTTGTACCTCGTGCATCTTAAATTTTAGGGGTCAAGGGGGTAGAGCAACTACCCACGGCAAATCAACAACGACCGTGCTTGTGTTTGGGGTACATACGGATTTTAAATGCTCAGCAAATATGTTTCCTTTTTCAGCATCACTTCTTGCCCAACCTCCGGTAGAAGTGCGCAGAGGTGGTTTAAACTCAACGGGTATTTTAAGCTTTCTCGCAGCGCGCCACGAAGAGTAATTAGATGCTGGTGTTACATCGAGGTTTTCAAGATAATTTTAAGCGATGCCGTTCTTTCAGATGCAAGCAACTCTTGGAGTCGTTTAGTGCACTCCTTAAACATGATTTTATGTTGCGGTGATCTGTGTTGTTGCCATTCCCTTCTAGTTCTTCTTTTTCCACATACGAGACGTTCAATATCTGTAAAATAAATTCTGTTAAACCCAGTCTGCATGTGGGAGGTAGTAGCATGTTCAGCAGCCTGCTTAATATTTTCTTTAAGATTCTCAATGTTAGATTCAATATCATCGGATGTTCTTAGCGTTATGTTTTCCACGCAGTGACTACTAAGATATTTTTTTAATCTCAGCCAATTAACACGATTGATCATCTTCACATATGGGTGAGGTAAATCACTTCTTAGTGAGTTACAGATTGTAATGATAGTCGGAGAGTGAGCGGATGAGAGATCTAGTGTAGCTTCGACATGAACTAAATCTCTAGAAATAATTTTCGTGACTCCAAAATCTATAACATCCGGAATTTTTTGTATGTCTGTAGGCCAGTAAGTGGGCTTTCCACTCTAAATGACGTCCAAGCCCATTTTTTAAATTGTGTGGAACAACGCTATTCCTCTAGGTGTAATAAGGCGTGAACCCCAGAACGTATGTTTTGCATTGTAGTCTCCAGCTGCTACGAAACAGGGCCCAAGAGATTTGTAGAAATCCTCGTATTCATCCTCAGTAATTGAGAATCTTGGAGGGGAGTAAATTAATGATATAACAAAATTTGTACAAAAATGTACAACACAAATATTAGTTGCTTGTAAATGTTCAGCACAGATGTTATCAAGAATATAGTGCTTGAGTCTTGACTTTATTAAAATTGCTGATCCACCGCATGCTCTTCATCTCGGGTCCTTAGTATCGTATAAGGTGTAGCACCATTCATTTTAAATAATCTTCTCCAAGTCAAATGAGTCTCAGAAACCAACATTACATCAATATTTTTTCCGAAAGGAAGTGTTCGAGCTCATTTTTGCGTTGGCGAATGCCGTTTGCGTTCCAGAAACATATTTTTAACGTGTTCATGGCTTGTTAATTAATGCTTGAAGCAGAGTATTCTGCATTCGTAGCATTTCTTGCATCATGTTAGTCATATTTGTATAAAGTTGTTTATAGTTTGCACCAGATTATCAATAGTAGCTTAAAGGCGACTGAAATTAAAGCTTGTGTTAGCATTTGTTGAATTACTTGGTGGGGACACTTTCTGCGTGGGAAAAGAATTTGTCTTAACAGCATCGGCATATGATACACGTGAAGTACTTGATTGGATCATTGAAGGAAAATTGGCGGAGAAAGCGTTTGCTGATTGAGATGGAGCTAATTTAGGTTTTTGTGCCATAGTCTGTTTAACGAAAGAATATACAGGACATCCTCTGTAGTTAGCAGTGTGATTACCTCCACAATTACTAAATTTTTTTAAGCTTGATCTTTTGGCTACGTAAAGCTAGCAGAACCGTGCAATTCACCGCAAACTGTAGGTAATTTGCAGTAAGTTTTTGTGTGTCCATATTCTTACCAATTGTGGTACTGTACGGGACCTGAACGCTTACGTGGCTCTTCAACTGTGATTTTTCGGTGTAAGAGAAACTTTACGCTATAAATTGGATGGGTTTAATTTTTTTTCAATTGTATGTCATTCGGCTCCACTTCGACCCGAAATAGGGGTTGGGGGACCTTTTCTCTGTTAATTATATTAGTCACATCTTTTACCTTAAATCCTTTGTCGATAAGAGCACATTTTACTTCTTCGGGGTCAACACATGAATCTATGCCCTTTAATGCATGGTAATTGTAAAAATTTGTTTTGGTTTTTTTCAAATTCACTAATAATTTTTCGGAAATCTTTTTCGTCATATATTTGGATCTTATTTTCATCAATATTACCTCGTTTAATTGGAATGATGTGAAAAGTATTTTCAGCAATGGCCGACAATAGTTTTTTTAAAAGTGCGTTAGAGTTTTTTTTCTCTCAGTTAGATAGGTGGTGGTTTAAAAGACTTTTGCGATGAGGCAGCGGGCTTGTCGTTATTGTATTGCAATAATGAAAACCGATTTTGACGATTAGTAGATGATGCGCTATTATCCCTAGACATCTTTCGAGCAGATAAAATTTTTAAAGAATTTGGGCTTCGCCCACGCTTTACTACAGTTATATATCTATCTATTCTGACTTGGACATTGGGTTTAGTGCTACTGTTATCTGTAGTGATAACTTTGTTAAGTGGTGTACACGAGCTCGAAGGGGATGATAACGCTGACTTATATGAAGAAGTACTAGGTAATTGTAATGTTAACGAATCACTAGTTGGCATCGGACAAAGCGAAGTTGATCGCTGACGAAAAAGTGGCTTTGCCGTTAGAAAAAGACTATAATCAGATTTTTTTTTATTGTTAACATTAAGAGCTTCAGAAGTCACAGTAAAATAGGCATTTCCGCCGTTAGAACTTACTTCACAATTTTTTGTTTTTGAGGTACTCATGTAGAGTATTCATCAAGTGCACTTTGTTTGCGGTTTTTTGTTGGTTTTTGTTTTTTTGTTTCTTGCTATGTAAAAAAAATATCAGCAATATTTGCTTTGCTTATTTATCAAAGTTAATATGTACTACGGTTATTATGTATTACCAATATTTTTTGTATGATTTTTTGTTTGTTTAGTATGTACATATGTATATGAAAAAAAAAACATGGATGAGAAAGTCTTAATGCAGTTGGTGTCGACAAGAAATGTCTTGAAGAAAAAGCTTCGTAGAAAAAAAGTGATGAAATAGATACATGTGAACAAATAAGAGATACATTTAAATCTATAACAGAACCTCTAAAAGAATTCATAAATAGTTATAAAAATTTCAATATTTTTCCTATAAAAACAGAAAGTAAAATGAAGAGAGAAGTTGAAAGTAATACAAGTTTTAAGCCTCAGAAGTCATCAGTCAAGATAGAGACAAGTACACCAAAGAAAGTTGCAGAAGGAACAATATTTGATAACACTATCTTGTTTAGTGATGCTAATAATGAGAATCATGATGACGATGATAAATATGATTTCTACTCACAGACTTCCAACAACGATGACACTTATACAGTCTTATCAGTCTTGGAAGCGAGAAATGAATTAGATACAAACTATGGTCCACATAAAGATTTCAATAATGAATGGAAATTTGGCAAGAGTAACCTCAAAGTGAATGAAGACAAAATACAAGTTGGTGATCAAAAATGTTGCTCTGGAGGAAAACGGTGTTATCAATAAATTGTTTCTACAAACTCAAATCGAAAAACTAGAAGATTATCATTAAAGATGTCATCATAAAAGTCGTCCGTTTTTATTGTATAGATAAAAGAGTAATTGTCCATATAGTTGAAAGAAATATTCTCACAAAATTAAGATTTCATGAGAGTAGTAGGGAATTGGGGGTCCTGCCGCAATTAAAATTGTGAAATTTTCAAGTTTTAATTAAACAAATTTTAAAATTCTTGGAAATTTGTGAAATTTGATACCTACGAGGGTGGTTCAATAAGTCCGTCCAATTTTTTGTTTACATAAGAAGTTTTTTGTTTACATAAGGAGTTTTTTGTTTACATAAGGAGTTTTTTACTATATACGAGGGCGCTTCAATAAGTCTGGTTTTTTATGACCGTGGGAATTTATATGTAAGTATGTTTGTGGGGTGGATTAAGGGGTTTCATAAGATTAAGATTTCATAAGTATACATATATATCGACGGGAAAAATCATGAAAATGATTTTTCCTAATACCAGCGGGAAAATCATGAGATGATTTTTCCTAATACCAATGGTGAAATAGTGAAAATTAATTTTTCCTAATGCCGATGGCAACGCATGATAATTTTTCCTAATGCCGATGTCAATGCATGATTACTTTTTTCAAATGCCGACGACAAAACATGATTATTTTTCCTAATGCCTACGGCAAAACATGAATACTATTTTCAAATGCCGACGGCAAAACATGATTATTATTTCCTAATACCAAAGGGAAAATTGCCGGTGTTGCCAGACTGTAGAAATTTGTTATCTAATACTATATCAGTAGTATCAGAGAAAATAGATTTAATGACTACTAGGCGATTCTCATATGAATCGTGGGAATGTGTTTGTGTGATTTCCTAACGCTATAAATTGTTTTTAAATAAAATAAATAGTTTATAAATAAAATAATTAAATAACTTAATTTAATTTATTTAATTATTTTATTTATTTATATATAAAATGTTCTCATGTATGTGAAAACTCCTAATGCTTGTGTGTGGGGGGTCCAGCTTGATTGTCGCTGGTAAGCATATCTTTTCTTTATTTGTTTAAGAAATATATTTATATGTATGTATGTATGAATGTATGTATGTATGTATGAATGTATAAATGAATGTATGAATGTATAAATGTGCGATCTTGGGAACTTGTGCGTGGAATATTTTATTGAATACATTTATATTTTGCAACTTAATCATTTTCTTTGTCTACGATTATTTTAAAGCAGAGGATTTTCAACTAAGTACACTCATCAGCAGAGAAACAAAAAGCAAACATTTGCAAGTAAGCAAAAAAGTTAACTTCTCCTCCTCCCCACCTCCTTCTATTCCCTTTATATAGTTTGTATTTGAAATAAGAAAACACATGGTGTACATTCTTTTATTTTGTATACATTTATTGTTTAAAATTTTTTTAAATTTTATAATAATACATACATTAATATTTTAAAAAGTAAAAAGGGCATTTAAAGCAAGACATTTCTTTTGTTAGTAAAATAGCATTTTTTAATGCTGTATAAATTAATGGTGTATAAATTTATGATAATTACAATAAAATAATTCTGGATACTTGATTTCCATTTGTTTAAAGTTGATGCAAGCTATATCCTCAACGTTAGAAATTTTTCGGTGTAACATTTTTTCCAACTATAGTCTTTTTTCTTCACCTTTTACGTAAATTTAAGAACATCTTGCGTTAGCTTTTAAAAAATTGCAAACGCTATGAAATGAAACTGATCCAGGAGTCCAGCTTAGGTGATGATAGTTTTTTGTTAGCCACTTTGCTTTTTTATTGATTTAAAATCAAATGGTGGTTTTATAATGAAATTGATACATTCATAATTGTTGAAAACAATCGCTACTTCTTTTGCGATGAAATCGTTTGAATTAGTTTTGAAACCTTGTGCGTCTATAAAAATTATGTTGTTTTCCATATTATTCAATTTATAAGACTTTTCGAACTTGCCCTTTGATATATTCTATTATACGATCATGAATAAGAATGCAGTAAGCTGATTTCTTTGCTGCAATATTAGTTGCTGTTTCAAATTCTATTTTTATATCAATCGGTCCATTATTGAGTGATTCATTCTGATGACTGACATCTACTACAATAAAAGGAGCTTTTGTCTTAAAATCTGATGCAGTTAGAAGCGGTTGAGATTCTTTCATATAGTAGCTTTGTTGGAATCTTAGATACATATCATATAGAATTGCATAACGTTCATTTTTGATTTTTATTTTAAGATCATCGTATGGATATGAGACAGAATTTAAATGTACTTTTAAATTAGTGAAATCACAATGAAAAAACTTATTTTCTTGTTGAAAAGCAATCAACACACAACGGGGGCGTTCTCTATTTGCAGCCAATTTAACATTCCAAATATGGCTAGTTCCTGTGTTTAATTGTGGATTAATATGACAATTCCAACTGCGAAATGCCATGGGTATCGAAGCACCATTATTAATAATTTTAATCATATTCAATTTGCTAAGGTCAGATAATTGAACATGAGGTATTCTCCATGAGATGAGTGAAATTGTAAGTTTAGCTTTTTCAGTAGAAACACTCGATCGTACAAGATCTTCGTTGTTCTTATTGCGGAGGAGTATCAATTCATGTTTTCCATTTAATGTAACTTTGTTGTAGTCTTCAGCGAATCCTAGAAGCATTTTTAGAGGTACATAGAAATTGAAAAATCCATTTGCAAGAGTGACATCGTCAATTTTGTTCCATCGAGCATTTTGCATCACATTGCTTTCGTTTGGTGATAGAGAAACCAAGTTTTTTATGGTGCTCGTGGCTCATAAATATCTTATATGATCAATTTCAATTCCATTACGCTCATACCGAATTTCATCAAATAGATATGGCACAAAGTTGTTTTTTAATATAAAGTTCTCCGAAGATGAAGAAGATTTGGAGTTATTATCAGCAACAAATCCTTCTACATAAATGTAGCTCTCACTGGGTAGCACGTACAAATCTTGATTTTGTATTGAAATTCTGATTTCATCATTATTGTTGTAAGATTGTAAGTATGGTACATACATATGTATAATAGTCCTTTTTGATTATATTCTCATCCGACAAGGGTTTATCTAAGACATCTATTATTGAACTCATTTTGTCTTAAATTTAAAATTCAAGGACTTTAGAAAATTTTTATTTGATGTTGTTAGTGCTTTCTGTTGAAGTGGTCGCTTTAATGTTCTTGTTGTTGTTACTGCTTTATTTTTAAATTTATTTGTGTTGTATAGTAGCATTATTTAGTTGACCTCAAATGTATTCGTATTGTAATTTCCTCTCCTCGAAAATTAATTAAATCACCGTGTTGATCACCTGGAGGCACATTAATCGGAAATTCATGAAGTGTATGCGTTTTGGAGTTATTCATATATGTGCTAATAGCGATACTACTTTCAATTCGCAAGAGATTCACTTTAAAAATATTAACTGGAAGATCTGAGTAATAATATTTGTTTGGTGTTAGGATTTTGCTATTGAATCCTAAAAGTTTTCCAATTGTGTTGTGTTTATTAAAATATACAGGATCTTTGGAACTATTAACTTTAACTTGCATTGTATTGTTATTGGCTTCAATAAAAATCTTATTTTCTGGACAGAGTCTTCTGTATTGCTCTTGTATAAAATCTACAATATCATTCAATTCGTAAGATCCAATTGTATGTTCCCCTATTTGAAACATATTGTTGTAGGTGTCTACATTTGGAATGCTGTTGTATGAATGAAAATCAGTTAGAGCACACTCATATGCACCATGTAATTCAATAGGAGGAAAGTAACTAGCAGATAATTCTGATGAGTTAGAGCTCAGAGTAAGTGTTATTGACATTATAACTGTCTGATTACAATTAAATAAAGTTTAGTACAACATATGGTTTTTAAGCATGATTTACATATTTATTTCATTTTCTTATTTTAAAATTTACATTAGTTCCTTAATATTACTGCTATTGTTGTTGATGGTGGTGGTGTTCAGCTATAATATTTCGTTCTTACTTATCCAAGAATTGTGTTGATTAGAAAATCCCAACCATTTAACGTATGCCTCCTTTCCTTTAGTTTTAAGAACCTTTTCAACTAGATATGTATTTGGATATCTAGTTTTCGAAAGTTCTTCAGTATAGAATCCACCTTTAATAGGATTACCAAGATAATCTTCTAATATGAATGTTGTAGGATTTGTATTTTGAACTCTTGTAATTGTGAAAATTTCTGTGGTCCAATTTGGAGTATAACCTTTTTCAAATGTATGCTTATATTTGCTTATGCGTACATGATCCTCAACATTAAATTTCGACATTTTATAAATTTTCAAATGACTGTATACTGTCTTTTGTAGCTTTTGCTCATTTGTTGAGTTGACTTTAATCGGAGACATTTTAATGGTGCGATGAACTTTTCTATTGTATGCATTAAGTAAATCTTTGTATATATCAACCCCCTTATATGAAGCATTAAAGCTAAATTCTTTCCACATCATTCCTTTCAATGTTCTGTTAAATCGTTCTACTATTGATTCTTTCATACTGCTATATGTTGAGTAATGATTAATGTTGTATTTATCCATTAATTTTCCAAAGTGTTTGTTGAAAAATTCTTTACCATCATCTGTTTGTAAGTTTTTTGGTACTCGTCCTAATTCAAAAATATTTTCCATCACCTTGGTTGTTTCGAGTGCAGTTTTAGTTTTTAGTGGTACTGCCCATGCAAATTTTGAAAATGTGTCAATTACAGTTAACAAAAATCGATAATTTCTTTTTTCACTGGAATAGATCCCCCTTTCAACTAAATCAGCTTGACAAAGGTCATCTATTCCTTTCATTACAACTCTACGACGCATAAAAACTTTTCGAGATTGATTATGGACTTCGTTTACTAAATTTCTATTTGAAGACATTAAATTGTTTTACAGATTTTTTGGAGAGTGTTGTGATCTACTTGACGCACTTTCAGCTATTGATACGAACATGTAATTTTCCAATCTATAAATTTTCTCATTAAGCTGTTCAATTTGTTCTTCAAAAGAAGATTTAATTTTTAGAATGTCTTTTTGAATTTTAGAATTGTCTTCTATCTCTAATTTTATTTCGCGTTGTAGCTCCTCGATTTGCATTTGAATATCTTCTCGAATTATATTATTGTCTTTCTTAAAGTATGTTAGTAATTTCTCTTCTAGTTTTTCGATTTGAGTTTGCAGAAACAATTTATTGATAACATCGTTTTCCTCCAGAGCTTGTGCAACATTTTTGATTCTTTTGTTTTGGACATCAATGTTGTTGTTCGTATCCATAAAGAACCCCAGCAGTTTAGGTGCATTTTTCAAAGAAATTGTGCTGCTAGTATCGTTTAAATAATGTCCAAATTTATCAACAGACATACTACATACATATATATATATATTTTTTAAAGTTAATGTATTTTATTTGCTTCACGTAGTTCTTCAATAATTGATACAATCTCGTTATTGTGATTAGTATGACCTGCAGCTTGTAATGCAAGCAGTAGTCGAAGACGATTTACTAACTCATTTGGATCGTCCCAGTATATATAGTTTGGCTTATTAACGTTAAATTCCATCATTCCATCACCTAAATAACTACCTTTTGGCTTAGATGCTGTTGATTTGTTTAAATTCCTCTGGTTTTTCTCGTCAATAAATTTCTTAATAATATGTTTATATTTATATCCTCTAGTACCTTTAATTTGACCGTCAGGTTTATAGTCTCTTCTATATGCATTAGTAGTAATTAAAATCTTTTTATAGATTTCGAGTTCAAATTTATCATAATTTTTTGGTATTTTATGAAACATTAGAGAAAATAGTCCTGGTGTTAGAGCCCATATTTGACCACCAACTTGTATTTTATCTTCATTAAGTTTGAGGTTACTATCACCAAATTTCCATTCATTCATTAAATCTTTATGTGGACCATAGTTTGTATCTAATTCATTTCTTCCTTCCAAGACTGATAAGTCAGTATAAGTATCTTCTGTATTGGAAGTCTGTAAGTAAAAATCATCATCATCATCGTCACCATCATTCACAGTATTAGCATCATTAAATAAGATGGTATTATCGAATATTGTTACTTCTGCTAGTTTCGTTGGTGTACTTGTCTCTATCTTGACTGATGGCTTTTGAGGCTTTAAACTTGTATTATTTTCATCTTCATCTTGTATTATTTTCATCTTTGTCTTCATTTTACTTTCTTCTTTTATTGGAATTCTTTCAATATTTTTAGAACTACTTATGAATTTTTTGAGTGGTTCTGTTATAGGTTTAAATGTATGTCTTAGTTGTTCACGTGTATCTATTTCACCAGTTTTTATACTACGAAGCTTTTTCTTCAAGACATTTGTTGTGGAAACCAACTGTTTTAAAATTTTCTCATCCATGTTTAATAATAGTAAATAACAGATATCAGCTATTAGATCAGGTATCAGCTATCGGATCAGGTTATCAAGTAGCTGGTCTAGTTTTCAGATCAGCTTATCAGGACCTGGTCTGGTTTTCAGATCAGCTTATCAGGACGTGGTCTGGTTTTCAGATCAGCTTATCAGGATCTGGTCTGGTTTTCAGATCAGCTTATTAGGACCTGGTCTGGTTTTCAGATCAGCTTATCAGGACCTGGTCTGGTTTTCAGATCATCTTATCAGGACCTGGTCTGGTTTTCAGATCAGCTTATCAGGATCTGGTCTGGTTTTCAGATCAGCTTATCGGGACCTGGTCTGGTTTTCAGATCAGCTTATTAGGACCTGGTCTGGTTTTCAGATCAACTTATCAGGTATCAGATGAGGTTATAGCAAATAGATGTATCAAGTTTAAAGTTAGATTAATAACTAAAGGTAATTTTTTATGAGTAGTTGCTTATATATTTATGAAATAGTCAAATTGCTTTCTGTGGCGACCATCGTTTAATTCGTTATCTTTGCTTATCATCAAAAATCCATATTTATCCTTCCAACATTCACGACAAATTTCTTGAAACTTTTCATAGCTCATATCGCTGGCCACATGATCCTAATAAATATGCTCCATATTTGTCTCATCTTGCTTAAACATTATAATAACATATGCATTATCTCTTATTAAATGCTTGGGAATTCTGGTATAAGTTTGACACAGGTAAAATGAATCAACATCCCTATGTCCCAATACAAAAATATGTACGTATATTATTCTGCTTTTCACATGCAACATCATCAAATATCATAATTGAATTAGTTTTAGCTTCGTCAGGTGGAATAACTGATTCATTATCGGTGAATGTATAATACCCCATACCTTTAATTGGTGAAATTAGTTTCTTCAGGTATTCATATTTAGGTTGATAGAGAGATTTTGAGTATAAATAGATGTTTTAAAACTTGAGTTCATTAGGACTTTCTAGCAAGCCAATCATAACATTAGTCTTTCCACAATTTGAGCACGAATAGAATTTGGTAAGAGAGGACTATGCTTTATTTTTGAACTGATGTTCGCTGAATCATCAATATTACGAACTTAAATATTTTTATATGGTTTTACTAACTGCATTTTTGTAACGAAATGCATTTCATATATATTACCTCTTATATAGGAAAAATTAGATAATATGGTTATACGATATCAGAAAACTTTTAGTCATAAAAACACCGTCGGTGGAGGAGGTCTAGTAGACAACATAATAAACTCTCTACCTGTTGAACTTCATCTACCTGGATATCAGTACTGTGGACCTGGAACAAAACTACAAAACCGTTTAAATCGAGGTGATAAAGGAATTAATTTATTGGACTCTGCGTGTAAAAATCACGATATTGCTTATTCCAAAAATAAGGATTTAAGTACCAGACATAAAGCTGATAAAATACTTGAAAACTCCGCTTGGGATCGAATTTTATCAAAAGATAGTAGTCTTGCTGAAAAATCATTTGCATATATGGTTACTAACGCAATGAAAGCCAAAACAAAATTTGGTATGGGTGTGGAGAAAACGAAAAATGTTAAAAAGAACAAACTAAGTGCTAAAACACTATAAATAGTGAACATCAATTAAAACTGCAACAAAAATACTAAAAAAAGAAAAACCATTAGATATTAACTCAGCTATTAAAATTGCATGAAAAACTATTAACAAGTCATTAAAAGGAAGAAAGTCTCAAATTATAGTACCACGTGTAATACGTGTTCCAAAAATTGGCGGTTTTTTACCTCTAATACCGATTTTAACTGCTCTGGATGCAATTGGTAGTCTAACAACTGGAGGTGCTGCCATAGCTAAAGCTGTAAATGCAAAGAATGCTAAAAATCAACTTGATGAAGCAACTAGACATAATAGAGCGATGGAATCTATAGCAGTTGGAAAAGGGTTATGGTTTAGTTCACAAAGAGGAATCAAAAAACTCTTAGAGATGCTGCTCAACAGACCATTTTCTGATGTTGACCTAAACCGTTTCTCTATAAATATTCCATATTTTAGAGGAGTTTTCATGTTGAATACTCTACCGAAACGATCAAAGAAAATAGAATGTGGAATAATCAATTTAGATTTATCAACAGGACCTGGTACACATTGGGTAGCATATTATAAAAACATCAATGAAAAAGAATATTTCGACAGCTTTGGAAACTTACAACCTCCTTAAGAAGTAGTCAAATATCTTGGTTCAAATATAAAATACAACTATAATCAACATCATAATTTTAATACATTTACCTGTGGACATTTATGTCTTAAATTTCTTTATGAAATAACTGAAAATATTAAATAAAAACACAAACATTTATATTTTACAAAACTCTTTAATGTCTTTTTATTCATAATTTAAAAAACGTAATTAATATAATTTATTGCCAGACAGGATATTGGGATTTTTGAATTAGAAATTCACTCAGCTCATTCTCAACGATTAGGTTTTCTTCACCTTCTCTACTTAGGCAATATGATCCGCTCGAGAGATCTTTAATATCGTCATCTGTTAAAGTATTATATAGTTTAGGCAGGAACATTATATGTTTATCCATTTCAACTTTTAGTGTTGCTCCATATTTTGTTGTTACACGTTTCACATTTCGAATAGTACATTTCATGGACGTATCAAGCTCCTTTCCGTGGATTAAGGTTTTGTTGTTTACAGAATTAAATTTTGAAATTAGATTTGTTGTTGAATCTATTTTTTTATTTAGTTCTTCTCACTTTGAATGTTTAACTGTAAATGATCTTAAAAGTAGTGATGATGATGACTTCAAGAAGTCTAATCGAAAATAATTATGGTGAAATAGTGAATAAATGGGGGATAGTGACAGAGAGAAAGAGATAGTTATAGAGAGAAAAGGGTTAAAGAGAGATGGAGTGCTAAAAAGAAATATGGATTAGAGATGATAGTATAGATATTTTAAAAATTTAAAGAACAAATTAGTCTTAAAAAACCTTCCAACATTCATCATCATTCATTTATCAGCAAATAAAATGAGCCAAGTGAGACGTACTCTAAACCAATTTATGAGAGATTTTGAAAGCTTCAGGCTGATAAAATTTTTCCCAAAATATGCTGGATGAGAACGAAGAATATGGCATAATAGAAGATGAAGACAACACTGAAGGGCATCTTGGAAACTGCCCATGGTACGATCCGAACTGTGAGGAACGAACTGATACTTGTATAGGGTGTTTTTTATTCAGGTATTGAACTTTAAGTTGGCATCACTTTTTTAACTGGCGGCCATTTTGTCAGCTGTCAAGTGATTAATATTTAGTTTGGTTTGCCATTTCATCATGAACAGGTTGACAAAAGAACAACGCTTGCAAATCGTGCAAATTTATTTCGAAAATAATGGTTCAGTTCGCGAAGTTTACCGCAAGCTCCGTCCATTTTATGGTCGACATAATCGTCCATCAGAGCAATTAATTCGGTTAACCATGGATAACCTGTCAATTGGCCACCAAGATCGTGTGATTTGACACCATTGGATTATTTTCTTTGGGGATATGTGAAGTCGCTCGTCTACGCCAACAAACCAGAAACGTTAGGGGACTTGGAAGCCAACATTCGTGGCGTTAATGCCGTATGTTGGCGAATTTGTACCTGTGGACGAAATTGGACCTGTAGAATTGGCTTTATTCGAGCCAGCCGCGGCGGCCACATGCCCGAAATCATATTTAAACGTTAATGGCATAAAATTATCCTTCTAATAAAGCCAAATTGATGGACATTAAAACGATTTCTTGTGTTTTATTTCAATTCGAAGTTCTATACCTCTAAAAAAACACCCTATAGATGTACAATATATTTTTTTACGGAAAAGTATATTAGAACATCTACTAATTGGGTACTATGAAATGTTTCCATCATTATAAATAAAATATTTAAGAAATTAAATTAAATGGTATTATTAACAGAAATAAAATAAAATAAAATTAAATTGTATTATTAAAATATTCCTTGTTTTGTATTATTTTTTCTAAAGGAAAATTAGGAATCATCTGTTCGAAGAGAAAATAACAGTAACTTGTATGTAGTGAAAAATATAAGGACTTATCCGATTATCTAAATTTTTGGTCTTTACGAAAATATCTAATGAAATTTAATGGAATTTCATAATATTGTGAAATTCAATTTTTCTTGTGCAGAACCTCTCAAAGAAAACAAGACTGTGCATGTTTAAGCGATATGAAAACAAGAATTTGCAAATAAGCAAAAATAAAAATTTTTTTGATCCAACGAAGTAAAGCCAATAAAGTAATAAACACCATTCACATTTTCATTCTTTTTTCAATATTTTATTTAAAATTTTTTCTTAAAAATTCATTTACATATGCACAATAGTTTTTCTTAATAAATAAATAGGATTTTATTTACAATAATTTTTCTTAATAACTAAGATTTTATGTACAATTTAAAAATTAACTAATTAACTAAAAATTAATTAATTTTAACCATTTTCTTGCATTCTAGCAATCTCATCTAGCAACATGTCAAGTTCGTATTCAGGGTTAGTTTCCTTAATACGAAAATTATACCATGTATATGTGTTAATGTTATTTGATCTAATTTTTCTGTTATCGTCTCCATAACTTAAGACTACCTTACTTAATTCACTAGTATATATTTGATGCAGCTTAGATTTAAATGTTAATATATTATCATATACATTAGTCTTATTGAATAAACAATTTTTATAAGTAGCTAAACTATATTTATCTAATATGGCTCTCTTTACCACCTTCGATTTTTTAGTGTCATTTTGGTTCTGTACACTAAATGAGTACATTTTTGATCGCAGCCCAACAAACTCTGTCATTATCTTACCGCAATTCTCATCCTTCATCATACCAATTACTTTTTTATTTACTAGTGGAAAATTATAAATATTGTCTGTAATAAATAAATTGTTCTTGTATGCCATTTTTTATGTCAGCGTAAAAGTCGTCCATCTTTATTGAATATATAAAAGAGTCCGTGTCCATATAATATAATGAGAGTTTTGTCTTAAACTTAGGTTGCATGTACCCGTAATGGAAATTATACATTTTCCATTTGGAAAGCTCCAGTACACAAAATCCTAAGTAAATTGGTTTATTGTAGCAGGTTTTGACTCTATTCATTTCGATAGCTACCAAAACTTCAGAAATCATAGATAAACTATGAAAATTTGGTTTTGAGATCCAATCTTGTGCCCCCAAATAGTTTCGATTTGTTCTGGCCCAACTATTGACAATTTTAACATCTCTCCTCTTATTCACATTTTCCATTGTTTTACCATATACTGCATTATTGAGTAGTTTGAAAAAGTTTTTTTCAAAAGCATTTTTAGCAGTGGCCCTATGTCTGGTATTTAGGTCAATATAGCCTTTTAACCATGGAGATTGTTTAAATGCTAGAATACGATGAGTTTTCTTTAAAACGAAGCCATATTCTAAGCGCTGTTTCAGAACTCTAAAGTCATCACATATGATTGCTTTGTAGAGAAATCGGTTATCAACTTGTTATACTTCGCTTGCATAGGTTTCTTATTTTCAGCGCAAAAAGGAAGATCATTATGCAAGTCGTGTAAATGAGAGGGATAATAGAACGTGACCTCATATACATAACCGTCTGTTCCATTATCAGCTATGCTGTGTGGATCCAGATTCAGCTCGTCTTGCGATAACCATCTGAACCCACCATGAGGAAGATATTCCGACATCGCCCAACCATACAAATTGTTAGCGTTTAAATAGACGAGAAATTCTGAGGGCTTCTCTTTATCGAAATCTTCCAAGTATTTGTTATTCGCTTTCGAATATCTTTAGCTACACTGTACGATTCCCCCACGTATACCTTTTTTCATAAAATTGTACATGTCTATGTCTGTCAATAATTCTAATTCAATTTTTGTGTGTTTGAGCATTGCATCCCAGGAAAGTCCAGGTGCTGTATAATATTGACATGTATCCAGCTCATAAATACCTTTGCAAAGTTCTCAAAAGTATCTGTCAATCTGTTTTTAAGTAAAGTTTTATGTAATCTTTCATAGTTTTGCAACCAAAAGTATTTCATACCTCCACTGCATGTGAGTATTCCTCTAAAGAACACTCTTTATTGTTCAACTTATTAAAGAAATCACTGCGTGAAGGCAGCTGACATTCATCTAATTTTTGGAATGAATTTAGGTACTCATAGAGGAAAATACCTTTTTTCTTAATAAGCTGAAATTCTTTTTCTGACTGAAATAAGGACCTTATAGTGCTGAAATCATTATCCGACAAATTGCAGGCTAATGATTCCAAACTCTCAGCCATAAACCGTATTGTATCAAGAAATCTTATTTCAAGCTCATTTCTGTAAATTGGGAGAGGGATATATAAAGTTCCTTATTGAGAGGGAGTACTTTCAGTTGCATTGAAATTTCACCTAGTTCTTTAACAAAAAGATGTGAGTCATAATTTGAGTAATTGTGAAAGTAAACTGGTATAAACTTTGGGATTTGGTAATTTAAATTACAGTTATTGTGGGCTGCATCTCTAAATTTACCACTAATATGACAATGATCTCTAACGCGATCTTTACCTAGAAATTTTTGACAAATGTGACAATTCACCGCACTATAAAAAATATAAATATCAGAAGGGGATAAAGTATCCATTTGCGTATTATTTACTAAATAATTATTATAAATATCCTCACAATCTTTAATTAAATATGTCACGAATTTTTTTGAGGCATCTTTCCCTTTATAAATCTTTAACTTATCTAACTTACTGCTATGGAGACACTTAATATAATAGCTAAATGCACAAGGAGTGTGCTTTTGGATAAGATTGGTTTTACTACTTACACTATCACTAATATCTTCTAATATGCACTCGAAGTCCGCATATACTACGAAGGGCACATCCATTTTTCTCTGATTCCCCTTAAACTTTAGGATAGCATCCGCACCTGTTGGCATAGTGGTTACTATCTTGCCACATTCTGCTTTATGATTAGATATGACGTTCTCCCCATGCGTATACTGCAGGAAGCTATTGCAGAAATGTAGCTTACTTTTGTGCTTCGTAGTTTGGTTGGCTAAAAGTCTGTGAATTTTAAAAAATAAAAATAGACAAAATTTAATAAAAATGTACATATTTTATAAAATATATAAAACCAATATATGTATCATTAAATTAAAGTCTACTATAATTTTCTAACTTACTTTGACATGTTCTTTATCAAAACGTAGTGATGAACTTCACCATTCTCTAAAAGCAGCAAGTTTATATGATTTATTTTCTCATCTTTGGTCACATAATAAGGACCAATGATCTGATTTTCCCCCTCATCATACCCAAATACGTTCACACTTATTGCCGGATTATTCACCTCGAACTCCTTGATTTTGTTTAGTGCTAATGAGTACGTTAAATTTTTGAAATTGAACGCCACACCATTTCGCGTAACAATCATATCTGCAGCAATGTCAGGGATATTATACGAAATGCAGCGTCTTGCATCAAGATATTTGGTAGTATCCATTGCAGCAATCAGACACCACTTGAAGCAATATGCATCGCTGTTTTCTATGTTGATGCAAGCTTTTCTTCCCTTGTTTACGAAATAACCCTTCGATGTTATCTGCCTTCGTCAGCAAACTCATTTTGGCTACATGTGATATTATGCACAACTCCAATTCTTCTTCAACAATTTTGATGTACTCCGCCACAATACGCACGTGAAATTTAATAATTATATGCTTAGTTAAATTCATTTGAAGCCTCTCAATAAAAATATTTTTGTTTTCATTAATAAATTCTTCCAAGAGAAGTTGATCTTTTTTATTTAGAATTGCGTATGTGGCGATATGATTTTTGAAGGCTTTCGATATTTTGTAATATCTCACATTCTCTTCGACTTCTTCTGTCCTAGCATGTGAAATCCTCATTGGAGTTGGCAGAGTTTCTTTTCTTCTACTTCTCTATCACTTTCCGGTAAACTCCGTCGGCATTAGGAAAAAGTATCATGCATTTCCGTCGGCATGAGGAAAAATTAATTTTCACTATTTCACCATTGGTATTAGGAAAAATCATCTCATGATTTTCCCGCTGTTATTAGGAAAAATCATTTTCATGATTTTTCCCGTCGGTATATATGTATACTTATGAAATCTTAATCTTATGAAACCCCTTAATCCACCCTACAAACATACATACATATAAATTCCCACGGTCATAAAAAACCAGACTTATTGAACCGCCCTCGTATGTAGTAATAAAAGAAACTGCTTATGTAAACAAAAAACTCCTTATGTAAACAAAAAACTCCTTATGTAAACAAAAAATTGGACGGACTTATTGAACCACCCTCGTAGGTATCAAATTTCACAAATTTCCAAGAATTTTAAAATTTGGGTAATTAAAATTTGAAAATTTCACAATTTGAATTGAAAATTTCACAATTTTAATTGCGGCAGGACCTCCAATTCCCTACTACTCATGAGATTGTAATGGCAATCATGCATTCTCCGCTTGGATGACTCCAGTACTGTAAAACCAACATATGTATATGGGTTTATCATATAGTGGTTCCATTTTTTCTGATTTTACCGCATACATATCATCAGAAAATGTTGTTAAATGCTTAAAATTTGGTCTCGCAATTAATGCTCTCAGACCCAAATGATTCCTGTTTTTTGTTTCCCAAGATGAAGTAATTCTAATGTCCCTACGTTTTTCAATGTTTTCCATTGTCTTCCCATAAACAGCATTGTTTAAAAGTTTGATCTTTTTGAAAGCTATTTTTAGCATTTGTCCTATGGAATGTGTTTAAGTCAATATATTTCTTAAGCCAAGGAGATTGCTTAAATCTGAGAATTCTATGGATTTGGTTTAAGATGATACCATTTGAATATGTCTTGTTTTAAAACAATATATTGTATTATGTAATTTGTTTTGGAATGTAAGTCTGCAACTAATTTTTGGCCTTGTCTTGTGGACAAAATGGCAAATCATTATGTAGATCATCCACTGAATCAGGATAATATATATCGACTTCCAAAATGTATACATACTCTGCAGTATCAGAAATTTTTGTAGCATCAAAATCAATATCTACACAAATTCTCTGCAAAGAAGATATTCTGATATTTCCCAACCGTAAAGGTTATTAACATCTAAATAGACTAGAAATTCTTATGGCTTTGATGTATCAAAATCTTTCAAATATTTATTATTCGCTTTCGGATATCTTTGCGAGCATTGAACTAGAGTACTAGGTGGCCTGAGTCCAAGTTTGGGAATTCAAAACCGGGTAAAAAACATAAATGATGGCAACCCTGTTGCATATGGAGGGATTTTGGGGATTTTCATGCGGAGATTATCTTGGCTATGTGTGTGTGTGTGAGTTTGATTCTTTCTATGCATGTATGTATGTATATATGTACTTGTGTGTACAGCTTTTGTTCTTATTGTAGAGAAACGTTGTGCTTACAGCAGATGTATGCATCTGTGACTGTTTGTATATGTGTATGTATGTGTGTGTGTGCATATGTGTGCGTTTTTGTATATACTTGTATGTTTGCCGGTGTCCAATTTTGTTGTATTTGCAGACAAACATTATACCCTGTAGGAAATGTGGATTGTGAAAATGTACTGACTCGATTTTGACTTTGCCACTAGTACTACTTTCTAATTATTCCCCATACAATATTTTGTGTTATAGACATTTAGCATGTGGTTGTCATTGTCATTGTACGTAGTGACTACGTACTTATTATGGGTACATGGAGACATACCAACCAGACAGTGAGTTACTGGTACATATCTATAATTTAACTACATGCTATGCGTATGTATGGTTGTTGTAAGTATACATTTATTTTTGGGATCTCTGGGGAAATAATCTATTAGCTGCAGATAGCGGCAACCCTGATAGCTGTTCAGAATGGAAGTGAAGAGGGAATGTATTTGATAATGTATGTATATGTTGTTGGAGTAATGTACGTGATCGTTTGGTGTTGTTATGAAAACTTCATTTATTTATTTAAGTAATATTGTTTCGTGTTGAGATATATAGATTGTGTGTGTGATTTTCTCATTCTAGTATTTATATGTACGTAGAAAGAAATTGTTTTCCATATCGACATTTGGCGCTAAAAAATATCATATATCTAAACTTCCCTAATCCTAGTATGTTTTTCCTATTGGAGGATGAGATTGCTTTATATTTTGTCAGACTTCAATTTTTCCAGTGTTAAAGTCTGTCGGGCAGAAATTTGTTTATATTTGATAAATATTAATTTCAGATTTTGTGAAATTCTTGTATACGATCGTTTCGAATTTGTGTGTGTGTGGAATAGTGTTTGACTGTCTGTGATAAGTTTGTTTATTTAAATACATTTGTCTTCTTTGACTGAACGGCTGGTGGACGGTTTGTATGTTTTCCTGATGTAGATATGTAAGTTTGATTTTTAAGATCTAATAAGTACTTGAGAATGAGTATGAAATTTGATAATATGTGTACATATTCGTATATACATATCTACAAATTGATTTTATGTATGTATGTATGTACATACAAATAAGTGTGTGACTCCTTGTTTAAATACATTTTTCTTGGCATGTGCAGTCTTTTGTTGTTGTTGTAAATATTCGCCTTGTGTATAGATGTGAAATATCTTCATTATCTTTTTTTTATTTGAAATTAAAAAACGTTCTTTTAATTTTTAGATGTATTTACTTAAAAGTTTGTGAGCAGTTTCTGTTTTAAATAAAATTAAAATCCTCTCTAGTTGTAGTAACTATAGTAGAAATGTTTAATTTCCATTGATGTAGCCTATATCCTCAACGTTAGAAATATTTCAATATAAAATATTTTCCATCTATCGCCTTTTTTCTTTACCTTTCACATTTATTTTAGAGCATCTGGCATTGACTTTTAAAAATTGCCAAACATTTTGAAATGAAACTGATCCAGCAGTCCAGTTTAGGTGATGATAGGTTTTTGTTAGCCAGTTTGCTTCTTCGTACTTTTTTTTATTTTTTATTGATAAACATTTAAAATCAAAAGGGAATTTTATAATACAATTGTTATAGTCATTATTGTTGAAAATAATCGCTACTTCTTCTATGATGAAATCATTCGAATTAGTTTTGAAACCTTGCACGTCTATTAAAGCCATTTATTCTACAATATTACTTAATTTATAAGACTATCCCGACTTGATCTTTGATGTGGTATATATTCTATTATACGATCATGAATAAAAATGCAGTAAGCTGAGGTCTTTGCTTGCTGTTTCAAATTACATTTTTATATCAATTGGACCGATATTGAATAGTAGGAGCTTTTATCCTTAACTTTGATGCAATTAGAAGCGCTTGTGATTCTTTGATATAGTAGCTTTGTTTTAATCTTAGATACATATAATATAGATTTGCATAACGTAAACTTTTAAATTTTATGTTAAGATCATCATATGGATGTGAGACTGAACTTAAATGTACTTTTAAATTAGTCAAATTACAATGAACAAAATTATTTTTTTCTTGAAAAGCGATCAACAAAAAAGGAATTCATTTTCTGTGAATTTAGGTTCAGCCTCTCGACGGTTCCTCTAGTATACAAGATGACTTTGCACGTCGAAATTTCTGGCTGTCGTTTGTCGGCGTTATGGGTAATTAAGTGTTAAAATTTTATTTGCCCAAATTGTGTTACTTGATACTGATAATATGTTTACATTAATAGGCTATATGTTTGTTTTATGGAGGGTGATCGCCTATGCCATTTATTTGATGCTGTCGATGATATGTTTTGTTTCTTATTGTATTAAAGTTCAGGGTATTGTATACATATTTCTGCTATGCTTAAGTGTGCTTTGTGTTAATGTCAGACATGTTTTATGTATCAGTTGGTCAGACAGTCTCTTGTTTTATTTATTTTTTCTTGTGATGTATCACTACTTTTTTATTTTTTTATTTTACTACTTCAAATAGAGAACATTAATATAATTTTTATATGCATTATTTTTATTGAAAATATGTATATATGTGA
The DNA here is from genome assembly GCA_936439885.1 of Nowickia ferox. NCBI lineage: Eukaryota > Metazoa > Arthropoda > Insecta > Diptera > Tachinidae > Nowickia > Nowickia ferox. Next base: position 61,699,235 of record OW387023.1, read on the forward strand.
GTGTGTACATATGTAAATGTATACATATCTACATATATGCGAATATATGTATGTATGTAGAAATTAGTTTACATATTTAATAGACAACTATTGCACCAAATCGATCCCAAATAACTCAGTTACCTTTACAATCAATTCACCATCGGTGTTTTTATAAAGTGTTAGAAACATTGGAATATCTATGTTTGAGAGAATTTTTGCCTAAAGTATTTCTACATGCGGTTTGCTGGTTGACCCCCTTGAAGTTATTGTTGATGACGTAGGCGGAGCTGTATCAGATTCAGATGTTATGATTTCTCACTTGAAGAAGGTCCTTATCACCATCAACCATACCTGTATACAAAACATTCATGAATTGGGTTGATCCAGATACAATTGCTCAATATGAATTAATGATTAGAAAAAAAGATTCTCATCAGGTCCTAACAGATTTTTATAGTGGTGTTTCAATTAAAATTCTATACTGTTAGAATTTACGAGTTCACTCTTTTGAACTTTTACAAAGTAGATACATATATATGTATTTCATTTACCACAATGTCATAAAATTTCTCTGCTTACAAATTTGTGTGACGTGAAGAATTCTTTTGAATTTGCATGCATTCAATATTTTTTCTATAAATTTATTTGCTACTCATACCGATACAGGTAAAAATAAGATCTGCTTACATTGCATTTTACAATTTATGTATGCTTCAGCATGATTCCAGTTGAAGTTCATATTTATTCAGTAAGTTTGTTTGATACTAATTCATACACATGTACATTCTTAAAGATTGGAAATCAAAGTGCAATTTCTATTTTATATATATTTTCTAAAGATCTGATAGCTATAGAAATAAATAGAGTGAAGATCCATTATAATAGCCCATTTACATTTTAAAATTTCGCTTGCTATGGCTTTCGAAATAGAAAATATATAACTTTCACTATAAAAAGTAATAGTATGATGTGTTGCTGAATTTTAGATTGTGTTGTAATTTATTTTGAACGCTTAAGTTTTCACAATATTTCATACAGGCCAACAAGTTTAGAGAATTTCCAGTATATTAAGTTAATTATCTTTCCTAATACCTAACATTCCTAATGAATCCTTCAAAAAAACCAGACAAACTAGATTTTTGCTTTATAATTTAATTTTTACTTTCAGACAAACTAGATTTTTGCTTTATAATTTAATTTTTAATTTCATTAAATTTCAAAAATTTTTTTACATCTTCAAATTACTGTATTCTATATTTAGCAGTTTTTTCTCATTTGTTGAGTTAAATTTAATCGGAAACATTTTAATAGTGAGATTAACTTTTATATTGTATGCATTAAGTAAATCTTTGTATATTTCAATGCACTTATATGAACCATCAATGCTAAATTCTTTCCACATCATTCTTTTTAATGATTTCTTAAATCGTTTTACTATTGATGCTTTCATATTGAATACAAGAATTCTCTACCATCATCTGTTTGTAAGTTTTTTGGTACTCGTACCAATTCAAAAATATTTGTCATTACCTTGGTTTTTTTTAGTGCATCTTTTATTTTCACCGGTACTGACCATATGAGCTTTGAGAATATGTCAATTACAGTCTACAAAAATCAATCATTTCTATTTCCTGTAGAATAATTCCCCATTTCAACTAAATCAGCTCCATAAAAGATTATCCCTTCATTACATCTCTATAATGCACAAAAAATTTTCGACATTTATTATAGAGTTCGTTTACTAACGACATTGAGTTGTTTTACATATTTTTTTTATAGTGTCGTGATCTACTTGATCCATTGTCAACTATTTATACTAATATGTAGTAAGTTTTCTAATCTATAAATTTTATCGTTCAGCTGCTCTATTTGTTTTTCAGAAGATGATTTAATTTTTAGAATATCTTTCTCAATTTTATAATTGTATTTTATCTCTAATTTTAATTCACGTTGTAGTCAATCAATTTACATTTGAATATATTCTTGAATTATATTATTGTCTCCCTTAAACTATATTATTAATTTGTCATTTAGTTTTTCGATTTGAGTAGTAAAATTTATTGATAATATCGTTCTCTTCCAGAGAACGCTGATGATTCTGTATGAATTAGTGGAAATTATAACTTTTTAATAGATTTCAAATTAAAATTTGTCATAGTTTTTTTTTTGATGTTTTATCAAACAATAAAGACAATAAGGCCGGTGTTAGAGCCCGTCTTGAGACTACCAACCAACTTTATTTTTACCCTCATTTAGCTCACTGTTACTGCTACCGAATTTCAATTTTTTATTATGATTCCTGTGTAGAACATAGTTAATATCTACTTCATATCTCGCTTCCAAGATTGATAAATTAGTATAAAGTCTGTGAGTAAAAATAATCTTCAGCATCATCATCATTATTAGCATCATTAAATAAGATGGTGTAATCAACTATTATTCCTTTCTGAAATTTCGTTAATGTACTGATTTTAATCTCTTACGGCCGTATTCATAAAAAATATTTTGGGTTTATTACAGGTTTATTTGACAAATTTCTTATAGAAATACGTCAAATAAGCGCTTAATAAACATGAAATATTTTTTATGATTATGGCAGTTAAAATATACTTTGTTTTACTAACCGCATTTGTGTAACTGAATACATTTCAGTAATATTCATGCATACAGACGTTTCAGCGGTGTTTTTTTATATACATACATACTAAACAAACAAAAAATCATACAAAAAATATTCGTAATACATAATATTCATAATATATAGATATTAACTTTGATAAATAAGCAAAGCAAATATTGCTAATATTTTTTATATAGTCAGAAACAACAAAAACAAACAAAAAACCGCAAACAAAGCGACATTGAGGAATACTCTATATGAGTACCTCAAATAAAAAAAAATTGTGAAGTGAGTTCTAACGGCAGAAATGCATATTTTACTGTGAGTTCTGAAGCTCTTAATGAAAACAATAAAAATAAAAAACCTGATGATAGCGATCAACTTCGCTTTGTCCAATGCCAACTAGTGATTCGTTAACATTACAATTGCACTGATTCAAGCGTTAGTTCATAAGCCATGAATACGTTAAAAATATGTTTCTAAAACGCAAACGGCAATCGCCAACACTAAAATGAATTCGGACACTTCCTTACGGAAAAAATATTGATATAATGTTGGTTTCTGAGATTCATTTGACTTCGAGAAGCCTTTTTAAAATCAATGGCTACACCTTATATGATTCAAAGGACCTCAGAGCATGCGGTGGATCAGCAATTCTAATAAAGTCGAGACTCAAGCACTATATTCTTGACAACATTTGTGAAGAATACCTACAAACAACAAATATCTGCATTGAAAATTTTTGTACAAATTTCGTAATATCGTCAATTTACTCCCCTTCCAGATTTCAATCACTGAGGATCAATACGAGAATTTCTTTAAATCTCTTGGGCCTTGTTTCGTAGAAGCTGGCGACTACAATGCAAAACATACGTTCTGAAGTTCGCGTCTTATTACGCCGAGAGGTCAGGCGTTGTTCAACACAATTTCAAAAATGATCTTGGATGTTATTTCGAGTGGGGAGCCCACTTACTGGCCTACGGATATACAAAAAATTCCGGATGTTATAGATTTTGGTGTCATGAAAAATATCTCTAGGGATTTAGTTAATGTTGAAGCTTCCCTAGATCTCTCCACCGATCCCTCTTCCACAATCATTACAATTTGTAGCCCACTAAGAAGTGCCTTACCTCACGCATATGAGAAGATGATCAATCGTGTTAATTGGCTGGAGCTCAAAAAATATCTCAGTAGTCATTACACGGAAAATATTAAGCTAAGAACATCTGAAAATATTGAATTTAACGTTGCCAATCTTAACGTAATTATTAAACAGGCTTCTGAACTTGCCACTACTTCCCAACCTCAGACTGGCTTTAACAGAATTTATTGTACGGATATTGCAGGTCTTTTATGTGAAAAAAGGAGAGCTAGCAGAGAATGGCAACAACGCAGATCACCCCTAAATAAAATCAGACTCAAAGAATGTACTAAGCGACTCAAAGGGTTGCTATCGTCGGAAAAAACTGCATCACTGGAAAATTATCTGGAAAACCTCGATGTCACACCAGCATCTAATTATTCTTTGTGGCACGCTAAGAGAAAACTTAAAACATCCGTTGAGTTTAAACCACCTCTGCGCACTGCTACCGGAGGTTGGGCAAGAAGTGTTACTGAAAAAGGTAACATATTTGCTGAGCATTTAAAATCCGTATTTACCCTAAAGACATGCACGGGCGTTGTTGCTTTGCCGTGTGTAGTTGCTCTACCCCGTCGACCGTTAAAATTTAAGAAACGTGAGGTACAAAAACTATTTGCTGAACTTAATCCGAAGAAAGCTCCAGGTATTGATGGAATTAGTAACAAGATGCTGATGAATTTGCCCCTAATTGCAATAAGAATCCTGCTATTTATTTTTAATGCCATTTTACGAATGCAGTATTTTCCACATAACTGGAAACTTGCGAAGATCAAAGTGATTCTAAAGCCGCGCAAAGATCCTACCAAGGCTGAGTCATATAGGCCTATAAACTTACTATCAAAAATCTCAAAGCTATTCGAAAAGCTGCTCATGACTAAATTTCCAAAATCTTAGCTGATAATGGGTGCATCCCTGATCATCAATTTGGTTTTAAAAGTCAGCATAGCACAATTGAGCAAACGCATAGATTGGTTCAATTTATAAGGAACAGATTTGAAGAAAAGAAATATTGTTCTGCCCTCTTCATTGTTGTTTCTCAGGCATTTGACAAATGCACGAAGGCCTAGTTTTAAAATTGAAAACATATCTGGCAATAAACATCGAAACACTTTTGGAAAGCTATATTACTAATAGGAAGTTCACTGTTGTAAACGGAGACTTCATGAGTGCGGCTGAATCTATATCTTCCGGTGTCCGACAGGGTAGAATTTTGGGGCCAGTCCTATATTTAATATATACTTGTGATATGCCTGTGATCATACCTCTACATTCGCTGATGATACAGCCTGTATGAGTATGCATGAAAACCCTAATGAGGCATCCCGAAATCTTTAGGAACATATTACCCAGCTGGAAAAATTTTTGAACTTATGGAGAATTAAAGTAAATAAGCAAAAGTGTGTCCATATAACATTTACCTTAAGAAGAGATACTTCTTCCCCCATTCGAATTAACAATCAAAATATTCCTCAACAGTCTCAAGTGAAATATCTTGGTATACATATTGATCGAAGGCTTACATGGAAACATCATATTGACTATAAGCTAACTCAAATGAAACTTAAGTTAACTCAAATACATTGGTTGATTGACAGAAATTCAACACTTAGCCTATACTGCAAACTGCTAATTTACAAGTCGCTTTTGATTTGATTTGATTGTGATTTAAATATGCCACTAGCGACTGAAGAAATTCCAAAATACGCAGGCAAGTACTTAATAAAACTCGAATCCCATCTTAATCCTTTTATTTTTATTTTTTCTTCGCTTAGCACGACTCTTATGTATCATTAATTTACTATCACTAAGTTTATGTCCGATATTGGTCGGGCCGAATTAATTATATTTAGATTTAAGATTTGAACACTTATTTTAAGTTCATATTTGAAGATACAATAAATAAATACATGTACAAAAAAAAAAAATTGGTTCAGATAGGGTTAGAGTTGCTGATCAGGTTACAAGTAGCTGGTCATTTATAACATTTATACGAATGAAGTTTAAGGTCAGATAAAATACGAAAAAGTAAACTTTTATGTACTCAAATTGTTTTCTTTAATGATCATCGTTTAACTCAATATGTTTGCTTATAAACAAAAATCCATATTTATCCTTCCAACATGCGTTTTAGTTTTCTCATCTTACTAAAACATTATAATTATATTAGCATTCTCTAGTATCAAATGTTTAGAGATTCGGGTATAAGTTTGGCATAAGTAGAATGAATCAACATTGTTATATCACAACATACAAAACTATGCTTCTCACACGCAACATCGTTAAATTTCATATTTGAATTACTTTTAGATTCGTTAGAAGAAATAACAGATTCATTATCATTATGCGTAATATCCCATTTCTTTAATTGATGAAATTAATTTCTTCAGGTATTATAAAGATTTTGAGAATAAATAGATGTTTCAAACTTTAGTCCATTAGGACTATCTAGCAAGCCAATTATAACATTTTTTTTCACAATTTGACAGACCAACTATTGTGGCACGAATAGCATTTGCTAGAAAGGAACTATGCTTCATATTTGAATTAACATTCTCGATGATTCATCGATATTTCGAAACAAGTTATTTTTAAGTTGTTTTGATTATGAGTATGTAGCAATCTTTATCAAATCCATTTCATAAATATTATCTCTTATTATAGGAAAAATAAAATAATATAGCTATACGATATCAAAAAACGTTTTCTCTTATCGTATAGCTATACTATTTTATTTTTCCTATAATAAGAGGTAATGGTTCATACTCATAGTCAAAACAAAGTACAAAAATACACTGGTATTGCGTCTTAACGAAATTCCTGTCTCTGAAAGAGGGGAATTTTCGGAAGATGGTAACAACACGGAAGAAACAAATGATAGTGTAGAGTGTGCTAGCGAACAAGTGATGAATGATCAACTGCACGGAGACATACAAATGAGTGGTGAAAAAGTGGTGGCTGTCACTAATGAAAATAGAAATGGAACTGTTAAGAAAAGAAAAATAAATTCTAATGAAAGAAAATACATTTTATTAAATGAAAGAAAGATTTAAGAAACTATGTGGAAATAATGTGAGTGTTGCCGTAAACGAAAATAACAACAACACGGCTAACAACTCGGTAAGTAGCAGCAAAAACGCAAACGACACCAGCAACGTAAACAATAACGACAACAGAAAGGAAAAATTCAACGTAAACAACAGCAGCCATGTAAACAACAACTTTGCTTAAAGAGCTTTTGCCAGAATATGAAGGTGTAACTTGCCCAGAAGTTTGGGTATCACAATTTAAAAATATTATAACAATGTATGCAGTCGACGACAACACTTCAAAATCATTATTAATGACGAAAATGAAAGGTAAAGCTCAAGCGTGGGTGTACGTGGGTGGGTGGGAATTTTGAAAATTTGTTTAGGGAAATGGTTGACATGTTTAAATCGAAAGGTAATAAGTTAGTGATGCGTCTTACCTTTGAGGCTTTCAAATGGCAGTATAACGTCAGATTCTCTGACTACTTTAGTGAGAAGATTATTTTGGCAAATAAAGTAGAAATGGAAGAAGAAGAACTGATTGACTATATAATCGAAGGAATACCTTATGATAAACTTAAAACATATGCTTTGATGCAATGTTACAAAAGCAAATCGCAACTGTTGCAGGCATTCTTAAAAATCCACCTTAAGGCGCTAACTATACAAAAAACAACAAAAGATGAACTGAAATTTTAATTGTAATGCCTTTGTGCATTTTGCATCCGAATGCAAAAAACCTACAAGAGAAATTGGAGCTTGTTTTGCTTGTGGCAGCTTGGATCATCGTGTTGCAGTGTGTCCACAGAAGAAAAGTGAGCAAAAGGTGACCAACAACGAATTTTTAAGGTATCTTAAGTTTAGTTTTAATAATGATTTCAATTATTTCTTTTATTTAGAATGGTGACTAGATACGTGAAGCCCTGTGAGTTTTGTTAGAAGGTCTCGCGTTGCAGTGGAAATGAATTTTGGATGTGTGAGGACCGTTGGCCCACCTTTTTTTGGTATTAATTTTAGTAAACTAAATACTTTTGGGAAATGTATATGTTTTGTTTCTTATGAGAATATAGTTATTGAATTAGATATTCTTGTTATTGCTGATGATTCGACTGCTTATGATTGTGTTTTGGGAAGAGATTTTTTAAACATAGCGGATTCAGGATTAGAACGTTTGGATAATTGTGACAGATTTTTGGAAGATCAGATAGTTGTGATAATGTCTATTAATTGTGCTGACGATAAATTAGAGTTGGCAATCGGTAAAGATATCGCTTATGAGTATAGAAATAGATTGCAGGATATGTTTTATGATTACTACGTTCACGCTGAGAGGCCCAGTGAATCCTTGATCAGAAGTGAAATTAAGTTAGTGCTTGAGAATGTAAAACCTTTTAGTTGTGCACCACGAAGATTGTAATATGATGAAAGGCAACGGTTACATGTTATATTGGATGATTATATTGAGAGCGGATACATTAGGCCAAGCGAATCAGAGTTTGTATCTCCAATAGTTTTAGTCCGAAAAAAGACGGGCGACCTCAGGATGTGTGTTGACTATCGTGTGTTAAATAAGATGACTTCCAAGGATTGTTATATAATCCCTTTAATAGATGATTTGTTGGATAGATTTGCTGGCAAGAAATATTTTACGAAATTGGACCTTAAAAATGGGTTCTCCAAGTGTATGTTGGGGAAGATTCGATGAAATATACGTCTGTCATAACCCCGTTGGGCCAGTACGAATTCCTACGAATGCCGTTTGGGCTTAAAAACACCCCCTCTGTTTTTCAGAAATTCATAAATAAAATTTTTGCGGATATGGTCAAGGAGGGGAAATGGGTAATATACCTCGATGTTATAATGATAGCGACCGTTGACTTGGATGACCATTTTTTGATTTTCAGAGAAGTTTTTGATCGTATGGTGCGAAACAAGTTGGAGTTGAGACTGGATAAGTGCGAATTCATGCAGACAGCTGTGACTTATTTGGGATATAAGATTGATGGCCAGGGTATCGGATAGGGTCCTAAAATCAGTAAGGGATTTTCCGTTACCAACGAATGTACATACAGTTCAGAGTTTTTTGGGACTTTGTTCATATTTCAGAAGATTCGTGAAGGATTTTTCAACGATAGCTAAACCGTTATACGACTAGACTAGGAAGAATATGGAATTTAGTTTTGGGAAGATCGAACTTGAGGCTTTCGAAATTCTTAAAGGGAAATTATTGAGTTCACTGGTCTTAGGTATGATCCAAAGGGTGAGACCAAGCTGCATTGTGATGCAAGTAGTATTGGCTTCGGAGCAGTTTTACTACAAAAGAAGGAAGACGGTAAAATGCATCCGGTTTTCTTTTATTCTATGAGAACGATCGAGGCGGAGTCGAAGTATCATAGTTTCGAGTTAGAGACGCTGGCGATAATTAATGCTTTAAGGAGATTTCGAATTTAGTTACAGGGAAAGAAATTTAAGATCGTTACGGAATGCAACTCGTTGACTATGACGTTGAATAAAAAAATGTTGAATCCAAGAATCTCGAGGTGGGCACTTGAATTACAGAACTACGACTATGGTTTAGAACATATGGCTGGCTCGAGAATGCAGCACGTAGTAGGTGTTCGGATATTATGGTAATTGCGAGCAACACTTTTGAAGAAAATCTCGTTATATGCCAAAATAAGGATGCGAAACTTCTGAAACTAAAAGATGAACTTCAGCGGAAACAGCATAAAATATATGAAAGGAGGAACGGGGTCGCCTACAGGAAAACAAATGATCGTGGTTTGTTGGTTTGAGTGCCCAAGGATATGGCACATCATGTTTTGTACAAATATCATGCTGAAATCGGCCACGTAGGATTAGATAAAATTACCGAACTTATTTCAAGGAGTTATTAGTTTTCAAATGCTAGAGATAAAGAATTGTGTCACATACGGAACTGTTTGAAGTGCATAGCGTAGTCTTCGAAAAATGGAAAGGAGGAGGGGTTTTTAAATAATATACCAAAGTGTACGATTCCTTTTGAGACAATACATATTGACCATTATCGACCGGTCGACAATGGTAGGTCATTTAAATATATTTTGGTGGTTGTTGATGAGGGGACGAAATTTGTTAGACTTTACCCCACAAAGATCACGAATACCAGGATTGGTCACATGAGGGATTATTTTAGATCCTACAGTAGGCCGAGATGCATTGTAAGTGACAAAGGAACCGCTTTGACTTCCGCTGAATTTTGAGAATTTTTAAAGAGTCACAATATACAACACATTAAGGTTGCAACTGGTTCCCCACAGGCTAATGGATAGGTGGACAGAGTGAACAGGAGCATTGGTCCCATGATATCAAAATTAGTACGTCCAGAGGATAATATATATTGGCATACAGTATTTTAATAGGGTTGAACATACCCTGAATAATACCGTACATAGGATTATAGGGAATCACCCAAGTGTTATGTTGTTTGGTGTTTGACAAAGGGGTGGTGTTATGGTTTTATTGAGGGAAACTTTGGTGGACGAATTAGGTGACGAGAGACGGGTTGATCGCGCGAAAGTTAGGGAAGTGGCTTCTGCAAAACAGGTGGCATTGCAGACCTATAATAGGGACTATGTCAACGCGAGAAGAAGGGAACCCACCAAATATTTTTTTGATGACTAAGTGAGGTTTAGAGGTCCTTATAGGGTGTCAAAGGTTTTACGTAATGATAGATACCTGTTGGAGTATATTGAGGGTTTTCCAGTATCTTGCAACATTTACAAGGGTGTATAGGCGGTTAGCAATATTCGTCCGTGGTTCCGGTGTAATGGGTCGTCAGCTGCATAGAACCGAGATCAGCGGATCTCGTGGTCAGAATGGCCGAATTTTAGTATTATTATAGTGTAACCTGTTTCACTTCTATTCATGTACTCACAGTATGTGCTTCTTATAAGTTGGCAGCCCTACTCGATCTATATATTACGTTTCGATTAACCATTTGTCCTTTTTTGTCTTATATATAATACATGAATACTCTTTATACACACCTAGCTTTAGTATATACATGTAGGAGTGCCAACATTTGAATGACAATAATAAATGACAATATCAACAAGATTGATATTAAAAGAGTAAAAGGTACCAACATTTAAAATGAGAAAGAGGTTTTGTTTGATTTAGGTAGATGAGTAAAGACAGTTGTGGAGTAGCTTTTGTGAAGTGCGGCAGTTTTTCCATCAAGAAACAAAAAAGAAAAGAAAGAAACATAGACTGAACATTTTATAATCGTATTTAGAATAAAACAGAAACTAATTAAATTAAGAGCATTATAATTGTATTTAAAATGAAATAAAATCTAATTAACTTAATTGTAAAATTAATGTGAAGCGTAAATAATGAATAAAATTGTATTGAACTGAAAATAAGTAAAATAATAATAAAACAAAAAAAAGTAATTTCATGGAAAAGAAGAAAAGAATTCCACAAATGGGGGCTCAACCGGGATCGCACCGAATAAGGGGCAAAACTAATAATTTCTTGTAAATGTAAACTTGTGTAAAATCAAAAGAACAATTCACTAAAATTGTCGTACACTGTGGTGAGAAGGTGATTTAGTTAAATTAAAACTATTGTTAAAAAGTGTCCATCAAATGTTAACACCCAGCCTGTTACATGAAACCTATGTAAAATAATAGGTACTTAATAAAACCTATGAAAAAAAATATAACGCGGAATGAAAGAACAGATATACAGATAAAAAACCAAAGTTAAGAAAAAGAAAACGAAAACGTTAAATTTAAAAGTTAATTGAAGGACACAGAAATTCCATAATACATAACAAAACATATGAAAAAGAATATAACGGCGGAATGAAAAAGAAATATACAGATTGAAAAAAAAAACGAAAGTTGAAAAGAGAAAACGAAGAGAAGAGTTTTGTTAAACTATACAAGAGAACTATTAAAGAAAATCTGCACACAAGAAATAAAAAAGTTAAGGTCAATTATATCCATTCATGTGCAAAACATAAAAAGAATATAAAGAACAACAACAACAGCAAAGCTATAAGCAGTCCACACACATCCAAACGATTAGTGTTGTGAGTGAGTATGCGTGCAGTGTATTTTGCCTTGTGAAGTTTGTTCGGCCGGAGATGGTGGCAGAGATGGTAGCAGAATTTGCAGCAGCGCAGTGAAGAAGTAAAAGTTAGTGGAGCAGAGACGCAAAAGTTTATAAAGCAGAGACGCACAGCGGACCAGAAGAAGAAAGACACCCGACGAATTCTAAGCTAAGTATTGTTATTCATAGAAGAATTTTGATATTTATATTACTGAGAAGAGGGTCGGAAATTAATTTCGTAAATTGTTATATAATAATATTAATATTATAAATAGTATTGATGTATTTATATAAATAATATTGATGTATTTCCTTATATTATAACGTTTTATAAAAAATGAAGAGTAAATAATTTACAGAATTGAAAATTGAGAAAGTATAAGACGAAATCGGAGTTGTAAAAGAATCGATTCATCGCTAAATGAGCAGTTGTTTCTGGGAATGGATTAATCAGAGACGTTGATAGAGAATTTGGAAAGTATATGCGGGATTAAAAATAAAAGTAAAGGATAAAAAATTTTAGAAAATTCCCTAAGAGAAGAATTTTTGGTTTTGAAAGAGTTTATGTTGAAATAAAATAACGCTCAGAAATTACTGCCTGCGAAAAATCGTAAATTATAAAGTTAATTATTCTTTTTAGTATAATTTTAATTGATTGTTTGTAAATTATTAGTATATTATTATTTTTTTTTAAAGTACATTCTCACCTTTTCGGACAAGATAGTCAGACGACATGGAAGTGCTAGATATTTTAGGGATGAACTTAGAGGGGCTAAAAGCCAAATGTGAGGAAGTAGGCTTAGGGGTAGACGGACTTAAACTAGTACTACAAGAGCGACTTATTAAACATATTATGGCTGTGGCCCAAGTCCAAGGTGGGAACACGAACGAGGGCGACAACGCGGTTTCAAATGCTCAACGGTCGGATGATGTAGAACATCTTGAGAGACATACACCTTCCACATTTACCCTACGCGACATCAACGATACCCTACAGAAGTTCTCGGGAGAAGGTCAGCCGGATATAAGTGCGTGGTTAAACGACTTCAAGGCGTGCGCGTTGACCGTTGGATGGGACGAACTCCAGAAATATGTGTACGCGAAGCAATTGCTGTCCGGAGCCGCCCGAATTTATTGTTTATGCGAATCGAGCGTTCGAAACTGGCCCTCCCTAAGGCAAGCCCTGCTGAGGGAATTTGGTGTTAAACATTCAGCAATAGAGATCCACCGCATGCTCAAGAGCAGGAAGAAACGCCGAAATGAGAGCCTAAGGGAATATCTATATTTCCTTATAGAAATAGCCCAGCCAATATCACTTGATGAAGATAGCATAATGGAATATTTCATCGAAGGAATACCATACAGCAAGTCAAATAAAAGTATTCTTTATCAAGCTACTAACCTTGACGACATGAAGGCGAGGTTGAGGGTGTACGAGAAGGTCACTAAACCAGCCCAAACACCAAGTTTTTCTAAAACGCAGCCAACAAAATAGTTGCCTACAGTCCTTAAGAGAGAAGAGGTAACAATAGCGTGCTATAATTGTGGGAAGAGGGGTCATTACTCCAAAGATTGCCAGGAGACGCAGCCGAGATGCTTCAAGTGCCGCGAGTTCGGGAATAAGGCATCAAACTGTAAAAAGGTTAGTCACGTGAAGAACGAACCGAGAGGACAGGGTGGTAGTATTCATACGTTGTCAACGTCCCAGGCCGGTAAATCTCCAAATATAATATCGCAACAAAATAGGGTTTTCAAAGACTTGCGGGTACATGGGGTTGAGGTATCGGCAATAGTTGATACAGGTAGCGATATAAGCTGCAAAAGGTACGATACCTTGATGAACATGCCTGAATCAAATGTAAGCGCTGAACGCAGAAGAATGTTAGGAATTGGGGAAAAGGAAATTGAGACCAGAGGTTCGTTGGAAGCCGAAGTCGACTTGGACGGTGTAAGCGTACCAATAAAATTCCACGTAGCGCGTGAAAGAGACATATTATACTCCGCCATACTGAGAAACGATACTCTAGAATATGTTAATCTGACAATTGATATGGAAGGAGTAAAATTCTCGCCAAAATCTTCGACCTCTAAAATTCCTTTTAAGAATCGTGGTGAGGAGTATTACTGTGAGGTGGTACAGGAATTGGGAGCGATTTCTTTGTCGTGCGATACAACTGAATTTGAGTTACACACATCCCTTAGTGGGAAAGTCAGCCATCTTATCGAAAATTATAAACCGATTAGACCCCAGAAACATCCGGTGAAAATTAAAATTATCCTGAAGGACGAGAGGCCAGTAAGTTGTGTACCACGAAGGATGTCCTATGCAGACCAACAAGTCGTCGAACAACAAGTCGCAGAATGGCTAAAAGAAGGCATAGTCTAAGAAAGACGGCACTAAGAGTTTGTGCTGCGATTACTGCCACTTGAATGAAAAAATCGTTCGGGACAATTTCCCAATGGTCGTCATCGACGACGTACTACAGCGTTTACAAAAAGCGAAGGATTATACAACTTTAGACTTGAAGAATGGTTTCTTTCATGTACGAATTTCGTACGAGAGCCAACGTTATACCTCTTTTGTCACACAAAGGGGCCAATTTGAGTTTCTATATGTGCCCTTTAGAATTTCCAATTCACCAGCAGTATTCTGCCGTTACCTGTCGGCCATTTTCCATGATTTGATAATGGATGGTACGGTAGTTATTTATATGGACGACATGGTGATCCCTTCAAGTAATGACGTTGAAGGACTAGAGAGTTTGCGGAGAGTTTTAAAAGTCGCGGCATCAAACAAGCTTACGATAAACTGGACTAAATGTCAGTTCCTCGCACGCAAAATTACTTTTCTAGGATATGTATTACAGAATTCTACTATCCTACCTTCAAAAGAAAAATCAGCGGCAGTAGAGAATTTCCCACTCCCCAAAGATCGAAAAGGTATACAGAGATTCTTGGAGCTAACAGCCTAGTTTCGACGTTTTATCCCCGGATATGCTTTTATCGCTAAGCCTCTATCTGATCAGTTAAGGAAAAATAACCCTTTCAAAATAGGAGATGATGAAACACTTGCGTTTCAACAATTAAAGGTTGCACTAGTCGAAGAAAATGTTTTGAGGTTATTCAACCCGAGTGCAGAGACCGAAATACACACTGATGCTAGTAAGTTCGGCTATGGAGCTGTGTTGTTGCAAAAAGACTCAGAAGACGGGCAGTTACACCCCTTAGAATACAAGAGCCGGAAGACGACTCCAGTGGAGGAGAAATACCATTCAAATGCAACGGATTGCAACGCATTCACCATGACTATGAGAAAACAGGACGTACCTTTGCCAGGGAGGTGATTGGTCACATGAGGGATTATTTTAGATCCTACAGTAGGCCGAGATGCATTGTAAGTGACAGAGGAACAGCTTTGATTTCCGCTGAATTTCGGGAATTTTTAAAGAGTCACAATATACAACACATTAAGGTTGCAACTGGTTCCCCACAGGCTGACGGACAGGTGGACTGAACAGGAGCATTGGTCCCATGATATCAAAATTAGTACGTGCATTATTTTAATAGCGTTGAACATACCCTGAATAATACCGTACATAGGATTATAGGGAATCACCCAAGTGTTATGTTGTTTGGTGTTTGACAAAGGGGTGGTGTTATGGTTTTATTGAGGGAAACTTTGGTGGACGAATTAGGTGACGAGAGACGGGTTGATCGCGCGAAAGTTAGGGAAGTGGCTTCTGCAAAACAGGTGGCATTGCAGACCTATAATAGGGACTATGTCAACGCGAGAAGAAGGGAACCCACCAAATATTTTTTTGATGACTAAGTGAGGTTTAGAGGTCCTTATAGGGTGTCAAAGGTTTTACGTAATGATAGATACCTGTTGGAGGATATTGAGGGTTTTCAAGTATCTTGCAACATTTACAAGGGTGTATAGGCGGTTAGCAATATTCGTCCGTGGTTCCGGTGTAATGGGTCGTCAGCTGCATAGAACCGAGATCAGCGGATCTCGTGGTCAGAATGGCCGAATTTTAGTATTATTATAGTGTAACCTGTTTCACTTCTATTCATGTACTCACAGTATGTGCTTCTTATAAGTTGGCAGCCCTACTCGATCTATATATTACGTTTCGATTAACCATTTGTCCTTTTTTGTCTTATATATAATACATGAATACTCTTTATACACACCTAGCTTTAGTATATACATGTAGGAGTGCCAACATTTGAATGACAATAATAAATGACAATATCAACAAGATTGATATTAAAAGAGTAAAAGGTACCAACATTTAAAATGAGAAAGAGGTTTTGTTTGATTTAGGTAGATGAGTAAAGACAGTTGTGGAGTAGCTTTTGTGAAGTGCGGCAGTTTTTCCATCAAGAAACAAAAAAGAAAAGAAAGAAACATAGACTGAACATTTTATAATCGTATTTAGAATAAAACAGAAACTAATTAAATTAAGAGCATTATAATTGTATTTAAAATGAAATAAAATCTAATTAACTTAATTGTAAAATTAATGTGAAGCGTAAATAATGAATAAAATTGTATTGAACTGAAAATAAGTAAAATAATAATAAAACAAAAAAAAGTAATTTCATGGAAAAGAAGAAAAGAATTCCACAAATGGGGGCTCAACCGGGATCGCACCGAATAAGGGGCAAAACTAATAATTTCTTGTAAATGTAAACTTGTGTAAAATCAAAAGAACAATTCACTAAAATTGTCGTACACTGTGGTGAGAAGGTGATTTAGTTAAATTAAAACTATTGTTTAAAAGTGTCCATCAAATGTTAACACCCAGCTTGTTACATGAAACCTATGTAAAATAATAGGTACTTAATAAAACCTATGAAAAAAAATATAACGGCGGAATGTAAAAACAGATATACAGATAAAAAAGCAAAGTTAAGAAAAAGAAAACGAAAACGTTAAATTTAAAAGTTAATTGAAGGACACAGAAATTCCATAATACATAACAAAACATATGAAAAAGAATATAACGGCGGAATGAAAAAGAAATATACAGATTGAAAAAAAAACGAAAGTTGAAAAGAGAAAACGAAGAGAAGAGTTTTGTTAAACTATACAAGAGAACTATTAAAGAAAATCTGCACACAAGAAATAAAAAAGTTAAGGTCAATTATACCCTTTCATGTGCAGAACATAAAAAGAATATAAAGAACAACAACAACAGCAAAGCTATAAGCAGTCCACACACATCCAAACGATTAGTGTTGTGTGTGAGTATGCGTGCAGTGTATTTTGCCTTGTGAAGTTTGTTCGGCCGGAGATGGTGGCAGTGATGGTAGCAGAATTTGCAGCAGCGCAGTGAAGAAGTAAAAGTTAGTGGAGCAGAGACGCAAAAGTTTATAAAGCAGAGACGAGTTACGTACCCACTCTATATCTAATAGTAATTGCTTGTAAAGTGTAGTAAACCTAATAGCTTCAATTAAATTCCGTTCCCACACTTTGCCAGACAGTAACATCAGCATTTATATAAATATGTTTATGTTGCTTACCTTTAATTAAATATAAGTTTAAAGTTACATTTTTGGAATCCCACATTTGGTGGAATGATTTTATATTATTATATTTTTATATTTTAATAATCAGTCTTAAGATTCATTCAATAAAGGACAGTTGTTCAAAAGAACATCCGTCACTAGAAATCAAATGTTTGCTTTAGTTTTATTTCAAAATAAATACAAAAGGCAAATATAATTGGCGCAGTCGGTAAACGGCCAAAGTTAAGAAGCTAAAAAAGTTAAAAAATTAAAAAGTCAAAAAAGTTAAAAAGCTAAAAAAGTTAAAAAATAAAAAAATCAAAAATAAAAGAATAGTAGACTTCTTTGAACTAAAGTTCATTTAAAAAGTGATTTTCAATACAGACTTGATTGTATGTAAACAAAAACTGTTAATTGCTAAAAATAAAATAAAAAGAATTGTGAGAAATTGTACAAATATTCAAAATAAATCTGAAATATAGACACAATGAATAAATTCGACGTCAACAGAGACTTAAAAGAACAAAGAATTAGTGAGTTGGAGGTTGTTCTGCGGCAGCAAGAAGAGAAAATTATGCAGCAGACCGAACAACTTAAAGTACAACAACAACAACTGCATTTAGAGCAGCAACAACGAGAACAGCTACAACAACAACAGCAGCAAATACATCAGGTACAACAACAACTGCATTTAGAGCAGCAACAACAACAACAGCAGAAATTACATCAGGTACAGCAACAGCAGATTCATCAGCAGAATTACATTCCAATGGAACCGAAAGACATAATTCAACAGTTTAGACAAATTCGACCGCTAAATAACAACCATAGCATCAATGGATTCATAAAATCCATCAAGATGTTAATCGATCTTTGTGGAGGTAACACCGCATTAATTAAGTTAGGACAAGGAACTCTCATATGAGTGTATATCAGCAAACTACACATATGGACATAGGAAATGGAGAGGAAAATGAGGTAAATTTTTTAATACAGCCTCCCCAATCCAATTACCGATAGTGATACTTACTATTGGGAAACAAAAAATACGATTTTTAATTGATACTGGCTCTTCAACTAGTATTATTAAACCTCACGTTTTAAAAGAACATTTTCAAATAGAAGAATTAATGAAACCCGTTCAATACAGAACAATTAACGGCACAAACATAATTAAATTTAAAGTTGTAACTCCCTTTCCAAAAGAATTTTCTGCTCAGGGAACTTTGAGTTGGAAAATTATTAATTTCTGTAATAATAAATATGATGGAATAATTGGACAAAATTTTTTGATACCCCTTAAGGCAAAAATAAATAATGAACATGGTTATATAGAAATTTTTGGCAACAAATTATTTTTCGAGGAAATGTTTTGTTCTTTCTTTTATGAGAATATAAGCGTATTAGAACCAGTTGCAAAAACAAATGTCGTAGACAAACTTGATTTTTGTCACTTAAATGAAGAGGAAAGAAGAAAAATCAAAAATCTTCTTACTGAGTTTAAAGATTTATTTTATGTAGAAGGCAATAATCTTTCAGCCACAACCCAAATAGAACATCAAATCGTTACTACAATTGACAAACCCCTTTATTCAAAAACATACAGATATCCACAAATTCATGAAAACAAAATAAACAAACAAATAAAAGATATGTTAAAACAAAACATTATTCAAGAGAGCAATTCTGCTTACAACAGTCCTCTATGGATTGTACCTAAAAAAGCCGATAATTCTGGAGAGAAAAATGGCGATTAGTAGTAGACTATCGCAAACTAAACGAATTCACAGTAGGAGATAGGTACCCTATACCTAACCTTAACAGTATTTTAGACAAATTAGGCAGAGCCCAATATTTTTCGACTGTGGACCTGGCAAAAGGTTTCCATCAAATACTCCTTAAGGAGGAAGATCGAAAGAAGACGGAATTCTCTACACCCTATGGGCATTACGAATTTATTCGAATGCCTTTTGGCCTTCGTAACGCACCATCAACCTTTCAGAGATTGATGAATTCTGTACTAAAAAAATTTATAAACAGGACATGTGTAGTGTATATGGATGACATGGATGACATTTTAATATTCAGTTCATCCTTAGTGGAACATATCGATAATATAAAAGATATATTTAAAACCTTAAGGAAGGCTAAGTTAAAGATACAAATTAACAAGTGTGACTTTCTCAAGAAAGAAACACAGTTTTTGGGTCACGTATTAACAATTAATGGTTTAAAACCAGATCCTAAAAAAATCTCAATAATACAGAATTTGAAACTTCCAAGTAACGCAAAACAAATTAAGTCGTTTTTAGGAATGACCGGATTCTATAGGAAATTTATTAACCACTATGCCAAAATTGCATACCCAATGACCAAGTATTTGCAGAAAAACACAAAAATTAATATGAATGACCCTAGCTATATAGTGGCTTTTGAAAAACTTAAGGAGCTTATAACGAGTTCACCCATACTTAGATATCCAAATTTTACAAAACGTTTCAAAATCGTCACTGATGCAAGCAATAATGCAATTGGAGCCGCCTTGACTCAAGATGGTCACCCAGTAGCATATGCTTCGCGAACGTTGAACAAACACGAAACAAACTATGCAACAATTGATAAAGAATTGTTGGCAATAGTTTGGGGTGTTAAATATTTTAGGCCATATATTTATAGGAAAGAATTTGACTTAGAAAGCGACCATCAACCACTGAAGTGGCTCATAAGTAAATATGCGGGCAAAGATATAAGCCCTAGGCTACAGAGATACCTCATTGATTTAGGCGAATATAATTTTAAGATGGAATATATAAAAGGGAAGTGCAACTACATCGCGGATTTCCTAAGTAGAATCAATGTCGAGGAAAACGAGATAAATACATCAGAGGAATTGATGGACGGCAGTGAAACAAGCAATATTGAAGGTTCTTTAGATGTTGAGACTGCACACTCTCAAGAGGAGGATCTCCACGATGGCATTCCAATACTGGATACGGTAGTAAATCGTTTTAAAACTCAAATCATTGTAGTGGATATTAAAGAAAAAGACATTGAAACTGTTTTTGGCAATAAAAGAGTTTATATAGACAGACATGACATTACAAATAATAACATATCCAATATTTTAAGAAGGGAGGTTGCTAAAGGAAAAATAGGAATTTTCTCTAAATTAAACGATCACGAATATTACGAGGTTCAACTAAAGTTGATAGAGGAATTCCCAGATAGAAACAACTTTAAATTAATAAAGTGTTCTTTTTTTGCTAGAGATATTGAGGATGATATTAAACTCAATAAACAGATATCATTGTTTCATAAATACGAAAGTGGACACTCAGGTATTGTAGCTACCTATGAGAGCATCAAGCATAAGATATATAATCCACATTTGAAATTATCAATACATAAAATAATAAATAACTGTCACATTTGTTCGTCAGCTAAGTATGACAGAAACCCAATAAAAAATAAGTTCAAAATAACTGAAACCCCTTCTACTACAAACGAAATAATCCACGTCGATACTTACGTAAATAGTAAACACTCATTCATAATTTTTATCGACAAATTTTCAAAACACGTAATTTCATTCCATTTGATCGACAGAAATAGTCAAACCCTAGTTAGAAAAATTAGAGCATTTTTAGCCATTAAAGGCAATGTTACCAAATTTGTGTTAGACAATGAATTCAATAATGTCAATGTAAGGAGCTACCTTGATCAAGAAGGAATTCAATATCATTTTACGAAACCGAATAGCCATACCGGTAACTCTGACATTGAAAGATTTAACAATACGGTCACAGAAAAAGTTAGAGCCCTTAATTTGGAAGAAAAACTTCCAATAAATACTCAAATCCTTAAGGCAATAAAATTCTATAATAGCACTTATCATAGCGCAATTAAATGTAGTTCTATAGATGTACAAAATAAATTGATTGACCATACCATTATAAAACAAAGACTAAAAGATGCAAAAATTAAAAAAATCCAAAAAATAAATAAATCCCGTGAAAACTACATAGAAAACAGAGAAGAAGGCTTTATAAAAAACTATAAAAGCCTAAGGCATAAAGAACAACCAAAGTTTATTAAAAAGGTTTTGGAAAATGTACATGAATCCAACATTAAAAGACCTTGCAAATATGCAGTTGACCGTATAGACAAAACGAATCCTAATAGTGATGAAGACGATATTGACTTTGAGCATTTGTTGGAACGTTTTAAAAACCTTAAAAGACGTTTTAGAAACGACTAGTGCCCAGAAAAAAAAAACCTTTAGAAAACGCTCTTATCGTTAGTATTAAAATCCTTTTAAATTTGCAGATCCTGATAGTAATGGTAATGATGATCCTAGCAACTGAGACACAGGGAACACTGCGGATTAATCCAATCACTGAGGAGTCAGGTTATGCACAAATTAGGGTAGGAAAAGTTGAGGTGATAAACCAAACGTTTACAGTATTGCACTTGGTTGATACCAAGGAATTATATCAGATTTTGAATCAGGTCGAGAGTAATATAAAAAATTTATACCTTGATAATATGAAAATGATTGAAACAGAAATAAAAATTATAAAATCTAAAATAAAATCAATCACTCCGTCAGAAATAAGGAGAAAAAGGGGAATGTTTAATTTTGTTGGACATGCTTATAAGTGGCTAGCTGGAGTTATGGATGATGATGATCGCCAAGAAATTTTTGAGCATCTTAGTGTAATCGATGAAAATAATCATAATACAATAGCCGCAGTTAATAAACAAATTTATATAAACACACAGTTTAATGATTCGATACAAACCTTAAAATCAGCAGTAGAAGAGGACAGAACAAATATTAGAAATGCATTCATGAGTTTTAAGAATAGACAGAGCGAAATTATTCAAAGACTTTTGTATGCAGACCAAATGTTCAAACTTAATTACCTTAAAGGGAAAATTGAATATATTCAAGATAACATTGCTTCCGCTAAAAATCACATTTTTCATCCAAGCATCTTAACATCAGAAGAAATTGATAAATTGATTTATTTAAATTGAAATCCATGAAAGCTGACGTTTTAAACTACAAAGACGGAATTCTGATTATTGCAATAAAAATTCCAATTGACTACATTTAAACTGACCTAAAAATGATTACAGCCTTACCAAATAAACATTATATGGAAATTAACGAGCCAAATAGCTATATTATTGAAATTGAACACAATGTTTTCACTTATGAGGAGAATGTATATCTCAAAAATTTAAAACATAGTAAACACTGCACTCTGTTAAATAACTGTAATTTTAAGTATAATAATGCGACTGTCATAGAAACGTTCGAAGACGATATGATTTTAATAAAAAATGCCAACGGATTAGAAATTATACAGGACTGTGACGATCGAAAGCTAAAAATTAATAAAAATTATTTACTTTTCTTTTATGATTGCGAACTAAAAATTAACAGCCTGATCTTCAAGAATAATAGAATAGCTTTTCAGGACAGATACTTTTACCCGAATAACAACTTTTCAATTTCTAATATAACACCAATTAATTTTAAGCATATAGAACTAAGAAACTTTGAGAATGTAAAAGAAATAGAGGAACTGAAAGTCCACAAAAATATTTCCTACGGAATAAACATAGTATTTGTGCTTGCAATTATAATTATATTAATTGTCATAATAAAAAGTAGAAATAGTAATATAGTTAATAAAACAAAAATTATAAATAAACCAGAAATAAAAGACATTGAATTAGAAGATATCTTAAAAAAATACAGACCTAAGTAATAAGTAAACCTTTAAATTTTTATTAATAAAAAAAAAAAAAAACCCATGAAAAAATTTAAAAACCACTAAAGAAATTAAACCAAGCAGAAACAACTTAACTTTAATTGTACTTGCAATTGTAAATAGATTTATTAAATTACAAAAAAAAAACAAAACACAAACAACTTGAAATCTTTTTAATTTAAGAAAAATATTGTATTTCACTTGGTTTCCTATTTAAATAAAAATAAATTTGCCTAAGAAGCAAAATTTAATAAAAAAAAATCTGAAGAAAATATATTAATAATAAAAAAAAACTAAAAATATGATATATAAAACCCAGGAGTGTTTTAAACAAGGGGTGGAGGAGTTACGTACCCACTCTATATCTAATAGTAATTGCTGGTAAAGTGTAGTGAACCTAATAGTTTCAATTAAATTCCGTTCCCACATTTTGCCAGACAGTAACATCAGCATTTATATAAATATGTTTATGTTGCTTACCTTTAATTAAATATAAGTTTAAAGTTACATTTTTGGAATCCCACATTTGGTGGAATGATTTTATATTATTATATTTTTATATTTTAATAATCAGTCTTAAGATTCATTCAATAAAGGACAGTTGTTCAAAAGAACATCCGTCACTAGAAATCAAATGTTTGCTTTAGTTTTATTTCAAAATAAATACAAAAGGCAAATATAATTGACGCACAGCGGACCAGAAGAAGAAAGACACCCGACGAATTCTAAGATAAGTATTGTTATTCATAGAAGAATTTTGATATTTATTTTAGTGAGAAGAGGGTCGGAAATTAATTTCGTAAATAGTATATAATAATATTAATATTATAAATAGTATTGATGTATTTATATAAATAATATTGATGTATTTCCTTATATTATAACGTTTTATAAAAAATTAAGAGTAAATAATTTACAGAATTGAAAATTGATAAAGTATAAGACGAAATCGGAGTTGTAAAAGAATCGATTCATCGCTAAATGAGCAGTTGTTTCTGGGAATGGATTAATCAGAGACGTTGATAGAGAATTTGGAAAGTATATGCGGGATTAAAAATAAAAGTAAAGGATAAAAAATTTTAGAAAATTCCCTAAGAGAAGAATTTTTGGTTTTGAAAAAGTTTATGTTGAAATAAAATAACGCTCAGAAATTACTGCCTGCGAAAAATCGTCAATTATAAAGTTAATTATTCTTTTTAGTATAATTTTAATTGATTGTTTGTAAATTATTAGTATATTATTATTTTTTTTTAAAGTACATTCTCACCTTTTCGGACAAGATAGTCAGACGACATGGAAGTGCTAGATATTTTAGGGATGAACTTAGAGGGGCTAAAAGCCAAATGTGAGGAAGTAGGCTTAGGGGTAGACGGACTTAAACTAGTACTACAAGAGCGACTTATTAAACATATTATGGCTGTGGCCCAAGTCCAAGGTGGGAACACGAACGAGGGCGACAACGCGGTTTCAAATGCTCAACGGTCGGATGATGTAGAACATCTTGAGAGACATACACCTTCCACATTTACCCTACGCGACATCAACGATACCCTACAGAAGTTCTCGGGAGAAGGTCAGCCGGATATAAGTGCGTGGTTAAACGACTTCAAGGCGTGCGCGTTGACCGTTGGATGGGACGAACTCCAGAAATATGTGTACGCGAAGCAATTGCTGTCCGGAGCCGCCCGAATTTATTGTTTATGCGAATCGAGCGTTCGAAACTGGCCCTCCCTAAGGCAAGCCCTGCTGAGGGAATTTGGTGTTAAACATTCAGCAATAGAGATCCACCGCATGCTCAAGAGCAGGAAGAAACGCCGAAATGAGAGCCTAAGGGAATATCTATATTTCCTTATAGAAATAGCCCAGCCAATATCACTTGATGAAGATAGCATAATGGAATATTTCATCGAAGGAATACCATACAGCAAGTCAAATAAAAGTATTCTTTATCAAGCTACTAACCTTGACGACATGAAGGCGAGGTTGAGGGTGTACGAGAAGGTCACTAAACCAGCCCAAACACCAAGTTTTTCTAAAACGCAGCCAACAAAATAGTTGCCTACAGTCCTTAAGAGAGAAGAGGTAACAATAGCGTGCTATAATTGTGGGAAGAGGGGTCATTACTCCAAAGATTGCCAGGAGACGCAGCCGAGATGCTTCAAGTGCCGCGAGTTCGGGAATAAGGCATCAAACTGTAAAAAGGTTAGTCACGTGAAGAACGAACCGAGAGGACAGGGTGGTAGTATTCATACGTTGTCAACGTCCCAGGCCGGTAAATCTCCAAATATAATATCGCAACAAAATAGGGTTTTCAAAGACTTGCGGGTACATGGGGTTGAGGTATCGGCAATAGTTGATACAGGTAGCGATATAAGTTGCATAAGGTACGATACCTTGATGAACATGCCTGAATCAAATGTAAGCGCTGAACGCAGAAGAATGTTAGGAATTGGGGAAAAGGAAATTGAGACCAGAGGTTCGTTGGAAGCCGAAGTCGACTTGGACGGTGTAAGCGTACCAATAAAATTCCACGTAGCGCGTGAAAGAGACATATTATACTCCGCCATACTGAGAAACGATACTCTAGAATATGTTAATCTGATAATTGATATGGAAGGAGTAAAATTCTCGCCAAAATCTTCGACCTCTAAAATTCCTTTTAAGAATCCTGGTGAGGAGTATTACTGTGAGGTGGTACAGGAATTGGGAGCGATTTCTTTGTCGTGCGATACAACTGAATTTGAGTTACACACATCCCTTAGTGGGAAAGTCAGCCATCTTATCGAAAATTATAAACCGATTAGACCCCAGAAACATCCGGTGAAAATTAAAATTATCCTGAAGGACGAGAGGCCAGTAAGTTGTGTACCACGAAGGATGTCCTATGCAGACCAACAAGTCGTCGAACAACAAGTCGCAGAATGGCTAAAAGAAGGCATAGTCTAAGAAAGACGACACTAAGAGTTTGTGCTGCGATTACCGCCACTTGAATGAAAAAATCGTTCGGGACAATTTCCCAATGGTCGTCACGTGACGTACTACAGCGTTTACAAAAAGCGAAGGATTATACAACTTAAGACTTGAAGAATGGTTTCTTTCATGTACGAATTTCGTACGAGAGCCAACGTTATACCTCTTTTGTCACACAAAGGGGCCAATTTGAGTTTCTATATGTGCCCTTTAGAATTTCCAATTCACCAGCAGTATTCTGCCGTTACCTGTCGGTCATTTTCCATGATTTGATAATGGATGGTACGGTAGTTATTTATATGGACGACATGGTGATCCCTTCAAGTAATGACGTTGAAGGACTAGAGAGTTTGCGGAGAGTTTTAAAAGTCGCGGCATCAAACAAGCTTACGATAAACTGGACTAAATGTCAGTTCCTCGCACGCAAAATTACTTTTCTAGGATATGTATTACAGAATTCTACTATCCTACCTTCAAAAGAAAAATCAGCGGCAGTAGAGAATTTCCCACTCCCCAAAGATCGAAAAGGTATACAGAGATTCTTGGGGCTAACAGCCTAGTTTCGACGTTTTATCCCCGGATATGCTTCTACCGCTAAGCCTCTATCTGATCAGTTAAGGAAAAATAACCCTTTCAAAATAGGAGATGATGAAACACTTGCGTTTCAACAATTAAAGGTTGCACTAGTCGGAGAAAATGTTTTGAGGTTATTCAACCCGAGTGCAGAGACCGAAATACACACTGATGCTAGTAAGTTCGGCTATGGAGCTGTGTTGTTGCAAAAAGACTCAGAAGACGGGCAGTTACACCCCTTAGAATACAAGAGCCGGAAGACGACTCCAGTGGAGGAGAAATACCATTCAAATGCAACGGATTGCAACGCATTCACCATGACTATGAGAAAACAGGACGTACCTTTGCCAGGGAGGTGATTGGTCACATGAGGGATTATTTTAGATCCTACAGTAGGCCGAGATGCATTGTAAGTGACAGAGGAACAGCTTTGATTTCCGCTGAATTTCGGGAATTTTTAAAGAGTCACAATATACAACACATTAAGGTTGCAACTGGTTCCCCACAGGCTGACGGACAGGTGGACTGAACAGGAGCATTGGTCCCATGATATCAAAATTAGTACGTGCATTATTTTAATAGCGTTGAACATACCCTGAATAATACCGTACATAGGATTATAGGGAATCACCCAAGTGTTATGTTGTTTGGTGTTTGACAAAGGGGTGGTGTTATGGTTTTATTGAGGGAAACTTTGGTGGACGAATTAGGTGACGAGAGACGGGTTGATCGCGCAAAAGTTAGGGAAGTGGCTTCTGCAAAACAGGTGGCATTGCAGACCTATAATAGGGACTACGTCAACGCGAGAAGAAGGGAACCCACCAAATATTTTTTTGATGACTAAGTGAGGTTTAGAGGTCCTTATAGGGTGTCAAAGGTTTTACGTAATGATAGATACCTGTTGGAGGATATTGAGGGTTTTCAAGTATCTTGCAACATTTACAAGGGTGTATAGGCGGTTAGCAATATTCGTCCGTGGTTCCGGTGTAATGGGTCGTCAGCTGCATAGAACCGAGATCAGCGGATCTCGTGGTCAGAATGGCCGAATTTTAGTATTATTATAGTGTAACCTGTTTCACTTCTATTCATGTACTCACAGTATGTGCTTCTTATAAGTTGGCAGCCCTACTCGATCTATATATTACGTTTCGATTAACCATTTGTCCTTTTTTGTCTTATATATAATACATGAATACTCTTTATACACACCTAGCTTTAGTATATACATGTAGGAGTGCCAACATTTGAATGACAATAATAAATGACAATATCAACAAGATTGATATTAAAAGAGTAAAAGGTACCAACATTTAATATAAGAGAGAGGTTTTGTTTGATTTAGGTAGATGAGTAAAGACAGTTGTGGAGTAGCTTTTGTGAAGTGCGGCAGTTTTTCCATCAAGAAACAAAAAAGAAAAGAAAGAAACATAGACTGAACATTTTATAATCGTATTTAGAATAAAACAGAAACTAATTAAATTAAGAGCATTATAATTGTATTTAAAATGAAATAAAATCTAATTAACTTAATTGTAAAATTAATGTGAAGCGTAAATAATGAATAAAATTGTATTAAACTGAAAATAAGAAAAATAATAATAAAACAAAAAAAGTAATTTCATGGAAAAGAAGAAAAGAATTCCACAAATGGGGGCTCAACCGGGATCGCACCGAATAAGGGGCAAAACTAATAATTTCTTGTAAATGTAAACTTGTGTAAAATCAAAAGAACAATTCACTAAAATTGTCGTACACTGTGGTGAGAAGGTGATTTAGTTAAATTAAAACTATTGTTAAAAAGTGTCCATCAAATGTTAACACCCAGCTTGTTACATGAAACCTATGTAAAATAATAGGTACTTAATAAAACCTATGAAAAAAAATATAACGGCGGAATGAAAAAACAGATATACAGATAAAAAACCAAAGTTAAGAAAAAGAAAACGAAAACGTTAAATTTAAAAGTTAATTGAAGGACACAGAAATTCCATAATACATAATAAAACATATGAAAAAGAATATAACGGCGGAATGAAAAAGAAATATACAGATTGAAAAAAAAACGAAAGTTGAAAAGAGAAAACGAAGAGAAGAGTTTTGTTAAACTATACAAGAGAACTATTAAAGAAAATCTGCACACAAGAAATAAAAAAGTTAAGGTCAATTATACCCTTTCATGTGCAGAACATAAAAAGAATATAAAGAACAACAACAACAGCAAAGCTATAAGCAGTCCACACACATCCAAACGATTAGTGTTGTGTGTGAGTATGCGTGCAGTGTATTTTGCCTTGTGAAGTTTGTTCGGCCGGAGATGGTAGCAGAATTTGCAGCAGCGGAGTGAAGAAGTAAAAGTTAGTGGAGCAGAGACGCAAAAGTTTATAAAGCAGAGACGAGTTACGTACCCACTCTATATCTAATAGTAATTGCTGGTAAAGTGTAGTGAACCTAATAGCTTCAATTAAATTCCGTTCCCACACTTTGCCAGACAGCATTTATATAAATATGTTTATGTTGCTTACCTTTAATTAAATATAAGTTTAAAGTTACATTTTTGGAATCCCACATTTGGTGGAATGATTTTATATTATTATATTTTTATATTTTAATAATCAGTCTTAAGATTCATTCAATAAAGGACAGTTGTTCAAAAGAACATCCGTCACTAGAAATCAAATGTTTGCTTTAGTTTTATTTCAAAATAAATACAAAAGGCAAATATAATTGGCGCAGTCGGTAAACGGCCAAAGTTAAGAAGCTAAAAAAGTTAAAAAATTAAAAAGTCAAAAAAGTTAAAAAGCTAAAAAAGTTAAAAAATAAAAAAATCAAAAATAAAAGAATAGTAGACTTCTTTGAACTAAAGTTCATTTAAAAAGTGATTTTCAATACAGACTTGATTGTATGTAAACAAAAACTGTTAATTGCTAAAAATAAAATAAAAAGAATTGTGAGAAATTGTACAAATATTCAAAATAAATCTGAAATATAGACACAATGAATAAATTCGACGTCAACAGAGACTTAAAAGAACAAAGAATTAGTGAGTTGGAGGTTGTTCTGCGGCGGCAAGAAGAGAAAATTATGCAGCAGACCGAACAACTTAAAGTACAACAACAACAACTGCATTTAGAGCAGCAACAACAACAGCAGCAAATACATCAGGTACAACAACAACTGCATTTAGAGCAGCAACAACAACAACAGCAGGAATTACATCAGGTACAGCAACAGCAGATTCATCAGCAGAATTACATTCCAATGGAACCGAAAGACATAATTCAACAGTTTAGACAAATTCGACCGCTAAATAACAACCATAGCATCAATGGATTCATAAAATCCATCGAGATGTTAATCGATCTTTGTGGAGGTAACACCGAATTAATTAAGTTTGGGATCCAGATAATAATAAACGAAAAAATCACTGCAGACTTCGCAGCATATATAAGGCAACTTGGAGACATCTCATGGGATCAATTAAAAGCAAAGTTGAGGGCCCAAGCCAGGCCAAAGACATCGTATGCCGAAATTTTTAACAGGTGTCGATACATTAAAGTAAGTAATTTAAGAGAACTTTTTGAGTGTTTCGAATTAGCTAAAAATGAAATAAGTGAAATTTACCAACTGGATGACAATAAATCTATGTTATATAGGTCAGAAAATGTAGACAGGGACTTAGTAAATATATTAATTGAAAAAATAGATGGACCACTCAGAGTTCATCTAGACGAAAGTTTGACACTGAACGACATAGTAAACAAATATACTAAACTTAGATTGCTAGACGATAGTAGGGCTATTGACAGTAGGCATAAGGCAAATAAAAATATCAGCAATAATTACTATAGGAACAAGGTGAACGGATATCAAAATTTTAACCAAAACTACAACCGGCAAAAGTCCGAGGTAAACCTAATAACAATTGGAAAACCTCTGTGACAAACAGCTCTCAATATGGGCCAAGTTATAGTTCTAAAAGAAATTATTTTCAGGAAAAAAGCAGTGGAAACTTTGGAAGAAATCAACAGGATAGATACCGTCAGAATAATAATGTAGGGAACTGGCAAAATAAGACTAATAGGTATAATGAGGGAAATAACTTTCAAAACCACCAAATAAACGAAAGGTGTTCGAACAGGACAAGGAACTCTCATATGAGTGTATATCAGCAAACTACACATATGGACATAGGAAATGGAGATGAAAAAGAGGTAAATTTTTTAATACAGCCTCCCCAATCCAATTACCGATAGTGATACTTACTATTGGTAAACAAAAAATACGATTTTTAATTGATACTGGCTCTTCAACTAGTATTATTAAACCTCACGTTTTAAAAGAACATTTTCAAATAGAAGAATTAATGAAACCCGTTCAATACAGAACAATTAACGGCACAAACATAATTAAATTTAAAGTTGTAACTCCCTTTCCAAAAGAATTTTCTGCTCAGGGAACTTTGAGTTGGAAAATTATTAATTTCTGTAATAATAAATATGATGGAATAATTGGACAAAATTTTTTGATACCCCTTAAGGCAAAAATAAATAATGAACATGGTTATATAGAAATTTTTGGCAACAAATTATTTTTCGAGGAAATGTTTTGTTCTTTCTTTTATGAGAATATAAGCGTATTAGAACCAGTTGCAAAAACAAATGTAGACAAACTTGATT
The DNA here is from genome assembly GCA_936439885.1 of Nowickia ferox. Taxonomy (NCBI): domain Eukaryota; kingdom Metazoa; phylum Arthropoda; class Insecta; order Diptera; family Tachinidae; genus Nowickia; species Nowickia ferox. Next base: position 61,730,620 of record OW387023.1, read on the forward strand.
TTTGTCACTTAAATGAAGAGGAAAGAAGAAAAATCAAAAATCTTCTTATTGAGTTTAAAGATTTATTTTATGTAGAAGAATCGTTACTGCAATTGACAAACCCCTTTATTCAAAAACATACAGATATCCACAAATTCATGAAAACGAAATAAACAAACAAATAAAAGATATGTTAAAACAAAACATTATTCAAGAGAGCAATTCTGCTTACAACAGTCCTCTATGGATTGTACCTAAAAAAGCCGATAATTCTGGAGAGAAAAAATGGCGATTAGTAGTAGACTATCGCAAACTAAACGAATTCACAGTAGGAGGTAGGTACCCTATACCTAACCTTAACAGTATTTTAGACAAATTAGGCAGAGCCCAATATTTTTCGACTGTGGACCTGGCAAAAGGTTTCCATCAAATACTCCTTAAGGAGGAAGATCGAAAGAAGACGGCATTCTCTACACGCCTTTTGGCCTTCGTAACGCACCATCAACCTTTCAGAGATTGATGAATTCTGTACTAAAAAAAATTATAAACAGGACATGTGTAGTGTATATGGATGACATTTTAATATTCAGTTCATCCTTAGTGGAACATATCGATAATATAAAAGATATATTTAAAACCTTAAGGAAGGCTAAGTTAAAGATACAAATTAACAAGTGTGACTTTCTCAAGAAAGAAACACAGTTTTTGGGGCACGTATTAACAATTAATGGTATAAAACCAGATCCTAAAAAAATCTCAATAATACAGAATTTGAAACTTCCAAGTAACGCAAAACAAATTAAGTCGTTTTTAGGAATGACCGGATTCTATAGGAAATTTATTAACAACTATGCCAAAATTGCATACCCAATGATCAAGTATTTGCAGAAAAACACAAAAATTAATATGAATGACCCTAGCTATATAGTGGCTTTTGAAAAACTTAAGGAGCTTATAACGAGTTCACCCATACTTAGATATCCAAATTTTACAAAACGTTTCAAAATCGTCACTGATGTAAGCAATAATGCAATTGGAGCCGTCTTGACTCAAGATGGTCACCCAGTAGCATATGCTTCGCGAACTTTGAACAAACACGAAACAAACTATGCAACAATTGATAAAGAATTGTTGGCAATAGTTTGGGGTGTTAAATATTTTAGGCCATATATTTATAGGAAAGAATTTGACTTAGAAAGCGACCATGAACCACTGAAGTGGCTCATAAGTAAATATGCGGGCAAAGATATAAGCCCTGGGCTACAGAGATACCTCATTGATTTAGGCGAATATAATTTTAAGATGGAATATATAAAAGGGAAGTGCAACTACATCGCGGATTTCCTAAGTAGAATCAATGTCGAGGAAAACGAGATAAATACATCAGAGGAATTGATGGACGGCAGTGAAACAAGCAATATTGAAGGTTCTTTAGATGTTGAGACTGCACACTCTCAAGAGGAGGATCTCCACGATGGCATTCCAATACTGGATACGGTAGTAAATCGTTTTAAAACTCAAATCATTGTAGTGGATATTAAAGAAAAAGACATTGAAACGGTTTTTGGCAATAAAAGAGTTTATATAGACCGACATGACATTACAAATAATAATATATCCAATATTTTAAGAAGGGAGGTTGCTAAAGGAAAAATAGGAATTTTCTCTAAATTAAACGATCACGAATATTACGAGGTTCAACTAAAGTTGATAGAGGAATTCCTTTAACTTTAAATTAATAAAGTGTTCTTTTTTTGCTAGAGATATTGAGGATGATATTGAACTCAATAAACAGATATCATTGTTTCATAAATACAAAAGTGGACACTCAGGTATTGTAGCTACCTATGAGAGCATCAAGCATAAGATATATAATCCACATTTGAAATTATCAATACATAAAATAATAAATAACTGTCACATTTGTTCGTCAGATAAGTATGACAGAAACCCAATAAAAAATAAGTTCAAAATAACTGAAACCCCTTCTACTACAAACGAAATAATCCACGTCGATACTTACGTAAATAGTAAACACTCATTCATAATTTTTATCGACAAATTTTCAAAACACGTAATTTCATTCCATTTGATCGACAGAAATAGTCAAACCCTAGTTAGAAAAATTAGAGCATTTTTAGCCATTAAAGGCAATGTTACCAAATTTGTGTTAGACAATGAATTCAATAATGTCAATGTAAGGAGCTACCTTGATCAAGAAGGAATTCAATATCATTTTACGAAACCGAATAGCCATACCGGTAACTCTGACATTGAAAGATTTAACAATACGGTCACAGAAAAAGTTAGAGCCCTTAATTTGGAAGAAAAACTTCCAATAAATACTCAAATCCTTAAGGCAATAAAATTCTATAATAGCACTTATCATAGCGCAATTAAATGTAGTCCTATAGATGTACAAAATAAATTGATTGACCATACCATTATAAAACAAAGACTAAAAGATGCAAAAATTAAAAAAATCCAAAAAATAAATAAATCCCGTGAAAACTACATAGAAAACAGAGAAGAAGGCTTTATAAAAAACTATAAAAGCCTAAGGCATAAAGAACAACCAAAGTTTATTAAAAAGGTTTTGGAAAATGTACATGAATCCAACATTAAAAGACCTTGCAAATATGCAGTTGACCGTATAGACAAAACGAATCCTAATAGTGATGAAGACGATATTGACTTTGAGCATTTGTTGGAACGTTTTAAAAACCTTAAAAGACGATTTAGAAACGACTAGTGCCCAGAAAAAAAAAACCTTTAGAAAACGCTCTTATCGTTAGTATTAAAATCCTTTTAAATTTGCAGATCCTGATAGTAATGGTAATGATGATCCTAGCAACTGAGACACAGGGAACACTGCGGATTAATCCAATCACTGAGGAGTCAGGTTATGCACAAATTAGGGTAGGAAAAGTTGAGAAGATAAACCAAACGTTTACAGTATTGCACTTGGTTGATACCAAGGAATTATATCAGATTTTGAATCAGGTCGAGAGTAATATAAAAAATTTATACCTTGATAATATGAAAATGATTGAAACAGAAATAAAAATTATAAAATCTAAAATAAAATCAATCACTCCGTCAGAAATAAGGAGAAAAAGGGGAATGTTTAATTTTGTTGGACATGCTTATAAGTGGCTAGCTGGAGTTATGGATGATGATGATCGCCAAGAAATTTTTGAGCATCTTAGTGTAATCGATGAAAATAATCATAATACAATAGCCGCAGTTAATAAACAAATTTATATAAACACACAGTTTAATGATTCGATACAAACCTTAAAATCAGCAGTAGAAGAGGACAGAACAAATATTAGAAATGCATTCATGAGTTTTAAGAATAGACAGAACGAAATTATTCAAAGACTTTTGTATGCAGACCAAATGTTCAAACTTAATTACCTTAAAGGGAAAATTGAATATATTCAAGATAACATTGCTTCCGCTAAAAATCACATTTTTCATCCAAGCATCTTAACATCAGAAGAAATTGATAAATTGATTTATTTAAATTGAAATCCATGAAAGCTGACGTTTTAAACTACAAAGACGGAATTCTGATTATTGCAATAAAAATTCCAATTGACTACATTTAAACTGACCTAAAAATGATTACAGCCTTACCAAATAAACATTATATGGAAATTAACGAGCCAAATAGCTATATTATTGAAATTGAACACAATGTTTTCACTTATGAGGAGAATGTATATCTCAAAAATTTAAAACATAGTAAACACTGCACTCTGTTAAATAACTGTAATTTTAAGTATAATAATGCGACTGTCATAGAAACGTTCGAAGACGATATGATTTTAATAAAAAATGCCAACGGATTAGAAATTATACAGGACTGTGACGATCGAAAGCTAAAAATTAATAAAAATTATTTACTTTTCTTTTATGATTGCGAACTAAAAATTAACAGCCAGATCTTCAAGAATAATAGAATAGCTTTTCAGGACAGATACTTTTACCCGAATAACAACTTTTCAATTTCTAATATAACACCAATTAATTTTAAGCATATAGAACTAAGAAACTTTGAGAATGTAAAAGAAATAGAGGAACTGAAAGTCCACAAAAATATTTCCTACGGAATAAACATAGTATTTGTGCTTGCAATTATAATTATATTAATTGTCATAATAAAAAGTAGAAATAGTAATATAGTTAATAAAACAAAAATTATAAATAAACCAGAAATAAAAGACATTGAATTAGAAGATATCTTAAAAAAATACAGACCTAAGTAATAAGTAAACCTTTAAATTTTTATTAATAAAAAAAAAAAAAAAAAAAACCCATGAAACCCATTTTAAATGTTAGATTTGGATTTTATTTTTCATTTTGCCTTATAATTACTTTTATTGTTATCCGATGGATTTCTAATTGTATAAAGGTGTAGGAAAATAAAATAGATTTGTATCGAATATAAATTATTTGCTGGGTTTTTTGTATTAGTTTCTAACCCTACTACGCTTATTTTTCTTTTGTGATTTTCAAAAATATTATTATTTGTGAATTCTCAAATAGTTCTTGAAAGTCTGTGCATAAGATAAGAGGTTTGTGACTATTCAAAATGTGTGGTTGAAGTCTACTGATGATTTGTTACAGCAACAATGAAATATATAGACAACGCTGAACCACCAGCAAATAAATTTCAAAGTATATTATTATTTTTTTTAAAGCACATTCTCACCTTTTCGGACAAGATAGTCAGACGACATGGAAGTGCTAGATATTTTAGGGATGAACTTAGAGGGGCTAAAAGCCAAATGTGAGGAAGTAGGCCTAGGGGTAGACGGACCTAAACTAGTACTACAAGAGCGACTTATTAAACATATTATAGCTGTGGCCCAAGCCCACGGTGGGAACACGAACGAGGGCGACAACGCGGTTTCAAATGCTCAACGGTCGGATGATGTAGAACATCTTGAGAGACATACACCTTCCACATTTACCCTACGCGACATCAACGATGCCCTACAGAAGTTCTCGGGAGAAGGTCAGCCGGAGATAAGTGTGTGGTTAAACGGGACAAACTCCAGAAATATGTGTACGCGAAGCAATTGCTGTCCGGAGCCGCCCGAAATTATTGTTGATGCGAATCGAGCGTTCGAAACTGGCCCTCCCTAAGGCAAGCCCGGCTGAGGGAATTTGGTGGTAAACATTCAGCAATAGAGATCCACCGCATGCTCAAGAGCAGGAAGAAACGCCCAAATGAGAGCCTAAGGGAATATCTATATTTCCTTATAGAAATAGCCCAGCCAATATCACTTGATGAAGATAGCATAATGGAATATTTCATCGAAGGAATACCAAACAGCAATTCAAATAAAAGTATTTTTTATCAAGCTACTAACCTTGAAGACATGAAGGCGAGGCTGAGGGTGTACGAGAAGGTCACTAAACCAGCCCAAACACCAAGTTTTTCTAAAACGCAGCCAACAAAAAAGTTGCCTACAGTCCTTAAGAGAGAAGAGGTAACAATAGCGTGCTATAATTGTGGGAAGAGGCGTCATTACTCCAAAGATTGCCAGGAGACGCAGCCGAGATGCTTCAAGTAAAACTGTAAAAAGGTTAGTCACGTGAAGAACGAACCGAGAGGACAGAGTGGTAGTATTCATACGTTGTCAACGTCCCAGGCCGGTAAATCTCCAAATATGATATCGCAACAAAATAGGGTCTTCAAAGACGCAGTTATTCTGAATATTCGTCGCCCGTAGTCCTGGCGTCTAAGAAAGACGGCACTAAGAGTTTGTGCTGCGATTACCGCCACTTGAATGAAAAAATCGTTCGGGACAATTTCCCAATGGTCGTCATCGACGACGTACTACAGCGTTTACAAAAAGCGAAGGATTATACAACTTTAGACTTGAAGAATGGTTTCTTTCGTGTACCAATTGCGTACGAGAGCCAACGTTATACCTCTTTTGTCACACACCGGGTTCAATTTGAGTTTCAATATGTGCCCTTTAGAATTTCCAATTCACCAGCAGTATTCTGCCGTTACCTGTCGGCCATTTTCCATGATTTGATAATGGATGGTACGGTAGTTATTTATATGGACGACATGGTGATCCCTTCAAGTAATGACGTTGAAGGACTAGAGAGTTTGCGGAGAGTTTTAAAAGTCGCGGCATCAAACGGGTTTACGATAAACTGGACTAAATGTCAGTTCCTCGCACGCAAAATTACTTTTCTAGGATATGTATTACAGAATTCTACTATCCTACCTTCAAAAGAAAAATCAGCGGCAGTAGAGAATTTCCCACTCCCCAAAGATCGAAAAGGTATACAGAGATTCTTGGGGCTAACAGCCTAGTTTCGACGTTTTATCCCCGGATATGCTTCTATCGCTAAGCCTCTATCTGATCAGTTAAGGAAAAATAACCCTTCCAAAATAGGAGATGATGAAACACTTGCGTTTCAACAATTAAAGGTTGCAATTAAAGGTTGCGAGTGCAGAGACCGAAATACACACTGATGCCAGTAAGTTCGGCTATGGAGCTGTTTTATTGCAAAAAGACTCAGAAGAGCCGGAAGACGACTCCAGTGGAGGAGAAATACCATTCGTATAAGCTCGAAGTCCTTGCCATTATAGAGGCATTAAAAAAATGGAGGGTGTTTGTATTGGGACTGAAAATAAAAATCGTAATGGATTGCAACGCATTCACCATGACTATGAGAAAACAGGACGTACCTTTGCGAGTATCTAGATGGGCCCTTTTCCTTCAAGATTTTGATTATGTCATCGAGCATAGATCGGGCACCAAAATGCGTGATGTGGATGCTCTAAGCAGAGTTTCCTGTCTCATTATGGCAGACACGTTACGCCACGGAATATAAGCGGCACAGAAAGAGGACGATTGGATAAGAGTCGTTACCAAACTTTAAGAAACTCAACAGTATGAGTATTTCTATTTAAGACATGGGATTCTACATAAAGACCCAGCCAAAGAGCTCATCGTTGTTCCACTAAAGATGGAACGAGAAGTCATAGAAATGGCACATCATCAAGTCCATTATGCCGCTAAGAAGACTTCAGACTTAGTAGAAAAGACATTCTTCGTCAGAAAACTGCCACAGAATGCCGAAAACCTAGTGAAAAGCTGTATTAAGTCCATTATGGCCGACGCAAAAGCGGGAAAGAAGGAGGGTCTACTGCATCCCATTGATAAGGCCGATAAGCCTCTGATGACATACCACGTAGGACCCATGTAGTCAACTAAAAAACAGTACAACCATATTTTAGTAGTGGTAGATCACTTTTCTAAATTTGTGTGGCTTCATCCCACAAAAAGCACAGGCTCAGCGGAAGTTGTCGAAAAACTGAGGAGGCAGGCAGATATTTTTGGAAATCCTGTGAGAATAAGCACTGACAGAGGGACCGCTTTCACGTCTCACGAGTTCGCGGATTACTGCAAGGATGAGGGCATACAGCACCTGACAATTGCCACAGATTGCAAGTGGAGAGGATGCACCGCATCATCATCCCCATGCTATCAAAAATGTGCCTATGTAGTCCACAAAACTGGTACGTCATGTCGAGAAGGTACAAATCATAATTAACAACACGCCTACTAGGAGTACAGGCAGTACTCCATTCGAAGTTATGACAGGCCTTCAAATGAGAGTAAAAGAAAACGCAGACGTCCGTAACCTGCTAGATGAAACAATAGCTCACGAATTTAACTGCGAACGCGATGCTTTACGCGAAAGAGCTCGAGACAAAATTCACCGAACCCAGCAAGAGAATAAGAGGACTTTTGATAAAAAAACGGGTAGCGGAGAGAGAATACCACATAGACGATCTGGTCGCCATCAAGCGTACCCAGTTCGGTAGCCATTTGAAACTTAGACCGAAATTTCTTGGACCCTATAAAGTAGTCAAGAAAATGAATCACGGACGGTACGAAGTGGAGAAAGTGGGAGAAGGAGAAGACTCCAAGAGATGCACTACCGTCGTTGAGTATATGAAACCTTGGAACCTATAGGACTTGTATACATTCGAGACGAATGTAATGTCAGGAGGGCCGAGTGTAGGGGTGCCAACATTTGAATGACAATAATAAATGACAATATCAACAAGATTGATATTAAAAGAGTAAAAGGTACCAACATTTAAAATGAGAAAAGAGATTTGTTTGAGTTAGGAAGATGAGTAAAGACAGTTGTGGAGTAGCTTTTGTAAAGTGCGGCAGTTCTTCCATCAAGGAACAAAAAAGAAAAGAAAGAAACATAGACTGAACATTTTATAATCGTATTTAGAATAAAACAGAAACTAATTAAATTAAGAGCATTATAATTGTATTTAAAGTGAAATAAAAACTATTTAACTTAATTGTAATTTTAATGTGAAGAGGAAATAATGAATAAAATTGTATTGAACTGAAAATAAGTAAAATAATAATAAAACAAAAAAAAAGTAATTTCATGGAAAAGAAGAAAAGAATTCCACATACATATGTAGCTTTAAAGAATAAGTCAGAATAAATTATAACGTCGAAAAAAGAACTTATGTTTTATTCCCTACGGCCGTCTACATTTATGAAATGGATTTCATAAATATTGGTAGATACTCACAGTCAAAACAACCCAAAAATAGCTTGGAACAAAATATCGATGAATCATCGAACGTTAATTCAAAAATGAAGCATAGTTCCCTCCTAGCAAATGCTATTCGTGCAACAATAGTTGGCCTGTCAAATTGTGAAAAGAATACTGCTTGCTAGACAGTCCTAATGGACCAAAGTTTGAAACATCTATTTATTCTCAAAATCTCTATATCAACCCAAATATCAATATCTGAACAAAGTAATTTAATCAATTAAAGAAATGGGATATAACGTATTTACAGATAATGAATCTGTTATTTCTCCTCAGGAAACTAAAAGTAATTCAAATATGAAAATTAACGATTGTGCGTGTGAGAAACATATTTTTGTATGGGGTGACATAAGAATGTTGCTTCATTCTATTTTTGCAAACTTATACTAGAAGAGATTTAGAGATAAACATTTGATATGAGGGAATGCTACTGTAATTATAATGTTTAAGTAAGAAGAGAAAACTATAAAGCATGTTGGAAGGACAAACATGGATTTTGGATTATAAGAAAAAATTTTAAATTAAGCGATGATCGTTATAGAAAACAATTTGAGTACATACAAGTTTCCTTTTGCCTATTTTATCTAAACTTAAACTTCATTCATCTAAATGTTATAACCTGATCAGCTACGATAACCCCATGTGAACTAGATAGCCAGATATGAAAATCAGATCAGATCTAATACCTGATAAGCTGATCTAAAAACCAGACCAGCTACCTGATAACCTGATCTGATACCTAATAAGCTGATCTGAAAAACAGACCAGCTACCTAATAATCTAATCTGATGCCTGATAAGCTGATCAGAAATCCAGACAAGCTACCTGATAACCTGATCTGATACCTGATAAGATGATCAGTAAAACAGACCAGCTACCTGATAACCTGATCTAATACCTGATAAGCTGATCTGCTATTTGCTGATAGAAAACGTAGAAGATCAAGTTTTAAAGGAGTTGATGATGACAAGAAATGATTTGGTGAAAGTTTAAAGTCTCAGAAACCATCAGCCATGATAGAGATAAAGACATTAACGAAATTTGTAGAAGGAACAATAGTTGGTTACACCATCTTATTTAATGATGATAATAATGATGATGATGCTGAAGATGATTTTTACTCACAGACTGCTAATAGGGAAAACCTTTACACTGATTTATCAATCTTGGTAGCAAGAAATGAAGTAGATATTAGCTATGTTTTATAAATTTAAGAAATTTATATTCGACATATTGTCATAATTTTATTGTAAGTGAAATTTATTTGCTGGTGGTTAAGCGATGTCTATATGTCTACTGACGATTTGTTAAAGCAACAATGAAATGCATATAGACATCGCTTAACCACCAGCAAATAAATTTCACTTACAATATGTTTTATACATGAATCATAATAACAAATTGAAATTTGGTAGCAGTAACAGTGAGCTAAATGAGGGTAAAAATCAAGTTGGTAGTCCCAAGACGGGCTCTAACACCGAGCTTATTGTCTTTTATGTTTGATAAAACATAAAAAAAACTATGACAAATTTTAATTTGAAATCTATTAAAAAGTTATAATTTCCACAAAGCATACAGAATCATCAGCGTTCTTTGGAAGAGAACGATATTATCAATAAATTTTACTACTCAAATCGAAAAACTAAAGGACAAATTAATAATATAGTTTAAGGGAGGCAATAATATAATTCAAGGATATATTAAAATCTAAATTGGTTGACTACAACGTGAAATAAAATTAGACATAGAAGACAATTATAAAATTGAGAAAGATATTCTAAAAATTAAATCATCTTCTGAAAAACAAATAGAGCAGCTGAACGATAAAATTTATAGATTGGAAAACTAACTACTTGTTAGTATAAATAGTTGACAGTGGATCAAGTAGATCACGACACTATAAAAAAAATCTGTAAAACAACTCAATGTCTTTAGTACACGAACTCTATAATAAATCTCGAAAAAAGTTTGTGCATTATAGAGATTTAATAAAGAGAACAGATGATCTTTTATGGAGCTGATTTAGTTGAAATCTAGACTGTAATTGACATATTCTCAAAGCTCATATGGTCAGTACCGGTGAAAATAAAAGATGCACTCGAAAAAACCAAGGCAATGAAAAATATTTTTGAATTGGGACGAGTACCAAAAAACTTACAAACAGATGATGATAGAGAATATTTTAATAAATACATTAGAAAATTCATGTATAAATAGAAGAATAAATATTATGCAATATGAAAGCATCAATAGTAGAACGATTTAATAGATCATTAAAAGGAATGATGTGGAAAGAGTTTAGGATTGATGGTTCATATAAGTATTTAAATATACAAAGATTTACTTAATGTATACAATATAAAAGTTAATCTCACTATTAACATGTTTTCCATTAAAGTTAACTCAACAAATGAGAAAAAACTGCTAAATATAGTATACAGTAATTTGAAGATGTACAAAAAAAATTTTGAAATGTAATGAAAGGAAACATTTAGTTTGTCTTTTTTTTTGAAGGATTGATTAGGAATGTTAGGTATTAGGAAAGATAATTAGCCTAATATACTGAAAATTCTCTAAACTTGTTGGCCTGAATGAAATATTGTGAAAACTTAAGCGTTCAAAATAAATTACAACCCAGTGTTATATTCAGTGAAAGTTGTATATTTTCCATTTCGAATATTTTCCAAGCAAAATTTTAAAATATGTAAATGGGCTATTATAATGGATCTTCACTCTTTTTATTTCTATAGCTATCAGATCTTTAGAAAATATAGATAAAATAGAAATTGCACTATGATTCCTAATCTTTAAGAATGTACATGTGTACGAATTAGTATCAAAAAAACTTACTGAATAAATATGAACTTCAACTGGAATCATGCTGAAGCATACATACATTGTAAAATGAAACGTACACAGTTTTTATTTTATATCTGTATCTGTATGAGTACCAAATAAATTTACAGAAAAAAAGCATGCCGAAGCATGTATAATTTAAAAAAATTCCTCACGTCATGATAATTTGTAAGCAAAGAAATTTTATGTCTCTGTGCTAAATGAAATACATATGTTTGTATCTACTTTGTAAAAGATTCAAAAGAGCGAAATCGTAAATTCTAACAGTATAGATTTGTAACTGAAACACCACTACATCTCGAACTCTCACGTCACTATCGATAGAAGCATGCTAGCAAAATATAAAAACCTGATAGAAGGTGCTGAGGGCCTTTTTTAAGTGAGAAATCATAACATCTGAATTCGATACAACCCAGCCTACGTCAGTAACCATAACTTCAAGGGGGTCAATAAGCAAACCTCATGTAGAAATACTTCAGGCAAAAATTCTCTCAAACATAAATATTCAAATGTTTCTACCACTTTATAAAAACACTGATGGTGAATTGTTTGTGGAGGTAACTGAGTTATTTGGGATCGATTTGGTGCAATAGTTGTTTATTAAACATGTATTTTATTAAACATGTAAACTAATTTCTACATACATATATTCGCATATATGTAGATATGAATACATTTACATATGGACATATTTTCAATAAAAATAATGCATTTAAAAATTATGTTAATGTTCTCTATTTGAATTAGTTAAATCAAAAAAAAGTAGTGATACATCAGAAGAAAAAATAAATAAAACAAGAGACTGACTGACCCACTGATACATACAACCTCAACCTGTCTGACATGAACACAAAGCACACTTAAGCATAGCAGAAATATGTATACAATACGCTGAACTTTAATACAATGAGAAACAAAACATATCATCTAGAGCATCAAATAAATAGCATAGGCGATCACCGTTCATAAAATAAAAATATAGCCTATTAATGTAAACATATTATCAGTATCAAGTAACACAATTTGGGCAAATAAAATTCTAACATTTAATTACCCTTAACGTCGACAAAGGACAGCCAGAAATTCCGACGTGCAAAGTCATCTTGTATACTAGAGGAACCGTCGAGAGGCTAGACCTAAGTTCACAGAAAATGAATTCCCTTTCTGTTAATCACTTTTCGAGAAGAAAATTAGTTTGCTCATTGTAATTTGAGTAATTTATAAGTACATTTATGTTCAGTCTCACATCCATATGATGATCTTAACATAAAATTTAAAAGTGAACGTTATGCAGATCTATATAATATGTATCTAAGATTAAAACAAAGCTACTATATCAAAGAATCACAAGCGCTGCTTCTAACTGCATCAGAGTTGATATAAAAGCTTACTGCATTTTTATTCACGATCGTGTAATAGAATATATACCATATCAAAGATCAAGTCCGGATAGTCTTATAAATTAAGTAATATGGTTGAATAAATGGTTTTAATAGACGTGCAAGGTTTCAAAAATAATTCGAATGATTTCATGATAGAAGAAGTAGCGGTTGTTTTCAACAATAATGACTATAAAAATTTTATTATAAAACTCCCTTTTGATTTTAAATGTTTATCAATAAAAAATAAAAAAAAGTACGAAGAAGCAAACTGGGTAAAAAAAAAACTATCATCTCCTAAACTGGACTTCTAGATCAGTTTCATTTCATAATGTTTGGCAACTTTTAAAAGTCAATGCAAGATGCTCTAAAATAAATGTGAAAGGTAAAGAAAAAAGGTGTTTGTTGGAAAATATTTTATATCGAAATATTTCTAACGTTGAGGATATAGGCTAGATCAATGGAAATTCAATATTTCTACTATAGTTACTACAACTAGAAAGGATTTCAATTTTATTTAAAACAGAAACTGCTCACAAACTTTTAAGTAAATACATCTAAAAATTAAAAGAACGTTTGTTAATTGCAAATAAAAAAAAAAAGATAATGAAGATATTTCACATCTATACACAACGCGAATATTTACAACAACAACAAAAGACCGCACATGACAAAAAATATTTATTTAAACAAGGAGCCACACACTTATTTGTATGGACATACATACATACATAAACTCAATTTGTAGATATGTACATACCAGTATGTATACATATTATCAAATTTCATATTCATGCCCAAGTATTTATTAGATCTTAAAAATCACACTTACATATCTACATCAGGAAAACATACAAACCGTCCACCAGCCGTTCAGTCAAAGAACACAAATATTTTTAAACAAACAAACTTATCACATACAGTCAAACCCTATTCCACACACACACAGACATACACACATACAAACACACAAATTCGAAACGATCGTACACAAGAATTTCACAAAATCTGAAATTATTTTTTACCAAATATAAAAAAATTTCTGCCAGACAGACTTTAACACTGGACAAATTGAAGGTTGAGAAAATATAAAGCAATCTCATCCTCCAATATGAAAAACATATTGGATTAGGAAAATTTAGATATATGATATTTTATAGTGAAAAATCTCAATATTGAAAACAGTTTATTTCTACGTACATATAAATACTAGCGTGAGAAAATCACATACGCAGACACACAATCTATATATCTCAACAACACCCTCACCCACCTCAAATCACGATTAGCCATAAACTCCTATAGACATATATACACACACAGAGGAGATGACGTAATACACAATCACCAACATACACACATAATGAAATATCATAATATTATGAAATTCAAATTCGTCTTTCATGAAACACGAAACAATATTTCTTAAATAAATAAATGAAGTTTTCAGAATAACACCTTCGTCCCATCAAACGATCACGTATATTACTCCAACAACATACACACATTATCAAATACATTCCCTCCCCACTTCCATGCTGAATAGCTATCAGGGTTGCCACTCTCCGCAGCTATTACATTATTTCACCAGAGATCCCAAAAATAAATATATACATACATACAATAGCCATACATACGCATAGCAGAAAACATGGGGTTAAGTGTCCCCAAGTCACAACTTTTGTCGACTATTTTGGTGACATTGTCAACAGAGCGTCTATTAATAATGGTTTTAATGCGTAGAAAACATTTTTTCAGATACACACAACTATGCTTCTTCTTAATGTTTTATTGGTTTGTTGAAAATAAACGTGACGTCAAGCAAAATTTAAGTGTTTATAAAAATTATCTTAAGAAATAGAATTATAAAGTTAATATATATAATATCCCGTTCAGCGTGCCACGAAATCAAGTAATTTCAAGTTGAAATTACGAACGAAATTAAGAGTGTTCATGCTGGTACTAAATGACATTTGAATTAATTTCACAAGCATCTGATTCGTTGCGGCATTCATTGGAGCTATATTTTAAGTTGAATAAACCTTTTTAATATTTAAATAAACTTTTCACATGACAATATTTTTCAATATAATGGTTTTTACTAATATTTTTATTTTATATCGAATTAAAAATAACAATTTCTAACCAAATTGACGCATTAATTTTTTTTTGTTGCTTCGCGTGGTTGTAAATATCTTCATGGTTGGGAAAAAAGGAGTTTTTCATACAAAAACAGCGTTGTCCATTGCAATTTCATATTAATTTTGTTGAAATTAAGTAAAATGAGTTAATTTGGGATCTGTCAAAATGTATGGGAAATTATTTAATTTCAACTTGATTTCGGCCGAAATCATGAAAACGCTTGATTTCGTGGCACTCTGAACGGCCTATAAATGTATTTAAAAATAATTAAAAACATAATACACAAAACAATAAAATAACAATCAATATTGTATAAAAATATAAAATATGAAAACTGAAGAGTTTTAAGTGAAAGGTGCCAATTATGGAAATTTGGACCCTGTGGAAGATTTTGTGCCATCAGGACTTGTCACATTTTAAGATCCATACGTAAGTGTTTGACTGTACTAATTCAGCGAAACAAACAATTTCCTGCAGGTGGTGACAGTGTCTATAGTGAAACAGTACAGTTTTACTACGGACATCGAGCGAGGAAATATCTATATTGTAGACTAGAGCCCTAAAATTTACTAGTGAGTCTTTGGTACGAATGTCTCCATGTGTTCTCAAAAAAACTACTGAGTCAGTAGTGCTACAGTCTAGTGGTGGATTTTCAATGCTAAGCTAATGTTAAATGTCAATAGGCGATTACATTGGCTGGGGTACACCTGGTCAGTAGTGCTACTGACAATGTCACTAGTAAATCACTACATTTTCACATACGCGTTTTCTACAGGGAACTCACAACGGCAAACCAAAGTCTATCAAATAACGATCACTACATGCACACAAATAAACAGATTCCTTGTCAATACCCAGCAGTCAGACTGGGACCAAGTGCCTTTGTTACAACATTAAAATTCTAGTGACAATTGTAGTGTAATAAGTTTTCTTCTATCCGTCAATATTAAAGAAAGAGAGAAAACAGATATGGTGTATTTGTGGTCACAATTTGTCAATATACATACATTTCTATGTAGTTAAATTATAGAAATGTACCAGTAACTCACTGTCTGGTTGCTATGTCGCCATGTACCCATAAGAAGTACGTAGTCACTGACTTGTAATTGTTTTAGAGCTACTAGTGGGTTTTCAATGAGAAGCACATGCTAAATGCCTAAATCACAAAATATTGTATGGGGAATAATTAGTGACAAAGTCAAAATCGAGTCAGTACATTTTCACAATCGACATTTCCTACAGGGTATAATGTTTGTCTGCAACTACAACAAAAGTGGACACCAGTAAACATACAAGTAAGTACAAAAACGCACACATATGCACACACACACATACATACACATATACAAACAGTCACAGATGCATACATCTGCTGTAAGCACAACGTTTCTCTACAATAAGAACAAAAGCTGTACACACAAGTACATATATACATACATACATGCATAGAAAGAATCAAACTCACACACACACATATATCGAAGGTAATCTCAGCATGAAAATCCCTCCTTATCGACAGGGTTGCTATCATTTATCTTTTTTCCCTGGTTTTTAATTCCCAAACTTGGACTCAGACCACCATTACCTATCTACTAACTAGTCCACCTCTAATTGCCTTTTGCATAAACATATGCATTTCAGAATTAGCGAACTGTTCAAATCGTATATACCTTTACAAATTTTCTTAAAATTTTTAAACACGTCGGTTAGAAAAAAAACATCTGTCTTTAAGTACAGCTCAGAATAATCTAGGAGGGTTTTACAGTTAAACTGTCTCCCTATTTTTTGATCATGTTCATACACGACTACATCACATTCTTCATTCGTTAGAATATTGAAGAACTTTTCTCTACTAGGGAGTTTAGTTTCCTTAAACTTAGTCATGGAATCCATGTAAGAGTATGGAAATACATTGTTTACGCGCATAGTGTAAAAGCCCACCAATTATTGTTCAGTGGACTTTTCTATGTTTTTTATTAATCATTAAGTTCTTGTTCTCTTGTCTCTCTTTTTTTGTAACTTACTTAACTTACTTATCTCAAGTAAAGCTTACGGTGCGTACCACTTGTGTGATAATATATGTACATAAACCCCATTTTTAAATAAATTATTGATAGTGAATTTTTCTAACAAATTGTTTATTTTATTTTCGAGAAAATATTTTCTAGGAAACATTTTTTGGTCCTTCGAACCGGATAAAACCCCCCGATCCTTGAAATATTTTTAAGAAAATATTATATAGGGTGTTTTTTATTGAGGTATAGAACTTTAAGTTGGCATCACTTTTTTAACTGGCGGCCATTTTGTCAGCTGTCAAGTGATTAATATTTAGTGTGGTTTGCCATTTCATCATGAACAGGTTGACAAAAGAACAACGCTTGCAAATCGTGCAAATTTATTTCGAAAATAATGGTTCAGTTCGCGAAGTTTACCGCAAGCTCCGTCCATTTTATGGTCGACATAATCGTCCATCAGAGCAATTAATTCGGTTAACCATGGATAACCTGTCAATTGGCCACCAAGATCGTGTGATTTGACACCATTGGATTATTTTCTTTGGGGATATGTGAAGTCGCTCGTCTACGCCAACAAACCAGAAACATTAGGGGACTTGGAAGCCAACATTCGTGGCGTTATTGCCAACATACGGCCCTATATGCTCGAAAAAGTGGTTGAAAATTGGACCTGTAGAATTGGCTTTATTCGAGCCAGCCGGGCCGCCACATGCCCGAAATCATATTTAAACGTTAATGGCATAAAATTATCCTTCCAATAAAGCCAAATTAATGGACATTAAAACGATTTTCTTGTGTTTTATTTCAATTCGAAGTTCTATACCTCTAAAAACACACCCTATATGTATGATCCAAAAATTTGAAATGTTATTTAAAAAGTTTTATAAGGAATAATAAAGAGTAAAGTAAACAATAGTTTTAAAATAAATTTTTTAAGATCAGGGACCTGTTTCTTAAAACTTACAAGTATTGTAATATGTGTATACAAGAAATTTTTATTAAATGTCAAAGACAAATTTACTTTAATTTGACATACATCATATCGGTGATCACAAGGAAAAAGGCCCTAAGCCAAATAACTTTACAGGAGAAGGTAAAAAGATAAAAATAAACAGTACAAATGCCTGTACAACTGCTTTGCAAAATTGCTTGTAAAAGCGTTATTTTTTACACTATTTCAATAAATTTTTGTGATGAGGTGTATTTGTGTTCATTATCTGTTTGACCAGTGTTTTCGATCAAATTAATGTTATATTATTTGTACTGCAGTCATGGGCTCTTTGTATGATAATATATTCAGTGTTTCCAAGTAAATTATGGCTATTTTTAATGTTAGCGAAAAAAAATTAATGCTTTCAAAATGTTAGGAGCCTATAAGGCTCAATTTTTGTATAATTTTTAACAAATTAAGAAATTGGTGAATTGCAGTTTTCTATTTTAATACTTTTTTTAAAAGTTCGAAATTTATTGTTGCGATAGTTTTATCTTACCTCTCATTTACATGCAAATAATATATATATTATGTATGTATGCATATTTTCAAAAATTATATCTGTTTCTTTATCATCATGCAGATAATGAAAATTGTTCTTAAATAATTTTCCTAAACAAAAATAATACCATACAATGTTTAAGTGATTTCCAGGCCTATTTAAAATTATATTTTCGTTGATGAAAAACTAAAATTTAATTTAAAAACAAAGTTTAAATTTTTTCATAGAAAATTGTAATACAAATTTTATAAAAAAATTTATATACAAATTTACTTTTGTGTAAATTAAAATGTGAGAAGCAAGATTTATAAGAAAATAGCTTAAAATTTTATAAAAATAAACCATTGAAAAATGTGACTTTTATAAAAAGTAAAATTCAAAAAAGTTATTTTGTGTAAATGGTACTTATTATTCTACAAATTTTTATCTAAGATTCCTTTCTGCAAATTTAGACTTTTTAATAGTTCCATGTTTTATATTACTTTTTTTTAAAGCTACTTCTTATAAAAATTACATTTAATTCTTTCATTACTTTCTTAAGAGGTATTTAAATAAAATCTACTTTTTTTGAGCAGTTTTTTATTTAAATTACTTCAAATAAGGATTACTCTTTTCTAAAAATTATTTAAATTTATTTTTTATTAAAGTTTTTTATTTTAAATTTCTTTTTAACATGTTGTTGTTTTAAAAAGCAGACATACATACATAAGTATGTGCTTTAATTATGAAAGTGGTCTAAGTCACATGTTTCTTTGGCCAAGACATTTAGTAGAATGAATTTGAATGAATAAAAAAATATTTTGAAAATTTATTAACGACCTGGCCCACGATGTCGACAAGAAAGTTTCTTTCGCTTACTTATATTGAAAACAAAAACAAAATAAGAGAATTTGTTTTTGTTTCAATGTAAGTAAGCGCAAGAAACTTTCTTGTCGACATCGTGGGCCAGGCCGCAAATATTTATAAAATAACTATCTTTAAAGTTTTTTAAGATTAATTTAATATTTGGAAGTTAAAATGGATATGGCTTAAGCCTATAGTACACGGCATATAAAAAGTCATATGCGTGTATGGTGATGACGTCACGAGAATTTTTAGCTCGTTGGTTGCATTTTTTTTAATTACTAGGAGTGCATACATGCCGTAAGATTTTGATAGTATTTTTGTTCCATAATCCAAATGTGAGACATGTAGACAAATAGGACATATTTCCTGAAGCAGCACATCTGTACTCATGTGAACATGTAAATCTACATGTACATTGTATGTTACTAATACATAGGATGTAACAAATGTAGCTTTGTGATAACGTCAAAATTGCGTCAGAGATGCATGCGCATGTGTTTTTTATACGCCGTGTACTATAAATAGACTTTAGAAAACTTTCATAATTAAGGGCACATACATACATACATACATAATATGTTAATATGAATGTACTAGACTACAGAACATTGCGAAATGTTTGTCGTATTTCGACTCAGGGCCAAATTTTGTAAAACAAATACGGTAAGCGTTGACAAATTTTGTATGCATTTTTTTTTGTAATTTATATTTTTCGATATAAAATTTGTCAACGCTTAACGTTTTCGTTTCACAAAATTTGGCCCTGAGTCGAAATACGACATTCTTAATTAGACCCAATGTGTATGAATGTTACTTTTGAAAATTTATTTTAATATACATACATACATCTGCCCTTAATTATGGAAGTGGTCTAAGTCATATGCATTTTTGCTTTGAAATATTAAATAAATTTTGATAAAACTTTAATAAAAGGTTAATAACTATTAAATAAATTTATATTAAAGGAGACCAGAAACACTAAAATTAAAATATTGCATAATATAAAAGTAATTTTTCATTTGTTCAAATGTAATCCACTTAGACCACTTTTATAATTAAGGGCACACATATGTACATTAGCTACTTTTATTAAAATATGAAAAGACCTTGGGCCTGTTTCTGTTTTTTGTAATAACAAAAATTTACCATTTTGAAAACCCCCGACGTAGGCAACAAATGTCTGGCCCAATTTTCTTCAAGTATGGACTAGAAGATATCAGATCATAGGTCATTTGGAAGCTATGGCATCAGGCACATAAATTCAACGGAATATATCTAGAAGAGATGTGATATCTTTTAACCGGCTGAACTAATTTTCTTCAAATTTTTTCTTTCAAACGAAAAAAGCTTAATTAAAATCGGTTCAGCTGTTTGGTCTGTACGTTGACTCGTACAGACATATGAACACACACACACTTCAAACTTATAACACCCCTTTTTTTGGTCGGGGTTTAATAAAATAATCGTGAAAATATATTATTTATGTATATATGTATATGAAAAAAATATTTTTTCACAACTATTTTACTTATTACAACATATGTAAATCTTGAGAAACAGGCCTCTTATGTGCAAAAAAAATTAAGAAACAACTATGTAGCTTACAAAAGCTAATTTTTATAAAAGATGCTTAGAGCAAAAGCCGCTGGCCAACATGTTTTTTTTCGTAATATCCCACGTAGTGAATAATATGACCATTATTGTTTCCTGAAAGATTATGTTGTAAAAAATAATAATAATGAATAATAATTTAATATTACCTCACCAATTATAATAGTTTCACCTAATGGGCGCTACAACTTCTGTATTTATTATTATAAAGCATGGTTTTGTTCAACATGATGAAAAGTTTGTAATGGTTGTGAGTTTTGACCGATAGCCTTATCTGTAGAACAAGCAGATTGTGTTCGGGAGTAACTTAAGGTATATACATATGTATGTACGAACTTGGATTTGCTGGAGAAAATGCAAACACTGTACCTATTATGATACCATAAATACATGATTTATAATAGTCCGGTGTATATATATATATATACATATATGTACATACATACATACTTACATACAAATGTTCATACTTCTGTACATCCATTGATAGTCGACGTGGGAGTCGAGATGTTCACCATTACGTGACCATTAGATGGGTATCACCATTTTGACCTTTCAAAACAGAGAATGCCAACGAATTTCCCTTATGATTTTATTTAATATGTATATTTGTACATATGTACATATGTATGTACATAATGAAATTGCACAATTAATTTGCCTCAGTATTGTTAATGTTTTCGGAGGTGCCTTGGTTAAAATATTAGTAATAGTTTTTATTTTAACAAAAATTATATTCCAACCTATGGTTCGTAATTAATGCTACAGATTTTTGAAACCAGTATGAAAAAATGATATTCGTAGTGTTGTATTTTTATGTCTAATGTATTAATGATAAACACAGCGCTTTTAGCACTATTTTAGAGCTTTTGAAAAATTGATATTTTTAATGTATTTTTTCGGCTCGAAACAAAATAAAAAGTAGCTTATGGGAATGAAAAATAAAAACTAAGTACAAAATATTAAATAAAAAAATTGGCGGCGAAGCATATTTTTCGAGTTATGGGGCTCTGAACTTTCCTGCGAAACTGCGAAAAATCTCAAAAAAAATATTAAGAAGCTTATTTTGTAGGAAATAGAAAACATAGAAGAAAAAAATAAGTAGAAAAATTGGCTGCTGCCCTTATTTCTCAAGTTATTTGCCTTTAAAGTTTTCAAAGAAGCTTTTGATTTCCCTTTACATTTCATAATTGAAAAGTTACCTTTTTCAAAAATTACTTTTTCTAAATTTCTTAACTTGTAACAAGTTACCTGCATGTGTAAATGCAGAGTAAAGCACGTTTTTAAATGTAAATATATTTTCTTAAAAATACTTTTTTGCAAAGAGTAATTTTTTTATAAAATACAATTGCCTTATCCAAAAGTTTTACTATCCCAAAAGATTTTCAAAAGAGTGCCATTTTCCAAAAGCACCCTTTCAAAAAACTTCACTTTTCAAAAATAATATTTAAACATCTTTATTTTTTTTGTAAAAAGTACTTAAATATTTCGAAAAGTACCTTTTTCGAAAAATATTTTGAGAAAAATACCAAATTAATGTTCAAAGTACCCCTTTAATAGCATTGTTCAAGAATACAATATATCAGTTAGTAAAATTTAACTCAAATTTAAAATGTTTAAA
Source organism: Nowickia ferox (assembly GCA_936439885.1). Classification (NCBI taxonomy): domain Eukaryota; kingdom Metazoa; phylum Arthropoda; class Insecta; order Diptera; family Tachinidae; genus Nowickia; species Nowickia ferox. The sequence goes on from OW387023.1 coordinate 61,753,193, forward strand.
TTTTATGAATTCTCCCGAACTTAAACTTTTTTAGCATCGTTTCCCGTATTTAACCTTTTTGATGCCTCTTTTAGGCCCTTCGAAATAAACATAAATGTTATTATCTCAGGTTCTACCGAGCGCTAGGAAGTCATAGTAAATTATTTTTACATGTATGTCATAAGTTCCTTATCATTAAGAAAAAAGTACGGAAAATGGGTACGATTTTACCTCTTTTATGTGGGAATATTCAGAAATTCATTCCAGATTCTGTCCAGAAGAAAAGAACTTGTCAAAAGGATTTCTGCTTTGTTCAATAATTTAGAAGACGTTTCGAGTTCAAAAAAGGTACCAAAATTCAGTTTTTACCCTATTTTAACCCCTAAAAGAACTTACATCGAAAAAGTAACAAAAACGTGTGAGCTATTTCTTTTAGCAGAATTCGTATGCTTTTGGAATTTGTAGTCTATTTAATGTAGTTTCCGAGATATAAGGACACCAATTTTTCCCTTTTTGCCCCCTTAGCATTTGAAAATCCAAAAATACCCTTTTCGTGGATCTAAACATCGTAAGGGGAACCTACACGCCAAATTTTAGTTATCCAGCTATAGTCGTTTGGGCTGTGCGATGATACGTCAGTGAGTAACGATACTCTTTTATATTGTATATACATACATACATAGCAGATAAACCTCTTGTTTTAACAATCCATTTAAGCATAATTTATCATTTTTTAATTCCTTTTTGGTGGACGGAGCGTTTTAATTGCAAATACTTAGTTGAGAACACTGCTACAAAATTCTTGATAATGAAACAGAATCAGGCAGATCAAAAATTTTTAACAAATGTGGCTGTATAAATATGTACATGATTACTACAAAAGAGCAAAATATAATTAATTTATGTACATTGAATTGATAAGGAAAATTCACCTGACAGCAATTCTGTATTAATTATCATGTAAATTTCTACATTTGCAGAAAAAAGTGTATGGAAAAATATATGATTGATACTTTTTCGATTACATTTTCTGCTGGGTATCTTGTTGCTAACCATCTACTGGTCTATCACTATAATTATGTGTGGTAGGCATTACTGCATCATATGACACATACATCACTACATACATTAGCATACACATATGTAAATATGTGTAGATATGTACATTGAATAACCCATAGGTACAGGGATAGAAAAGTTTATAGTTTATTATATGGTTGCGTGGTTCATAAATAATATGCCTAGTTGAGTTGTACAATTTATCAATATAAATGATTCGAATTTATTTAATAATTTTTGTTCCTTTTTCTATATACATATATTCCAAATTCAATAAATCGAATGCAGTATTCAATATTTATTTACGGCCTGGCCCACGATGTCTTTCGCTTAGTTATATTGAAAACAAAAACAAATTCTCTTATTTCGAAAGAAACTTTCTTGTCGACATCGTGGGAAAGGCTGTTATTTTTTATTTTTTAATCAAAAACTTTTTTAAACTACCCAGTTCACTAGATTAACCCTTTCGACCCGGATGGTACACATGTGTACCACTCTTACTTCAAACATCCCTAGAAGCTTTAAATTAAATGTTATTTGGTTGTGCATTGCACCATGTCGTCTCCAAACTTCGCTGAATAGATTCTAAGAAGTCCCGTTATATTATTTTGTTATTTACATTTGATATTTCAATTTTTGTGAGTCGCGACGGAGCCAAAGTGAAGTGCGTTGTTAGTTTTTGTGCGATATTGGCAGTGGAAGCTTCGAATATAATAAAAATACGGAAGAATTTAAGTTTTTTCAAGTATTTGCAATTGAAGCATGTAAGTATTTTTAAAAATATATGTGTTTTGTGGTTATTTTAGATTATGGTACATATATGTACCATTCGGCCGGTATGGTGGTACATATTTGTACCAGTAGTCCGATGAGCACTGAATATTCTAGTTTCATATTTTGGGAAAAATTTGTTGTTTTCATAGTAATGGATCCTGAAAGTATTAGAAAAATTTTGGAAGATGAAGCTGATAGCGCTAGCGACTCAGGGGACTTTTCCAGAGGAAGCTCTGATGAGTTTGTACCAAGTTGTATGTCCAGCGAAGACGAAAACGAAGTACAAAGTGGTGCCTTTACCTTCAGCGATAAGGAAGACATAGGAGTGGATGAAGTGAATGAGGTTACCGAGGAAGTCCTTGTCCACGATGAGAAAGCTGGCACTAGTTTGGTTTCTCAACCTGGCGCATTCGATACCAACTTTATTTGGAGTACTCCTGACGAAAACTTCGTACCTAAAATGAATATTTTTAATTCTCGTAGCTGCAAAATAGCAGAGCACATTCCTCGCCATGCTCCTATAATTGATATTTTCAACAAATTATTGCCTAAATCAGCTTATATATACATAGCTCAATGTACAAATGAGAGAATAAAAATTTACGAAAGTGAACAACATAAAACCAGAAAGGTAAAAATAACTGAAACCAATGCTGGTGAAATAAAAACAATTGTTGGATGCATGTTTGTAGTGTGCTACAATCGACTTCCATCTCTAAAAGACTATTGGTCGCGCCATAAATCACTAGGGAATCAATCATTGAAGGAAGTAATCACACGAGATCGATTCACTTTCATTACTTCTAAAATGTATTTTGCACAGCCGGAGAAGCCACATAATAGTAATAAAACTTACTATATTGATGATTTGGTAGAATGTTTGAAGAAGACATTTCAAAAATGCAGACAGGACAGTGTGTACCAGAGCATTGATGAATCAATGACGAAGTTCAAGGGTCGTAGTACATTGAAACAATACATGCCTCTCAAGCCTGTCAAACGGGGTATAAAAATGTGGCTTCGATGTGACGCTATTACGGGCTATACATACGACTTCAACATATATCATGGAAAATAATTAGATCAATCTTCTGGAACGCTGGGAGAGCGGGTTGTTACCAAATTAGCCAGTTCAATATCAGAGACAGATGTCGTCCTCTGCTTCGATCGCTTTTTTACCTCTGTTCACTTATTGGACACTATTTCCTTCCCAGCCGTTGGTACCGTGATGCCCAATAGAAAAAATTTACCCAAATTTTCCGGCAATAAGTTCAAAAGTGGTGAAGCGGAGTTCAAGAGTACTTCTTCTGGACTTCTTTGTGCAAAATGGCAAGATACCAAAGAAGTTTTGGTGCTAAGTAATTGTCACGACTCAACAGTTATGACTGTCACAAAAACATTGAAAACTGGCGAAAAAATTGAAGTCCCATGTCCGAAGCAAATAAAATTTTATCGCGAGATCATGGGTGGTGTCGATTTGGCTGATCAAATGTCCGGCCTTTACGAATACGATCGAAAATCGGATAAGTGGTGGAAGAAAACTTTTTATCGTTTAATAATGATGACAGCAGTAAATTCCTGGGTCATTTATAATGACCTCAATCGAAGAAAGATGCCATTCAAGTCATTTTTAGTCACTTTGGCAGAGGCATTGATTCATGAAGGCCAACAAACTGCAGCTGTTCGTCGATCAATAAAACCAGGCCGGGCACCACAAACTACCAATCGTATGTCAATGCATCTTCCTATTGAAGGAACTACTCGACGTCGTTGCACCAACTGCAGCGCTCAAAGACAATGTGCAAGGAGTGCTTAGTGCCACTTTGCAAAATTTGTTTTGCACCATATCACATGTGAATTTTATGCGAAAGTACATTTTTATTATAACCTTCCTTTTCTTTTTCAATAAAATTAAAAAAATCAATAAAATATGCTTTATTATTGGCATAATTCTTTTTGATATAGTTTGTTTCACAGGACGGTTGGTACTTATTTGTACCACTTAACATCCCGAGTGGTACAATGGTTTACCACCAACCCCCCAGCCACCCAGTTATTGATTCTTTGAATTTCGTTCGCCGACAACTTATTTATTGCTTACTTAACCCGTTGCCACCAAAATTTTTATTGTAGCATTGCTATTCGAATGTCGGGTCGACAGGGTTAAGGTACATGTATGCAAAAAATAGTACATATGGGTAATTCCTCTGTTTTATTGGTATTATTTAATACTCAGACATATGATGTGTTGTACATAAGCATACAAAGTTAAAATGCAATCAAATTATTTTCTATTTTAAAAATATTTTAAATCAGTAACTTATTTAATCAAATAAAAATTCTGTTTCCCATGCCTGGCGTGTTAAATGTAATAACGGCACCCAAATTTTACTTGTTGAATCAATCTATGGTAGAATAATATACATAGGTACACGCAAATCTACAACAAATGTACAACAAATAAAACAACAGGGCTTTATATTGCTGTTTTGTGATGAAAACTTTCAAAAACCAAAAGAAAACAATAGACATGTACTTGCGTTTTCTCTTGTCTTTGCAAGGCTTGTTTGTATTAGTACAGTTTTAGCTTTTATTGATAAATTATAAACAACATTTGGCAGATCACATTGCGAAACAAGCAAATAAAAAAACGCTATCAGCTGACGCTTCGAGGTTAACTATGTATATTATTCTACCATGAATCAATCAATGCTTAAGTACATCAATCAGTGTTACCGTTCATGCGAAATCAAACATACATATTGTAATTAATTTTCATTTCCATGTTATGTCCATGTGCAATTACCCAGCGTTAAGTGCCTAGGAGACGATCAAATGAAACTATCAATCGGCGATTAATCGTATAGTTGACGATTTTTCGGAGACGTTCAAAAATAAATCATCAATCATTATGTTCATTTTGTATTCGTTGTGTGTGGATATGCAAATATGTCTCTGTCGGATAATGATATTTTGTTATTAACGGCAAGTACAGTTTTGTTAACAAAAAAAAAAAAACTATGAAATCTTAGTATAAAAAAGTACATTAAAGAAATATTATTCCGAGTTAAGTAATAACACAACCCCACGATGGTTTTCCCCTTAAGAAATTAATAAGCCATTTGGACACGTATTAGTTTTGGAAAAAATATTTTAAAAAAATCCATCACATAAAAAGTCGAAACTGCATAATATTGATTTTTTGACCATTGTATGTAAAGTCAAATGTGTTAAGAATAAAATAAGCTAAATATGATGAAAATCGGCTAAAAATTATGGACTTTACTAGTAATTTAGTGAGAACATACAAACTCACAAAACATCACTTTAGGTAATAATTCAGGTTTTGCTTTTTTTTCGCTCTGAACAAACCACAAAATACCAACAGCACACATTTTCCCGTTCTACCCTATTTCGCGTAACTTTCTTGATTTTTTTTTTCATATTCTTCTGCAGACAATAACACATTAATCAAAAAAGGAATGGAGGGCATCGGTCCAGCCATTCACGCGTGATATCGTGCCAAAAAAAGGGATTAATTTTTATATATATAGATAATAGTAATAAAACTGCTTGTAAACTTTTGGACTTTACAAGGAACAATGGGTGCATTTTTACAAAAGATATTTAAAATATTATATATAAAATATATAAATAGCAAGTACAGAAGCAAATCTAAAGCTTTTTCCTTTTTACGAATTTTATGCTAAGGATTTTGAAAAAACAATATGTATTTGCAATCTTCAATCATGGCACATATCTACACAAAAACACTTTAACCTTAAGAACCCCATTCACTTTTCAATTCAGTTGAAAATTGAGACTTTCTATTGAATTGATTATTGGCCACACATTTCATAAGCTGAATTCAAAGATTTTCATTCAACTGTCAAATTTTTATTTTTTCACAATACAAATTTAAAAATTAAAAACTTCTATTCCATTCATTCATTAATTTTTAAATTTTTTATTTAAAATGTTAAATACAATTGTAAAAATACTTAACGTTTTCTTTTCAAAATAAAACTAAAAACATATATCTTGACAGCGGATCAAATGGCTCGAACAAACACTGCACAATCGAATTGAACGACTTACTAGTCAACTTGGAAAGTCAAAATCTTTTAAATTTTCTTCAACCAACTCGGCAACTGCCAAGCTAATCAGGTGATAGAGTCACACACGCCTTGATTTGGACAATAACCGACTCAATTGCCAATTGAATTGATTTAATTTCGATGTACAAATAGATAAATATATTTTTGTGTGGGAACCCGTGAATTCTTATATATTTCATTTATTTCTTATTAATTTATAAGCGGCAACACTGTTTAAAATATTCAGTATAATTCCGTTATTCTGCCGACGTTTTTGCTCATAGCTTCTCGTTTGGCTTGTAATATGCATAAAATTCTAATGTAGCATCATTAAAAGTTTTGCCGTCGACAAATTAAGAAGTGTTTTATAGTGAAATTTTGTAAAAATATTTTTTGTGGAATTAAAGGATTGAAAAGGTAAATACAGTGAAAATAATTAAAAAAACAGACATACATATATATGTACATACATACATATGTATATATGCACTAACGTACATAGGTACATACCGCTCCTTTATTGCGACAAAGGTATAAGTGAATCAAAAAGCTAGTTGATCAGAAAATAATTTAAAATTTTTTAAATTAAATACAACTCAAGAGGTGCGTTTACAATTCTTTTATATGAAGTTTTTCCACAAGAACGCATTTTTTGAGATTTGTATGTACATATCTACATATGTACGTATATATCGATGGTCTCTAGTACAAAAGCCCTAACTCAATTTTTTAAAGAAATTGAGTTTTTCAGTGATTCCAATGCATTTCACACATATGCACCTTGTCACAAAAATTAATTGCATTAGTATAAAAAACAACTCTTTTACAAGCAGTATTACAGTGTCTATTATGTTTTAGCTTCTCCTGTAAATTTACAATTATTTGAGTCAGGGCCTTTCTACTGGAGACCAACGATATGTATTGCAGGTTAAATATACTTCTTTCGGTAATATTATTAATGAAAGCACAAATGTTTTCAATTGAAAATATCTTAATAAAAATAGCGATTTGCTAATTTCTGGTAATACAACTTATTGAGAGTTGTAATATACATATGAGAGCCCACTGTAAAGGAATTAGTAACAATTACTATTTATCGTGCTGTACCTTAGGCCGGGTTTACGTCTGTGTGCCATGTGCCACACATACGTAAAAAAAGCGTAACCACTAATTACTAATGAAAAACTTTTTGATTCAGACGCGTATTTATTAATTTAAACAATTTCATACATAACTAATAGACAATTTTATAGAATCCACCGTGATTGGAAACAGTTTAAATCAATAAATACATATCTGAATCAAACAGTTTTTCATTAGTAATTAGTGGTTACGCTTTTTTGTGCACATGGCACAGAAGAAATGACAGATGTAAACTCAGCCTTAAACTTGTTGTGCTGGATAACGCACAAAAGTCTTCTTGATATTTATGTACATATGCACATTAGACCACCCAATGTGCCACATGTTTTTATTTTATTCGCTCTCCCGGCGGTTTCTGGTAGACTGGCCATAAAAAAATTACATGTGCGTAAAAATTGCATTGATAGCGTGCAAACCGGCCATGCGCATTACACTTTTCACCTAAAAAAACTATAAACGCATTTGGCACTATAACTTTCAAATAAGGTTTTGTAAGAATTAATGGCCAACTGGCTAGATCTCCTGGCTTAACATTCGATGAAAGGTATCCTAAAATTCTACCATATTCAGCCCGTTTTACGCGATTATGTGTTGAACATGGCATGGCGGACACTCTCTGATGCTTCGTCTAATTAGGACTGAATTCTAGGTCCCAAAGCTAAAAAACATGCTTCGTACAATCATTCACAATTGCAAAGAGTGCACTATCTATAGAAAAAGGACAGGCCAGAAAATTATGGCTGCGTTACCCCCAGAAAGATCTTCTATATCGACACCGTTTACGCACACTGGCGTAGATTTCGCGGGTCCATTCGATATAAAGTCATATATTGGTAGAGGTTGCCCTATCACTAAAGGTTATGTACTTGTTTTTGTTTGCTTTGCAACGAAAGCAATTCATTTAGAAACCACCGGCGACATGTCGACGGAAACGTTCCTTGCAGCCTTTGCACGTTTTTTCTCACGCCGTGGATGTCCTTTTCATTTGTATTCCGATAATGGAACTGCATTTATCGGTGCAGCTAAATTACTAGACGTAGACAAGAAACAATTTGTATGTGAATTGAAAAGGAAGGTACTGGTACGAAACAGTTTTCAGCTTGTCGAATGGCATTTTAAACCTCCCGGAGCTCCTCATATGCGTGGCTTGTGAGAAGCCGGCGTAAAGAGTGTGAAAACTCATCTACGAAAAATTGCTGGTGTTCAGAAGTTTACATTTGAAGAATTCACTACAATATTGACCTGTATAAAAGCTTGCCTTAATTCAAGACCATTAACTGCAATGACAGAAGACCCATCCGATCTAGTTCCGTTAATACCAGGCCATTTTTTGATTGGAGGTCCTCTCCTGTCACCCTCTGAACCTGATCATTCAGGTCTCTCGCTGAGTGTCGCTAATAGATGGCAAAAACTCAAAGTACTCCACCACCATTATGCCCAGCGGTGGAAAGAAGAGAACTTAAAGGAACTCCATCGAAGAGTGAAGTGGAAATACCCACAAAAAGATTTTGAAACCGGAGACTTAGTTGTTATTCGCCAAGACAATTTACCCCCCGGTGAATGGCGACTTGGTCGAATAAAGAAAACTCATATATGACATGACTCTAAAGTCCGCACAGTGGATGTGAGAACAGCTTCTGGCATTTTCACCCGGCCAATTGTGAAGCTAGTTCTCTTACCTAAACCAGAAACCCACTAATTCCGTTCTTTTCTATTTCTTAGCAATGTCCAGTGCATCCCGCCGTGTTGAGGTCCACCGCAAGCCCGTTGAAGGTCCTTCATCCAAAGAACCTAAGGCCCCTCGCAACGAATACCTTCGGAATTGTCGCTTATGCCAGAGTGAAGATGCGCTAAGAAAGTGCCTTAAATGCACGTTGGGGAGCGCTGGAATATAGTAAAAAGGTTCCAATACTGTTTTAATTGTCTGGTCCACTCCCACATGAACGACAAGTGCACGAGCCGCGAGGGATGTTTTGAGTGCAAGGGTGAACATCATACCCTCCTTCATCGGTACAAAAAGATGAACTCAAAATCAGCAAAAGGAAAATCATCAGACAATCAATCTGTGGCACCCAAGTCCTCAAGGAAAGGGACAGCTAAAAAAATTGAAAATCACCGCTGCTGTAATCATCGGCCCCCAGAAACCTCGCAACAACCCCAGTTAACAGGAGCAAACCAGCCAGCAACATCGTGATAAACGTGATGTCGGGACGGATTGTTTAGGAAAAATTTATAAATCTATTTGAATTGTTTTATATACATTGTACATATATTCATGAATTATATGAATTTTTTTTATACTCTAATATACCTCCTCTCCTTTCTTTTCTCTCTCTATTTTTTCAGACAGTAATTTAACCGCGAAATCCTTAACCTTTTTTGCTGCATTATAGCAAGGGGGTGGGATGTTTACGCGCATAGTGTAAAAGCCCACCAATTATTGTTCAGTGGACTTTTCTATATTTTTTATTAATCGTTAAGTTCTTGTTCTCTTGTCTCTCTTTTTTTATAACTTACTTATCTCAAGTAAAGCTTACGGTGCGTACACACAAGTGGATAATATATCCACCCCATTAAACCCATTTTTAAATAAATTATTGATGGTGAATTTTTCTAATAAATTGTTTATTTTATTTTCGAGAAAATATTTTCAAGGAAACATGCATCCTTTCTTCTAATCAGTTCGAAATGATCTTCATTAACGAAACATGATTAAACAGTATTGAAATCATTACTATCTAGATTTTTCACTAATGTATATAAACTTGAAGCAATATATATAAACGAGTCTATTAATCTTATTTCGAATCCATGTTTTCCATCTAACTGGATGAAAATTAAGAGAAATAAAACATACTGTGTTCTGAGGAATCACTTTTCTTGTAATATTTTTTATACTATAAAGTTCTTTGAAAAATAAGTGCATATTATATGCAGAAAGATTATGAAAGATAACAAGTATTAACTGAGGTGTTTTACAATTAAAATTGTATTCGTTATGAGCGGCCTCACGATAATTACTTGTAAGATGACAATGATCTTTAACTTTATTGTTATTTAATCTTTTCTTACATATATGACAATTTTGTGCATTATTATATTGAGCTATTTCAGTCATGAACATTTTCTTAACTTCTGCTTGATATTGTAAAATATATGTAAAAGGTGAAGAGAAAAGACTATGGTTGGAAAAAATTTTCCACCGAAAAATTTCTAACGTTGAGGATATACGCTGCATCAACTTTAAACAAATGAAAATTAAGTATCGAGAATATTTTTATTGTAATTATCATAGATTTGGTATTTGTGCATTAAGAAATGGTATTTTACTCACAAAAGAAATATCTTGCTTTAAATGAACTTTCTCACTTTTCAAAATATTTACACTTAAAAATATATGAATGTATGTATTATTATTATAAAATTTTATCAAATTTTAAACAATATATGTATACAAAATAAGAAAAATGTACAGGTGTTTTCTTATTTCGAATACAAACTACATAAAGGGAATAGAAGGAAGTGGGGAGAAGGAGAAGTTAACTTTTTTGCTTACTTGCAAATTTCTACTTTTTGTTTCTCTGCTGATGACTGTAGTTAGTTGAAAATCCTCTGCTTTAAAGTAATCGTAGTTAAAGAAATGACTGCGTTGCAAAATATAAATGTATACAAATATTACGTCTGTATTTTACAGAGCCACAAAATATTCCACGCACAAATTCTCACGTTCACACATGCATATGTACATATGTACATATATACATACATACACATTGAAGAATTTCATAATGTTATGAAATAAATATTTCTTAAACAAATAAATAAAATATAAACTTATCTAGGACAGACAAACTCGACCCCCACATACAAGGTTCACATATATGAAAACATTTTATACAATAAAATGTTGGCATGATAAATAATTTAATAGCGTGAGCAAATCAGACATACATATATACATACATACATATATACATACATACATATATACATACATACATATATATTTCCCGCAAGGGTATCTTCTTATGAGGATAACGGGATTGACGACCCCGCGAAACCTGAGTTATCACAGGTCTGAGGGAATTCTAAATAGAAACCCTTAAAAGACTTGTGATTCCACACCGCTGAAAAGCATTAAGACCAAGTCCGGCACGGTCTTAATTATGGCATTTCTGGACATACGAGTATGAATTGTTAGAACCCTGGGCTGGTGGTTGTGGTATTCTGGGACCTGAGTATGTAGGAGTGAAATTTTACAGAAATGGCTCTCAGGCTAATGCCACAACTGCCTCTGTCCTATTAAAACTTGGCAAGTCTCAAAGTACGTTTGAAGTTCGTCATCATTAAGTTGATGGTGCAGGTTCGGATGTTCTTCCCCGGTTAGCACGGATCTGGCTCTGGCGAGAAGATCCATAAGACCTTTTCGTCAACCCTCGCATGGACCTCACTGCTTGCAAAGGGACCCATGGGATCTTAACGTGACTGCACATCGAACGGAGATAGCGGCTTTGAGTTTGGACCCATTAGAATGAATAATATTAATTTGAATAAAAATAGAGGTAATAGACATGATGGGTTAAATATGGTAGATAGCGAAAACCCATTTGTGAGGAAGTCGGTGATCATGAGATCACCCCCTTCAGGAGTTAGAAGTGGAGATAATCTCTTTTCCAATAGCGTTGCTAATAGTAGTGAGGAAAGCAGCAGCAGTTTGGGAAAATCAGGAGATAAAATTTCGAAGTTGTTAGACTTCTTAAAGTCGCGTTCGAACGTGCATAAAGATATTGTGACGATGTCCCGAGAGATACAGGAGTTGTATATGCAAGTGGCGGATGAGCTGAGCAGCAGACCTGTTAGTGACAAGAAGTCACAAATTCATAAGGAAACGCAGACGGAAGAACCGTCAAGGCCAACCTTTGTGCTAAACGCAACCCCAAAGCGCAAAAGAGATCCAAGCACTCTTAGCCCAAAGGGGAACAAATCTAAGAAGAAGAAAGGTGTAACCCCCAATAAGTCGGCTAAGAATAGCGGAAATAATATACCCAGTGAGGCAGGCAGTAGTACGGCTGGTAAACCAGGAGTGAATGTTAAAGATCATGGCTGGGTTAAAGTCCATACCAGAGTTAGAAATAAAAAGAAGACAGTAAGACCAGATGCTTTGGTAATTAAAACGTGCGGGGATGCTTCCTATGCTGATATCCTCAGACAAATGAAGAAAGACCCAAAGTTGAATAATCTGGGCCAAAATGTGAAGAACATTAGGAAGACTGGTAAGGGTGAATTGTTGTTGGAGTTGAATAAACCCGCGCACCAGGATACAAGTGAGTTCAGGTCGACAGTAGAATCGGTACTAGGTGAGGTCGCCGAAGTAAGGGCATTATCCCATGAGGTTAGAGTCGAGATATAGATGAGGTAACCTCTAAGGAGGACGTTTATGAAGCCCTCATAAAAGCATCCGGCGATTTGAAATCTCTGCAGCCTGCTGCAATTAAATCGTTAAGGAAAGCGTACGGAGGAACACAAACTGCCACCATTGGCATAAGTGCTGCCATAGCTAGCCGTCTTATGCAGATGGCGAAGATACGCATTGGTTGGGTCGTCTGCCGAATACGCGAAAAGGTAACGCCGATAAGGTGCTATAAATGCCTAGATTATGGACATAGAGCCGCAAATTGTAAGGGGAAGGACCTTTCTAATAATTGCTTACGGTGTGGCGAAACCGGCCACAAAATTGGAACGTGCTCCAACAAACCGTCGTGTTTGCTTTGTAGGAATGGAACAGACACCGCTAGTGACCATGTCACCGGATGTCTAGTTTGTCCGTACTACAAAAAAGCGCTACAGAAACTTAAGGTTTAAAACATAACTTAAGGCATCAAAATGCGTATATTACAGTTAAATCTCAACCATTGCCAGGCAGCTCAAGAGCTTCTTAAGCGAAGCGTTCGAGATTTAAATGTAGACGTAGCTGTGCTGAGTGAGCCATATAGGACCATGCGATCTGTAAATTGGGTTTCTGATAACACGGATACTTCGGCGATATGGAACACCAGCACCTTAACACTACGGGATAGAATAACATCACAATGTGGGTATGCCCGAGCCACTATCTCTGGTATCACATTATACAGCTGCTGTGTTCCCTCTGGGTATTCTATAGAGGACTTTCGAATCATAGTTGATAATATAGTAACAGATGCAGCTAACAAAAACCCAGTCATAATAGCAGGTGACTTTAATGCGTGGGCTGTTGAATGGGGCTGCCCCTTGACGAATGCAAGAGGTAGAGTGCTCTTGAAAGCCTTTTCTGCATTGAGTGTTGTACTCATGAATAATGGAGTTGAACAAACTTTCAGACGAGGTGATACTGGTTCGGTAATTGACATTACGTTTGCCAGTAGCAGCATCACAAGCCAGGTGAACTGGAGATTATCTGACATTTATACTCATAGCGATCATAGCGCTATAATCATAGATGTACAAGATGAACAGCACCATGTGGCTGTACAAGCACGAGGCTTGACAGGCTGGAAGGTAAATACCTTTGATAAGGTTATCTTTGCAGCTTGTATGGAGAACATGCAACTGAATGGTTCGGCTGAAGATATGGCAGAACAATTAGTACGCCATATCACGAGTGCGTGTAATGTAAGCATGACGAAGCGTAAAAGGTCACCAAATAAGCCTCCAGTTTACTGGTGGAATGATGAAATTGCTAGGTTGCGTTCGGAGTGCATAAGCTCCCGAAGGCAGTATACAAGAACGCGAGGTAGTCTAGAGAACAGTGTACACCATCAAATATATAAGGATAAAAGGAAAGCGTTGAAGATTGCAATACGTAGGAGTAAGCGCAGCTGTTTCCTTAATATATGTGAGGAAGTAGATGGTAATCCTTGGGGCCTTGCATATAAACTGGTAACCAAGAGACTTAAATGTCTCTCTTTCCCCAACAGGAAATTCCTACGTGGCAATACAGCTATTCCGCTGGATTTTCCGATATTCCTCCGGTTACGATTTCCGAGATAGAAGGCGCTGTCTCAAAATTTAAAGACAAGAAGGCACCAGGCTTATATTGTATTCCAAATATGGTGCTAAAATAAGCTGTCAAACTCTACCCTGAGTACTTTTTGAAGATAATAAGCGCATGCTTGAGCCAGGGAATTTTTCCAACAATGTGGAAAAGACAAAAGCTGGTACTGTTACCTAAGGATAATAAGCCGCTAGACGACCCCTCCTCTTATCGTCCACTGTGTATGATAGATACGAGTGGGAAACTGCTAGAAAGTATAATCTGTAGAAGATTGGAAGGCTGTGTTGAAGCTAAGAATGGTTTATCAAATAACTAATATGGCTTCAGGAAAGCAAGATCAACAGTGGATGCTATCAAGGTTGTAGTAGAAACAGCTGCTAGGGCTATCCAAGGAGAGAGGTGGAGAAATGGAACTAAGGAGTATTGTGTAGTCGTAACCCTAGACGTAAAGAACGCCTTCAACACGGCAAACTGGGGACGTATTGTTGAAGCCTTAGCAAGATTAGACATCCCAGGATATTTACTGGCAATTATACAGGATTATTTCCGAAATAGAGAGCTAGTTTATGATACCGATAAAGGTACTAGGAGACGCCAGATAATTGGCGGGGTGCCTCAAGGATCAGTACTTGGCCCACTACTGTGGAACGTCATGTACGATGGAGTATTGAGGTTAAATCTACCTGAGAAGGCAAAGATAGTTGGACTCGCAGACGACATAGCGTTAGTATGTGAAGCAAAAGAGTTACTAGAGGCGGAAACCATTGCAAATGCCAGTATTCAGATCGTTAGGTCTTGGCTCAGGTCAATGGGTCTAGCTCTAGCTGACCATAAAACAGAGGCGGTTCTGATTAGTAGTCGGAAAAGTAGGGAAACCATTAGGCTTAATATTGGTACATGTAGCATAGAATCCAGGGAATGTCTAAAATACCTTGGAATCATGATTAACACACGTCTATCTTTTCATGAGCACTTTAAGTATATAGGTGCCAGAGCATCGAAGACCTGCTCAGCTCTATCCCGGATCATACCGAATACAAGAGGTCCAAAATATCTGGAGAGGAAATTGATCTCTAGTGTAGTTAAAAGCATTATCCTATATGCATCCCCCTATATGGTCAGGTTCACTGAGATATTCTACGTATGTGAATCTGATATCCCCTGTGTATAGGCTGGCCGCCCTGCGAGTATGTAGCGCATTCCGAACTGTGTCCGACGAGGCGGCTTTTGTCATTGCCGGTTTGATGCCCATCGAATTAGAGGCGATATCGGACAGTACGGATGGTGTGACAGATTTGTGCCTACGTAAGTGGCAGACACGATGGACAGCGACTGATAAGGGAAGATGGACTTACTCACTGATACCTGACATCAGTACATGGTTATCAAGAAAGCAGGGTGACTTGAACTACTATATTACACAGTTTTTGACTGGACATGGTTGCTTCAGGTCGTACTTGTACCGTTTCGGACATGACAGTATTCCGTTTTGTTCGAGCTGTGATGGTAATGTCGTGGAAGATGCCGAACATGTGTTCTTCATCTGTCCACGATTTGATAGTAGAAGAGAGTGCTTAGAAGTAGATTTAGGGCGTAGAATTAGGCCGGTTAACATAGTTCCAACCATTTTGGAGTCTTTGTATAACTGGACGTGTGTATGTAATTTTGCAAAATTCGTTCTATTAGAACTTCGTAGGTTAGAAGAGATTCGCAGAAGAATCTCTTTAGGTTAGATTAGGTCTAGGACCCCCCCCTGATGTAAAACCTTGCGGCATTACCACGGGGAAGGTTTGGGTCAGTGTAAAGGGGTGTTTTAGCGTGTTAAAGTCTCGCACTCCTGGCAAACACCATCACTGCCAGGGTCTTTCGATGATTTCATCCCATGAATAAATAAAAAAAAACATACATACTTATATACATATATACATACATATACATACGTACACAAATTCCTTCAGTCTGGCAACACTTACAACTTTCCCGTCGGCATTAGAAAAAATCATTTTCATGATTTTCCTGTCGGCAGAAGGAAAAATTATTTTCCACGTATTCCCGCCGGCATTTGCAAAAATCAATTTCATGATTTTCCCATCGGCATAAGGAAAAAAATAATGATGTTTTGCCGTCGGCATCTGGAAAAATCAATTTCATGATTTTTAATCCATTACCACAAGAAAATCACCCGTTCACACGTAATTAATGTCACCAAAAAAATCACCCGTTCACACAACTAATGTAAACAAAAGACAGTTAATGTAAACAAAAAAACATCATAGCGTACCGAAAACTCAATTTCACAAATTTCAAATTTTAATTACCCAAATTTTAAAATTTCACAATTTTAATTGTCGCCCGACCCGCATTTCCCTACTGCTTAGATCTTTAGAAAATATATATAAACTATAGAAGTTAGGCTTTGATATCCAAACTTTAAGAATGTTCCTGTGCATGAATGCGTATCAAACAAACTTACGTAATAAATATGGACTACAAGCATGCTAAAGCATACATAAATTGTAAAATGTAGTGTAAACAGATCTTATTTGATGACTGTATCTGTATGAGTATCAATTAAATTTACATAAACAAAAAAAATTTAAGCATGCCGAAGCATGTATAGTTTATAAAAATTACTCGTCATGCTAATTTGTAACCAAAAAAAATATGACTTTGTGACAAATGAAATACATAAGTATGTATCTACTTTGTAAAAAATTCCGAAGAGTAAATTCGTAAATTCTAATAGCATAGAATTGTAACTTAAACACCACTACATCTCGGACTCTCGCGTCACTATCAAGAGAAGCATGCTAGCAAAATATAAAAACCTGATAGAAGTTGATGAGGACCTCTTTTAAGTGAGATATCATAACATCTGAATCCGATACAACCTAGCCTACGTCAGCAAAAATAACTTCCAGGGGGCCAAAGTAGATATGTATTCATTTACATATAGACATACTCACATATGTATGTACATATTTTCAATAAAAATAAGGTATTTAAAATTTATATAAATGTTCTCTATTTCAAGTAGTAAAATAAAAAAAGTAGTGACACATCAGAAGAAAAGATAAATAAAACAAGAGACTAAGTGATTAACTGATACATGAAGCATGTCTGACATGCACACAAAGCACACTTAAACATAACAGAAATATGTATACAATAGACTGCACTTTAGTAAAATGAGAAAAAATCATAACATCCAGAGAAGCAAATAAAAGCCATAGGCGATCACCCTTCAGAAAATAAACATATAGAATATTAATGTAAACATAGTATCAGTATCAAGTAACACAATTTGGGCAATCAAAGTTTAATTACCCATAACGCCGACGAAGGACAGTCAGAAATTTCGACACATCTTGTATACTACAGGAACCGTCTAGAGGCGGTAGACCCAAATTCTCTTGGGTTCTGTTGATCGCTTTTCAAGAAGCAAATAAGTTTTTTCATTTTGATTTGACTAGTTTAAAAACACATTTAAATTCAAACTCGATTGGGCGAAGCCCAAAATCTTTTAAAATTACATACGTTCCAAAGATGTCTAGAGATAACAGCGCATCCTGTACTAATCGTCTAAACCGTTTTAAAATTTTGCAAGATGATAGCGACAAACCCGATGTATCCTCGAACAAAACCTCCAAACCAACACCAATATATTTGAGAGAAATAAATTCAAACGCCCTTATTAAAAAATTAATCTCGATCGTTGGTGAAGATAAATTTCACATTGTTCCAATTAAACGTGGTAACATTGATGAATCGAAAATTAAAATTTATGAAGAAAAAGATTTTCGCAAAATGGTTACTGAATTTGAAAAAATTAAAACAAGTTTCTACACTTACCAGCTCAAGAGTGCTAAAGACTTACAGATTGTGTTGACGGGCATAGATTCGTATGTTGTTCCCCAAGAAATAAAAGATGCGCTCGTCCTCCAGGGATTTAAGGTAACAAATTTATCAAACATAGGGAGAAGATCCCTCAACCTCTATTTCACGTTGAACTTGAGCTAAATGATATAAAATTAAGAAGAAATGAGACCCATCCAATTTATAGTTTAAAATATCTTTTATACCGAAAAACAACAGCTGAAGAACCACACAAGCGTTCGGGGCCCGTACAGCGCCACAATTGCCAAGAATATGGCCACACATAAACTTACTGCAAATTACCTACAGTTTGTGTGATCTGCGGTGAATTGCACGGTACTGCTAGCTGTACTAAGCCAAAAGATGAAACTGAAAATAAGTGTAGTAATTGCTGAGGCAATCACACTGATAACTACATGGGATGTCTTGTATATTCTTTCCTTAAACAAACTATGGGACAAAAACCTAAATTAGGTCCAGCTCAATCAGCCAACGCTTACTCCGCCCTTTTCCTCAAATGAGCCAACCAATTACTTCACAAGTATCGTATGCCGATGATGTTAAGACAAATTCTGTTCCCGCACAAAAAGTATCACCGTCAAATATTTCGACAAATATAAAATCTAGCTTTAATTTTAATCAGGCTGAAAATATTGCCAAAGATGCATAAAAAGCAGCGGAAACAAATCGGAGTAGAGATTTGTATGTAGCTATTCGTAAGTTAACAAAGACTCCTGTACCAGGTGGAAAGGCCTTAAAAGATGACGACAGGTAGCAAAGCAACATGCTAGCGCAAGCCCCCATTTCACATGAAGAAGCACTGTGCATCTGCGAGTCTCATGAAGTAAACCAAAATATCATCGCTGCAGGTCCCAATATTGACGAAAAATTTGAAGCTATAAAACAACTGAAGAAGAACAAATCTCTAGGTATGGACAATATCCCCCCTGAATTGCTGCTGGTCGATCCGATGAAAAGTGCAAGTGGATTTTGGTCTTCTAATTATTTACCAGATTCACTTTTGGAGACAGTAATCATAAAAATTCCCAAAAAAAGAGACCTATCAGAACGTAGTAACTGGAGGGGTATCACTCTCTTGAACATGCTGCTAAAAGTATTCCTCACATCATCAAGAGAAGGCTTTGTGATGCAATCTCTCCCGGTATGAGGAAATAACAAGCTGGCTTCCGCCGTGGTAAGTCCTGTGTTGACCATATCAACAGTCTCAGAAAGTAGATAAGTAATGGAGGATGCAAATTTCCGTCTCTTTCTAACACTATATCTATCTCTTTCTATCTTTGTCTGCTGTGTGACGTCATGGTTTGTGACGTCAGAAATGAATATGTATGTGTGTAATTGAGAGAGAAGGGGCGTTGACTTTTATATTTTGTTGTATTTGAGTGATATGTAGGTGTTGCCTTATAATTTCTATATCCCATCATTAGGGATTTGTAGGTTCGGTATTTGGTATTAATAAAAAAATTATTGTGATCATATATATATATAAATTTGGTTCTCCAGTTAAATATCTATGCCATCATCAGGGATTAGGGGTTCGCTATTGCCTGCCTATCAATGATATTGTAATCATAGATGTTTTCTGCAGTTACATACTCACTTACTAAAAATTTATGTAGTGTGTATGTGTGTAGTTTTTTTATTGTTGGATAAATGTATATGTGCTCGTATCAGAGGGGTTGGTTCTTCAGTTGGGATATATGCTCCCTCTGCTGCTACAAAAAATTATGTAGTGGAGTGTAAATTTTTAGTGTTGGATTTATGTGTGTTCGTACCAGAGAGGTATAGATATAGTGTTAGAAGGAGATGGATTTTGCGGGAACTTATCCATAATTGATAGTGCTTAATTGTATGTGTACATATTTCTAATTTTTAATACTCGATGTATTGGTGTATGCATGGAAATGTTAGATAGGGATAATTTTTTTCTAGTGCTGCAATTGATGCTGCCCCAGTAAAAAATTTGTATGCTGCTGTATTCCTTGATTTGCATAATTAGTCCCCGTTCACGCTACGCAAGTCTTATTGCTAAGCTTATCACTTTTTATTCTTTGAACTTTCATCGACGTCCTCACAAAATAAAAGGTATTGACATTACATGTATAGTGTGAACTGGGACTTCTATTATTTGTTCTTTTTCGCGTTTGATCTAGTTGAATTGCTTGGGTGGTAATTGTATACATGTATGTATGTACATAAGTAAGCATTCATGTGTATCGATTTGTAAATTCGTGTTCAATAATTTTTGGGGATCATAGAAATTGTTTAACTTGTTGGAATAGCTGTTCTCCTAGTTGAAATTTGTTTGCTGATGCTGATTGCTTCTAATGTTGTTAGTTTTTCTTCTTCTTTTATTACTCTGTATGTACGTACATATGCGTACTTGACAATTTTTGATTTTATACAAATACAAACATACATAAATATGTACATACTTATTCAAATGTGCTGATATTGCATTTTCCCATTTTATAATATTCAAGGGAACTTTTTAGCCGTTATGTGGTTTTATTTTTTATCGTTCCTGGTATGTCTACTGGATACTTTTTTATGTTGTTGTTGTTGTTTTTTTTCTAATACGCGTGTATGTACATGTGGGTGTATATTTTGCTCTGCAAATCTAAGCTGGCTCAATCTTGTTAGAATTTAATGATTTGTAAATTCAGCGATTTGTTTCTATGTAGGTACTACATATTTATGTACATATATAGAATAAAGCATAAAGTAAAAAATGAAAATAAGAAATATTGGATCACAACATATTTTATTATGATAGAAGACATGTACTCCCAGACGATCGTGTATGTGTGAGTGTGTTTGACTTGTTCAATAATTGTGACTTGAAGAAGTGTCGTCATAGCTTTTGTGATTGTTTGTCAATTTTGTTGGGGAAGGTTATGGTATTCAGGTTGCTATGCAAATTGAATTATATACATACATATATACATACATATGTATACATATATCTGCTAGTTCTTATTTGCTCTTTCTTTGGTTTTGCGATTGTTTGAAAAATGAAAAATAATATTTTAACTCTGATTAGTGTGCTGTAGTACTCCAGTTATTTACAATCTATTTAAAGCGGTGTCCATTAATCAGTAAATACACTTTATTATTAAAAATTTCCAAAATTTGTATAGTGAATTTAAATAAAAAAGTAATAAATAAATAAAGTGTAAAAGTAATATTATTAAAATTGTGTTAAAAAATTAACAGCAACAATAATTAAAGAGAAATGAATTCCACAATTTGCTCAGTTTGCTCGATGACTCTTAGCAGTATCAAAATATTGGAGGTGCGTATGAAGCTACATTGCAGTGTTTGCAAAAAGCTATTCATGTCACATGGTAAGCTTAAGGATCATAAAGAAACTCATTTTTCGGCCAGTCTGGGGGACACTAGGAATATTATTATTATATTTTATGCAGACATTGTAAATCTTGCAATGAAGTAATAGCCTTTTCATTATGGACGGCTCATATTAGAACCACAAAGCATAAGAGAAATTTTAAGCAAGTATATATTAACAATGATCTGACAAAGATAAGCAGTGACTTCAATGGGAGGATTGAAGTATATTCCTTCATAAATAAAAATGAGGGAATATTGTTTCCAGAAGAGATTTTCTTAAATGCAAGAAATAGTGTGACTAAACAACTAAATGAATGTAGCAGGAAGCATGTTACATTTAAATTTAATTTTGAGCTAACATGCGAATACATGAAACTGCTGAACGATGATATGATTGTTTCTCCACTGGTACACATATCAAAAATGACATTGGTCACCATTTCGGATGATGTGGAAGAATTATACAAGAAGCATGTGAATAAAATTACTATAAAAATGGATGAATTTCAAGAGAGAGACAGTGGATGGACATTAATCTGTATAAAATTGCTTGAAATAAACATTAACAAGTCATCGATTATAAGAGGCTCATCTTTCATACCCTTGCGAAAAGCTATAGCTAATAAGTTTGCATGCATCAATATCGAGAATGATGATATTTATTGCTTCAAATGATGCTTAGTTCCTGCTTTATATCAAGATAATATGCTAAGTGTTGCAGAAAGAAAACTCCACTACTCGTATAACATAGAAAACATAAGAAGTGAAAGGACTGTTTTAGGAGGCATAGAAATCTACTTTGAGGGGCTAGATTTTCCACTTCCTTTAAAACAACTAAAAAAGTTTGATGTCCAGAATGACATTAGCGTAAACGTTTTTGGACATAATGAGCCATCAATAATAGGACCATATTATGTCACTAGTGGAGAAAAAGCAAATCATATAAACTTACTTTTGCTCAATTCAAATGAAAATTTCCACTATGTGTACATCAAAGATATTTCAAAGTAAGTCTTTTCTAATAATCATAAATATTTTTATTTTCTTAATTTTTATTTTTTTTATTTTCAAAGTATATAAATATTTTCTTATTTTTGTTTTATTTTCAAAGTATATAAATATTTCTTTGATATAATCTATATATTACAATTTTAGACTTTTACGATCCAGCATTACATCACATACATCTAAAATCTTTGTTTGCAACACTTGTTTGTACCATACTCACGATGAATATGTGTATAAGCATCACAAGAACGTTTGTCTAAAGAAAGTCGTCAAAATGCCTAAGCCCGCAAATGTCGTCAAGAGCTTCAAGAACATTCATAAGCAGATGGATGTCTAATATGTAATTTTTGCGGATTTTGAGTCAATTTTAGAAAGAGTTGACGAAAAAGTAAGTGGTAATACTACAAATATTCAAAAGCATATTCCTTGTGCTTTCAGTTACTACGTAAAGTGTAGTGTAAGAAAGAATATAATATGAATAGGTATTATTTTTGGGAAGATGCAGCAATTATGTTTGTTAAAAAAATAGTGGAAGATGCACCAAACATATTTGATGAACATTTATCAAAAACGAAATGTATTAATATGACTACAGAAGATGTGCAAGCCCACAATAATGCACAAGTATGTCATATTTGTAGAAAAGAATTAGCTAATGATAAAGTTATAGATCACTGTCATCTTACGGGTAGTTATCGTGGTGAAGCACATAATGTATGAAATTTAAACTATAGAGTACCTAATTGTATACCTGTTCTTTTTCACAATCTTTCCGCGTATGATTTACATCTCCTTTTTCGTCATCTTTCCACAATAAAAAATGCTACTATAAAAGTTATACCCCTAAACAAAGAGCGTTATATTTCCCTCTCAGTTTATATTTCATTAAAAAAGAATCGTGGATTCGAAATACGCTTTATAGACTCTTTCAGGTTTATGACCTCAAGTCTAGATTCTTTGGCAAAAAATCTTGACGTTTCTGATTTACATACAGTTTGTGAAATATTTCCAAATGACAACCAATTTAAATTATTAAGAAGAAAAAGAGTGTATCCATACTCTTATATGGACTCTACTATATTAAAATTTGATGAAACTGAACTTCCAAGTAGACAGAACATTTTTAATACTTTAAGCAATGACGAATGTTTTGTTGATGACTATAAATATGCACAAAAAGTGTGGAGTGAGTTCGATTGTAGAACCCTTCTCGATTATACTGAGCTTTACCTCAAAACTGATTTATTACCTCTTACAGATATTTTTGAAAATTTTCGAAAAATATTTAAGAGTATTTATAATCTAGATCCAGCTCATTACTATACTGCACCAGGACTATCATGGGATGCCATGTTGAGGACTACAGTAGTAACCTTAGAGCTAATTACAGACTGTGAAATGTATTCATTTGTTCAAAATGGTATAAGGGATGCGCTAGTGCAGTGCTCAAGAAGATATTCAAAATCTAACAACAAATACATGAATGATTTTGATAATAATAAGCCTTCAGAATATTTAATGTATTTAGATGCAAACAATTTATATGGTTGGGCAATGTCTCAACCTTTACCTTATGGGGGATTCGAATGGTTAAGTTCTGAAGAAACTGAAGTCTTTAATATCAATGAAGTTCCTAATACACCAGAAGTTGTTTACTATTTAGAAGTAGATATTGAGTATCCAGACTCACTTCATGAAGAACATAATGACCTCCCTTTTTGCCCCCAAAACAAAAAACATCACAATATAATAGTAAGAAATTAATAGCAGACTTTACGTTCAAAAGGAATTATGTTATTCATCATAAAATCTTACTTCAATGTATTTCAAACAGGCTTGAATTACATAAAATACACAGAATATTAAGATTTAAGCAGTCCCCTTGGCTTAAAAAATACATTGACCTACATACTTCATATCGTACGAATGCCAAAAATGCATTTGAGAAGGATTTTTTAAGCTTCTTATGGGAAGACTTCTTCTTGTTTATGGGAAGACTATGGAAAATGTAGATAAAAGAAAAGTTATCCATACTGCTACAGAGTAAGAAACTACAAACAGAAATCATTTAGGATTGAGGGCATTGATTTCTAAACCGAATTTTTTAAGTTTGAAAAAATTCGGTGATAATATGTATGCAGTTGAGTTAAAAGAACTGGAACCATATTACGATAAACCCACATATATAGGTCTAGCAGTTTTAGAATTATCTAAGTGGAACATGTACGACTTCCACTACGGCTACATGAAACAAAAGTTTAAAAATAAAATTTCTCTTAACTATATGGATACAGATTCCTTCATCTACACGATTATTCTGAAGATAATCAGTTCAGTATACCTCTAGCAAATAAAAAGGTTTTAGAAATGATGAAGGATGAGAACAAGGGTCATATAATGACCGAGTTTGTAGGTTTAAGATCCAAAATGTACTCATTTTCAACCCATAGCTCTGAAGAAGTCAACAAATTTAAAGGAGTTAAAAAATCTGCCGTCAAAAAGCTAACTCTAAGCGATTATAAAAATTGTTTATTTGATCAGAAAGTGATATCAGATGAGATGTATTTGATTAGATCAAAAACTCACCAACTATACACACAAAAGCTATTTAAATTAGTTTTTAACTACAATGATGATAAAAGAAATATTTTGGAAGATCATGTAAAAACACGAGCTTGGGGTCATTATAGAGATGGAGTTAGTGAGTCAATGGCAGTTGACTAATCTATTTATATATATATATATATATATATATATTATATATATATACATATGAGATGACAGTGATGTATAACATATATTATAAAAATTAATTAAATATGTATATTTAATCCAAATTTTTTTTTTTGAATGTTTATGTATTATATTCAAATGTTTATATACGAATTTTACATTCATTCATTTAGTTCTAAGAAAACAATCACATCTGTATGTATCTGTTTTTTCCCGTTTTTATTTATTTTTTATTAAAATACTATATATATAAATTTGTAACATATATATATATATATATAATTATTTAGTTTTTACAACATTTTTATTTATACACTTTAATTTAATTTAAAATTGTAACATATCAATGGACATATATTAAAATATATTTTAAAATAAAACAAATAATATACTAAAAATAACTCATATCAATTTGTTTTCATTATGATGTTTCTTTTTCAAGTAAGATTGCATTTCGTAAAGCACAAATACCATTGAAGTGATAGCTGCAATAAAATAGGCCTGGATACTTTACCCCTATTTGACTAAAGTTGATACAGCCAATATCTTCAATATCAAAAAAATTTTTTTGTATCATTTTTTCTAACCATTGCCTCTTTTCCTCGCCTTTAACATATATATATGAATCACCTACATTAGCTCTTAGAAATTCTCAAATGCTTTTAAATTAAACAGTCCCATCTTTCCAGCTTAGATGATGATAATGTTTTGTTAACCAGTTTGCTTCTCTTTGCTTCTTTGCTGATAAACATTTAAAATCAAAAGGAGGTTTTATGATAAAACTGATTTGTTGGTTATTGTTGAAAACGATTGCGAGTTCTTTTGCGATAAAATCATTTTCATTACTTTTGAAACCTTGCATGTCTATGAAAACTATATTATTTTGCATGTTTTTTAATTTATAAGATTTTACTAACTTGTCCTCTTATAGGTATGTATTCAATTAGACGATCATGAATAAGAATGCAGTAAGCTGATGTTTTGGCTGGAATATTTGTTGCTGTTTCAAATTCAAATTTTATGTCAATTGGTCCGTTATTAAGTGTTTCGTTTTGTTAACTAACATCTATTACAATAAGAGGCGCGTTATTCTTAAACTCTTGAGAAGTTAGAGGAGGTTGTGACTCCTTCATATAATAGTTTTGCTGAAATTTTACATACATTTCATATAGAATTGCGTAGCGTTCATTTTTAAATTTTATGTTAATATTATCATATAGATATGAAACTGAATTCAAATGTACTTTTATATTAGTGAGATCGCAATGAACAAACTTCTTTTCTTATTGAAATGCAATCAATGCAAAACGGGGTCGCTCTCTACTTGCAGCCAGCATTCACATGTGGCTAGTTCCTGTGTTTAATTGGGGGTTTACATGACAATCCCAACTGCGGAATGCTATTGGTATAGAAGCAGCATTGTTTATAATTTTAATCATATTTAATTTACTACGATCGGATAGGTACACATGGGGAATTCTCCATGAGATTAACGAAATTGTAAGTTTTGGTTTGTCAGTGGAACTGCTCGATTGTACAAGATCTTCATCATTTTTGTTACATAAAAGTATTAATTCATGTTTACCATTTAGTATTATTTTATTGTAGTCTTCGGCAAATCCTAAGAGCATTTTAAGTGGAACATAGAAATTAAAATATCCATTTTCAATATTCAAATTATCAATTTTGTTCCATCCAGTATTTTGCATGACAGTGCTTTCCGTTGGTTACAAAGAAATTAGATTTTTTATGGTGTTTGTCTGTCCTAAATACCTTGTATGATCAATTTCAATACCATTAAGTTCATAACGGATTTCATCCAAGAGATACGCTACAAAGTTGTTTTTTAATTTAAAGCTTAAATTGGAGGATTTTGAGCTTTTATCATCTTCAACAAATCCTTCCACGTATATATAACTTTCACTGGGCAATACGTACAAATCTTGATTTTGTATTGAAATACGAATTTCATGATTTTTGTTGTATGATTGTAGATATGGTACATATGTGTGATAGTCTTTTTTGATTATACTATCATCAGATAATGATTTTTCTAGTACATTCATTATTGAATTAATTTTTTCGTTTTCAATTTTAAATATAAGGAGTTGAGAAAGTTTTGATTTGATTTGGTTAGATTTTTTCGTTGGACTGATCTCTTCAACTCTCGCTTAGGTTTTAGTATAGTTTTAGAATTATATACAGCCTTATTCTTTGATATGTTTGCGTTATATATGATCATTATTTAGTTGGTCTCAAATGTATGCGAATGGTTATTTCCTCTCCTCGGAAATTTATTAGGTCACCGTGCTGATCAATCATGCGTAAAGCTAGTGAACTAATCTGTTGGGAGTTGACTGGTAAATAAATTAGATTTCTACGGATTTCATCTATTTTATAGCCTGGAGGAACATTAATCGGAAATTCATGTAGTGTATGTGCCTTGGAATTGTTCATGTATGTATAACCAGCGATACTGCTTTCAACTCGCAAGAGATTTACCTTAAATATATTGACTGAAAGATCTGAATAATGATCATGGTTTGGAGTCAGGATTTAGGGATAATTTTTTTCTCGTGCTGGGATAATTTTTTTCTCGTGCTGGAATTGATGCTGCCCCAGTAAAAAATTTGTATGCTGCTGTATTCCTTGATTTGCATAATTAGTCCCCGTTCACGCTACGCAAGTCTTATTGCTAAGCTTATCACTTTTTATTCTTTGAACTTTCATCGACGTCCTCACAAAATAAAAGGTATTGACACTACATGTATAGTGTGAACTGGGACTTCTATTATTTGTTCTTTTTCGCGTTTGATCTAGTTGAATTGTTTGGGTGGTAATTGTATACATGTATGTATGTACATAAGTAAGCATGCATGTGTATCGATTTGTAAATTCGTGTGCGTAGTTCAATAATTTTTGGGGATCATAGAAATTGTTTAACTTGTTGGAATAGCTGTTCTCCTAGTTGAAATTTGTTTGCTGATGCTGATTGCTTCTAATGTTGTTAGTTTTGCTTCTTCTTTTATTACTCTGTATGTACGTACATATGCGTATTTGACAATTTTTGATTTTATACATATACAAACGTACATAAATATGTACATACTTATTCAAATGTGCTGATATTGCATTTTCCCATTTTATAATATTCAAGGGAACTTTTTAGCCGTTATGTGGTTTTATTTTTTATCGTTCCTGGTATGTCTACTGGATACTTTTTTATGATGTTGTTGTTGTTTTTTTTTCTAATACGCGTGTATGTACATGTGGGTGTATATTTTGCTCTGCAAATCTAAGCTGGCTCAATCTTGTTAGAATTTAATGATTTGTAAATTCAGCGATTTGTTTCTATGTAGGTACTACATATTTATGTACATATATAGAATAAAGCATAAAGTAAAAAGTGAAAATAAGAAATATTGGATCACAACATATTTATTATGATAGAAGACATGTACTCCCAGACGATCGTGTATGTGTGAGTGTGTTTGACTTGTTCAATAATTGTGACTTGAAGAAGTGTCGTCATAGCTTTTGTGATTGTTTGCCAATTTTGTTGGGGAAGGTTATGGTATTCAGGTTGCTATGCAAATTGAATTATATACATACATATATACATACATATGTATACATATATCTGCTAGTTCTTATTTGCTCTTTCTTTGGTTTTGCGATTGTTTGACTCTTTTTGTTGGAGAAGGTTAGAGTTTTCCATTTCCTGTGCCACGTGAAACTATATCCCTGGGTGGAGAGGTCTGTAAAGCGTTGCTTCCTATTGCTTTCTAATAAATTTAGCTTTTTTAAAGTTTTATAAAAATTTAATTTTTTCTTCTTCTAATTTTTATTCTATTACTTCGCAGTGAACAGTTCTGATCGCACTTAATGAAAAGTAATATTTTAACTCTGATTAGTGTGCTGTAGTACTCCAGTTATTTACAATCTATTTAAAGCGGTGTCCATTAATCAGTAAATACACTTTATTATTAAAAATTTCCAAAATTTGTATAGTGAATTTAAATAAAAAAGTAATAAATAAATAAAGTGTAAAAGTAATATTATTAAAATTGTGTTAAAAAATTAACAGCAACAATAATTAAAGAGAAATGAATTCCACAATTTGCTCAGTTTGCTCGATGACTCTTAGCAGTATCAAAATATTGGAGGTGCATATGAAGCTACATTGCAGTGTTTGCAAAAAGCTATTCATGTCACATGGTAAGCTTAAGGATCATAAAGAAACTCATTTTTCGGCCAGTCTGGGGGACACTAGGAATATTATTATTATATTTTATGCAGACATTGTAAATCTTGCAATGAAGTAATAGCCTTTTCATTATGGACGGCTCATATTAGAACCACAAAGCATAAGAGAAATTTTGAGCAAGTATATATTAACAATGATCTGACAAAGATAAGCAGTGACTTCAATGGGAGGATTGAAGTATATTCCTTCATAAATAAAAATGAGGGAATATTGTTTCCAGAAGAGATTTTCTTAAATGCAAGAAATAGTGTGACTAAACAACTAAATGAATGTAGCAAGAAGCATGTTACATTTAAATTTAATTTTGAGCTAACATGCGAATACATGAAACTGCTGAACGATGATATGATTGTTTCTCCACTGGTACACATATCAAAAATGATATTGGTCACCATTTCGGATGATGTGGAAGAATTATACAAGACGCATGTGAATAAAATTACTATAAAAATGGATGAATTTCAAGAGAGAGACAGTGGATGGACATTAATCTGTATAAAATTGCTTGAAATAAACATTAACAAGTCATCGATTATAAGAGGCTCATCTTTCATACCCTTGCGAAAAGCTATAGCTAATAAGGGTGCATGCATCAATATCGAGAATGATGATATTTATTGCTTCAAATGATGCTTAGTTCCTGCTTTATATCAAGATAATATGCTAAGTGTTGCAGAAAGAAAACTCCACTACT
This sequence comes from Nowickia ferox, assembly GCA_936439885.1. Lineage (NCBI taxonomy): Eukaryota > Metazoa > Arthropoda > Insecta > Diptera > Tachinidae > Nowickia > Nowickia ferox. Next base: position 61,783,225 of record OW387023.1, read on the forward strand.
CGTATAACATAGAAAACATAAGAAGTGAAAGGACTGTTTTAGGAGGCATAGAAATCTACTTTGAGGGGCTAGATTTTCCACTTCCTTTAAAACAACTAAAAAAGTTTGATGTCCAGAATGACATTAGCGTAAACGTTTTTGGACATAATGAGCCATCAATAATAGGACCATATTATGTCACTAGTGGAGAAAAAGCAAATCATATAAACTTACTTTTGCTCAATTCAAATGAAAATTTCCACTATGTGTACATCAAAGATATTTCAAAGTAAGTCTTTTCTAATAATCATAAATATTTTTATTTTCTTAATTTTTATTTTTTTTATTTTCAAAGTATATAAATATTTTCTTATTTTTGTTTTATTTTCAAAGTATATAAATATTTCTTTGATATAATCTATATATTACAATTTTAGACTTTTACGATCCAGCATTACATCACATACATCTAAAATCTTTGTTTGCAACACTTGTTTGTACCATACTCACGATGAATATGTGTATAAGCATCACAAGAACGTTTGTCTAAAGAAAGTCGTCAAAATGCCTAAGCCCGCAAATGTCGTCAAGAGCTTCAAGAACATTCATAAGCAGATGGATGTCTAATATGTAATTTTTGCGGATTTTGAGTCAATTTTAGAAAGAGTTGACGAAAAAGTAAGTGGTAATACTACAAATATTCAAAAGCATATTCCTTGTGCTTTCAGTTACTACGTAAAGTGTAGTGTAAGAAAGAATATAATATGAATAGGTATTATTTTTGGGAAGATGCAGCAATTATGTTTGTTAAAAAAATAGTGGAAGATGCACCAAACATATTTGATGAACATTTATCAAAAACGAAATGTATTAATATGACTACAGAAGATGTGCAAGCCCACAATAATGCACAAGTATGTCATATTTGTAGAAAAGAATTAGCTAATGATAAAGTTATAGATCACTGTCATCTTACGGGTAGTTATCGTGGTGCAGCACATAATGTATGAAATTTAAACTATAGAGTACCTAATTGTATACCTGTTCTTTTTCACAATCTTTCCGCGTATGATTTACATCTCCTTTTTCGTCATCTTTCCACAATAAAAAATGCTACTATAAAAGTTATACCCCTAAACAAAGAGCGTTATATTTCCCTCTCAGTTTATATTTCATTAAAAAAGAATCGTGGATTCGAAACACGCTTTATAGACTCTTTCAGGTTTATGACCTCAAGTCTAGATTCTTTGGCAAAAAATCTTGACGTTTCTGATTTACATACAGTTTGTGAAATATTTCCAAATGACAACCAATTTAAATTATTAAGAAGAAAAAGAGTGTATCCATACTCTTATATGGACTCTACTATATTAAAATTTGATGAAACTGAACTTCCAAGTAGACAGAACATTTTTAATACTTTAAGCAATGACGAATGTTTTGTTGATGACTATAAATATGCACAAAAAGTGTGGAGTGAGTTCGATTGTAGAACCCTTCTCGATTATACTGAGCTTTACCTCAAAACTGATTTATTACCTCTTACAGATATTTTTGAAAATTTTCGAAAAATATGTAAGAGTATTTATAATCTAGATCCAGCTCATTACTATACTGCACCAGGACTATCATGGGATGCCATGTTGAGGACTACAGTAGTAACCTTAGAGCTAATTACAGACTGTGAAATGTATTCATTTGTTCAAAATGGTATAAGGGATGCGCTAGTGCAGTGCTCAAGAAGATATTCAAAATCTAACAACAAATACATGAATGATTTTGATAATAATAAGCCTTCAGAATATTTAATGTATTTAGATGCAAACAATTTATATGGTTGGGCAATGTCTCAACCTTTACCTTATGGGGGATTCGAATGGTTAAGTTCTGAAGAAACTGAAGTCTTTAATATCAATGAAGTTCCTAATACACCAGAAGTTGTTTACTATTTAGAAGTAGATATTGAGTATCCAGACTCACTTCATGAAGAACATAATGACCTCCCTTTTTGCCCCCAAAACAAAAAACATCACAATATAATAGTAAGAAATTAATAGCAGACTTTACGTTCAAAAGGAATTATGTTATTCATCATAAAATCTTACTTCAATGTATTTCAAACAGGCTTGAATTACATAAAATACACAGAATATTAAGATTTAAGCAGTCCCCTTGGCTTAAAAAATACATTGACCTACATACTTCATATCGTACGAATGCCAAAAATGCATTTGAGAAGGATTTTTTAAGCTTCTTATGGGAAGACTTCTTCTTGTTTATGGGAAGACTATGGAAAATGTAGATAAAAGAAAAGTTATCCATACTGCTACAGAGTAAGAAACTACAAACAGAAATCATTTAGGATTGAGGGCATTGATTTCTAAACCGAATTTTTTAAGTTTGAAAAAATTCGGTGATAATATGTATGCAGTTGAGTTAAAAGAACTGGAACCATATTACGATAAACCCACATATATAGGTCTAGCAGTTTTAGAATTATCTAAGTGGAACATGTACGACTTCCACTACGGCTACATGAAACAAAAGTTTAAAAATAAAATTTCTCTTAACTATATGGATACAGATTCCTTCATCTACACGATTATTCTGAAGATAATCAGTTCAGTATACCTCTAGCAAATAAAAAGGTTTTAGAAATGATGAAGGATGAGAACAAGGGTCATATAATGACCGAGTTTGTAGGTTTAAGATCCAAAATGTACTCATTTTCAACCCATAGCTCTGAAGAAGTCAACAAATTTAAAGGAGTTAAAAAATCTGCCGTCAAAAAGCTAACTCTAAGCGATTATAAAAATTGTTTATTTGATCAGAAAGTGATATCAGATGAGATGTATTTGATTAGATCAAAAACTCACCAACTATACACACAAAAGCTATTTAAATTAGTTTTTAACTACAATGATGATAAAAGAAATATTTTGGAAGATCATGTAAAAACACGAGCTTGGGGTCATTATAGAGATGGAGTTAGTGAGTCAATGGCAGTTGACTAATCTATTTATATATATATATATATATATATATATATTATATATATATACATATGAGATGACAGTGATGTATAACATATATTATAAAAATTAATTAAATATGTATATTTAATCCAAATTTTTTTTTTTGAATGTTTATGTATTATATTCAAATGTTTATATACGAATTTTACATTCATTCATTTAGTTCTAAGAAAACAATCACATCTGTATGTATCTGTTTTTTCCCGTTTTTATTTATTTTTTATTAAAATACTATATATATAAATTTGTAACATATATATATATATATATAATTATTTAGTTTTTACAACATTTTTATTTATACACTTTAATTTAATTTAAAATTGTAACATATCAATGGACATATATTAAAATATATTTTAAAATAAAACAAATAATATACTAAAAATAACTCATATCAATTTGTTTTCATTATGATGTTTCTTTTTCAAGTAAGATTGCATTTCGTAAAGCACAAATACCATTGAAGTGATAGCTGCAATAAAATAGGCCTGGATACTTTACCCCTATTTGACTAAAGTTGATACAGCCAATATCTTCAATATCAAAAAAATTTTTTTGTATCATTTTTTCTAACCATTGCCTCTTTTCCTCGCCTTTAACATATATATATGAATCACCTACATTAGCTCTTAGAAATTCTCAAATGCTTTTAAATTAAACAGTCCCATCTTTCCAGCTTAGATGATGATAATGTTTTGTTAACCAGTTTGCTTCTCTTTGCTTCTTTGCTGATAAACATTTAAAATCAAAAGGAGGTTTTATGATAAAACTGATTTGTTGGTTATTGTTGAAAACGATTGCGAGTTCTTTTGCGATAAAATCATTTTCATTACTTTTGAAACCTTGCATGTCTATGAAAACTATATTATTTTGCATGTTTTTTAATTTATAAGATTTTACTAACTTGTCCTCTTATAGGTATGTATTCAATTAGACGATCATGAATAAGAATGCAGTAAGCTGATGTTTTGTTTCGTTTTGTTAACTAACATCTATTACAATAAGAGGCGCGTTATTCTTAAACTCTTGAGAAGTTAGAGGAGGTTGTGACTCCTTCATATAATAGTTTTGCTGAAATTTTACATACATTTCATATAGAATTGCGTAGCGTTCATTTTTAAATTTTATGTTAATATTATCATATAGATATGAAACTGAATTCAAATGTACTTTTATATTAGTGAGATCGCAATGAACAAACTTCTTTTCTTATTGAAATGCAATCAATGCAAAACGGGGTCGCTCTCTACTTGCAGCCAGCATTCACATGTGGCTAGTTCCTGTGTTTAATTGGGGGGTTTACATGACAATCCCAACTGCGGAATGCTATTGGTATAGAAGCAGCATTGTTTATAATTTTAATCATATTTAATTTACTACGATCGGATAGGTACACATGGGGAATTCTCCATGAGATTAACGAAATTGTAAGTTTTGGTTTGTCAGTAGAACTGGTCGATTGTACAAGATCTTCATCATTTTTGTAACGTAAGAGTATTAATTCATGTTTACCATTTAGTATTATTTTATTGTAGTCTTCGGCAAATCCTAAGAGCATTTTAAGTGGAACATAGAAATTAAAATATCCATTTTCAATATTCAAATTATCAATTTTGTTCCATCCAGCATTTTGCATGACAGTGCTTTCCGTTGGTTACAAAGAAATTAGATTTTTATGGTGTTTGTCTGTCCTAAATACCTTGTATGATCAATTTCAATACCATCAAGTTCATAACGGATTTCATCCAAGAGATACGCTACAAAGTTGTTTTTTAATTTAAAGCTTAAATTGGAGGATTTTGAGCTTTTATCATCTTCAACAAATCCTTCCACGTATATATAACTTTCACTGGGCAATACGTACAAATCTTGATTTTGTATTGAAATACGAATTTCATCATTGTTGTTGTATGATTGTAGATATGGTACATATGTGTGATAGTCTTTTTTGATTATACTATCATCAGATAATGATTTTTCTAGTACATTCATTATTGAATTCATTTTTTCGTTTTCAATTTTAAATATAAGGAGTTGAGAAAGTTTTGATTTGATTTGGTTAGATTTTTTCGTTGGACTGATCTCTTCAACTCTCGCTTAGGTTTTAGTATAGTTTTAGAATTATATACAGCCTTATTCTTTGATATGTTTGCGTTATATATGATCATTATTTAGTTGGTCTCAAATGTATGCGAATGGTTATTTCCTCTCCTCGGAAATTTATGAGGTCACCGTGCTGATCAATCACGCGTAAAGCTAGTGAACTAATCTGTTGGGAGTTGACTGGTACATAAATTAGATTTCTACGGATTTCATCTATTTTATAGCCTGGAGGAACATTAATCGGAAATTCATGTAGTGTATGTGCCTTGGAATTGTTCATGTATGTATTAACAGCGATTCTGCTTTCAACTCGCAAGAGATTTACCTTAAATATATTGACTGGAAGATCTGAATAATGATCATGGTTTGGAGTCAGGATTTTAGTATTGAATCCCAAAAGCTTTCCAATTGTGTTTTCTTTATTAAAATCTATTAAATCTTTAGAGCTGTTAATTTTAACTTGCATTGTACTGTTATTAGCTTCTATTTGAATTTAATTTATTGGACTGCAGTCTTTATACTGTTTATCTAAGTACTCAACTATATCATTTAATTCATAAGATCCAATTGGTATTTTAATTACATGTTCTCCTATGAGAAACATATTGTTATAGACATCTACATTCGGTATGCTATTATATGAATGAAAAGCAGTTAGAGCGCACTCATAAACTCCATTTAACTCGATAGGAGGGAAGTAATTTGCAGATAACTCTGATGAGTTAGGGCTCAAAGTAAGTGTTATTGACATTATGGCAATCTGATTGCAAATAAATAAAACTTACTACAATATTGTTTATAAAAACGATTTATTTCTTATTCTAAATATATATTATTGCATAATGTGCTAAATATAAGTAATGTTGTTGTTGTTGTTTTACTCCAACTACAATATATCGTCTTTTCTTATCCAAGAATTGTGTTGACTAGAAAACCCCAACCATTTAACATATGCCTCCTCTCTTTTAGTTTTAAGAACCTTTTCAACTAGATATGTATTTGGGTATCTAGTTTTTGAAAGTTCTTCTTCATAGAATGCACCTTTAATAGAACTTCCGAGATAATCTTTTAATATATATGTTGTAGGATATGTATTTTGAACTCTTTTGATTGTGAAAATTTCTGTTGTCCAATTTGGTGTATAGCCCTTTTCAAAAGTATGCTTATATTTGCTTATGCCTATATGATCTCCAACATTGAATTTTGACATTTTATACATCTTCAAATGACTGTATACTGTATTTAGCAACTTTTTCTCATTTGTTGAGTTGACTTTAATAGGAGACATTTTAATTGTGCGATGAAATTTTTTATTGTATGCATAAAGTAGGTCTTTATATATATCAATCCACTTATATGAACCATTAAAGCTAAATTCTTTCCACATCATCCCTTTTAATGTTCTATTAAATCGTTCTACTATTGATGCTTTTATACTGCTATATGTTGAGTAGTGATTAATGTTGTATTTATGCATTAGTTTTCCAAAGTGTGTATTGAAAAATAATTTACCATTATCCGTTTGCAAATATTTTGGAACTCGTCCTAATTGAAATCTATTTTTCATTGCCTTTCTTGTTTCGAGTGCAGTTTTTGTTTTCAGCGGTACTGCCCATGCAAATCTTGAGAATGTGTCAATTACAGTTAACAAAAATCGATAATTTCTATTTTTCGATGAATAACTACCCATTTCAACTAAATCAGCTTGCCAAAGATCATCTAATCCTTTCATCACAACTCTTCGGCGTACAAAAATTTTCCGGGCTTGCTTATGGAGTTCGTTAACTAAGTTTCTTTTTTTCAAACATTGAGTAATTTTACGTATTTGTTTGGGAATGTGTCATGTTTCTAGCACATTTTACTGTAAGTAGCAACATCACTTAACTCGGCCTCGCCACTGGCATACCTGTTCTTCTACTCTAATGGCTAGTCTTCCTATCTGCGTATCCCTACACTGCCAACTTGTAGGTTTGTGCTCGGCTAGGGCTCGCGGCTGGGGTGGTCCGTTGGAACACGCGAAGTGGAAGAGACAAATAATTATTTGTACCAGTGTAACGTTTATAAAACTTGCAGCTAGTCGTGGGCCTAGGTCTCGTTACCCACTTTTACCCTCTCCTATACCTTGGTATTCCTACCGTCTCCTGTGGAATACCCATAATCACACCACCACACGACACTTACCTTATTGATACATTCCATAAAAAGATTTATTCAGCCATAGCATTTCAAATACTTGTGATTTCAATCTTCAAAATCCGTTAATTTATATTTAATCTTCATATTGTTAATACAAATTCATTTCTTATTATTTATTCCCTTCTCAATTAAAAATTTAATTAATTCAATTAAACTTTCAATTGTATTCATTAATTTGCGTGAAAAATCTAAATGTTATAATCAAATGGCTTATAGATGCAAATTTAATTCATTATTTAATTAATATTACAAATATTTTAATTGGCATTACAAAATTATTCATATTATTGTTTTTTTTTGTTGTACTCTTAGTTTACCCTACGTTCGAAAGTTTACACTGAATCTAAAGCAATTATATTTTAAAATATTTTCACAAATAGTGAATCCTTATGTTTTTTTTTCTAGGTGTAAATCAATTTGCCAAATAAAAATTTTGTTTTCGTTTTATATATTTTATACACATTATTACTTTGTTTTACTCTCTCTCTTTAGATACAACCGTACATTCTTTAGACAATATGAAAGTTAAATGACTTTAGGCAATTAATTTTAATTAATTCAAATCACGATTGTATTGCATCACGCCTATGAAATACATTAACTCGAATAAATTTCGCTAAAATTTTACAAAATTTTGTATCCTTAAGAAATGCTGCAATATTCACTGCGGTTCCGAAAAAATACATATTCGTCATCAGAATCAGTTTGTTAAAATTTTTAATTTTCTTTTGTGAGATTTTCTTGCTCTTTTCTTTAGCTATATCTAATGTTTTTTTTTTATTTTTATTAGCCCGACTACTAATTAGACTTGAATATTGGAAATACCGATGATTTTTCTTTTTTTTATAGTATCGACAAACGAACGAAAACAGAGTTAGCTGGACTCTTAAATATTGGCACACCAACTGCGTACTCAATTGTAATTATAACTTTAATCAAATACCAATATATATAAAAAAAAATCAAAATTTTATGACTTACGACCCATACTAGAAAACGGCTTCTCTCCCTCTCTTTGTTCCGTGTCAGTTGTAGATATTATAGGTGTTGTAGGTACTGTAGATCTTTTAGATGTTGTTGGTGTTGTTGTGTTGAGGCTATTGTAGAAGTTGCTATTGTGGCTATTGCAGATGTTGTAAATACTGTAGGTGCTGTAAAGGTTGCTGTGTGGTAGATGTTATAGAGGTTGTATGTGTTGTAGTTGTTGTTATTGCCGATGTGAAAGTTTCAGTAGAAGTAATTTGCTGAGGTGGATGTTTTAGTGGACAATCATTTCGGTTCGGCATAGGCGTAAAATTTTCCGGTGACAAATGAACCACTAGTGCTTTGGTCTTGAATAAAGCCACTGTGTTGACGTCGGCATGCGATGAAACGCTTTTCCGCTCCTGCTACGCTTTCACTTTCCTTGGGAACAACCGGGCAAGTATTGCTCCACAAATTTAGCTGCTACTGGAAACTTGGCTTTAAATAAATTTTCGGCTGGCGGTGGTTGACGTCATCCGCGGTCTATGGCAGATGTTCTTGCTTGTTTTGTTTCTGTACCACAAATTATGTATCCAGTTCCATCCGGTATTCTGGTTCGGCCAGGACGATCTTTCCAGCTTTTTCGTTTTGCTTAGGCTTTTACACTTTTATACCCTCTATTCTTTTTTTATAGTTTCAGTATTTTGTTTACTAAACGTTTACGTTTACCAAACTAAAGCAAAGAATTTTTTTTTTTAATACTTAGCTGTCCGCTGCCACAACCGTACTCGTTAACCACTCAGATAGAAAAGGCCGGATCTAGCCATTTGCACAAGAATGATGGCCGCCGATCATCATATCCCTACTGCAGCCACCTTCGCTATCCTTTGTTGATTGAAATGGTAGCACTAAGGACGAAATCGCGAGTATTTTACCAACTTTTGCCATCTGGCATCCCCACGTCATTTGTTGGTAAAGTGTCAGGCTCAGGGCTGCACTTATCAGCCAAAGTTGTCAACACGGCACACATCCACTTACGTGGTCTTAAGTTTTTATCATATTAGCAAATTTAATTTGCTAATATGATAAATCAAAATTACTCTTGACCTTATCATTTCATGCTTTCAAATCCTTGGCATGGTACACGCCTTGTACCTTCCCTTGTAAGTTTTCGACCTCATATAAGTTATTCTCCACCGGTCTGGTGATTCTGCATTTCACGAACTTTTTACATAGTTTTGCCGATATTTGCTTTGCGAAGTCAGATAATTGAAAATTTCGCCGAAATACTTCTCGACCGCTTTTAAATTTGGTTACTCGGCATTTTAGATTGTAACGTCTAGCGTTAGTTTCATAGCTTTTGTGTAAATTTTGTTTAACGTTGTCTCTTACGAGCTCCATAAATTCGCCTCGGCTTTCTAAACGGTTTTCGGGTTCTTGCAGCATATCCAATTTTCTGGGTAATTTATACGCAGACGCATGTGTAATCATGTTTGTACCGAAGAGGACAAAGTAAGGTGTTGCCCCGATAGCCGAATGTACTGCCGATCTTAGCGCACACTCGATTTCGCATAAATGCAGGTCCCAATCAGCCTGGTTCGTGTCCAAATACGATCGGATAGCCGCTAGAATCGATTGGTTCACCCGTTCGGATGCATTTGCCTGGGGTGCGTAGTTTCCTGTTCGGATATGCTCTATTCCGAAAGTTTTTATTAAGTCGGCAAATTCTTTGCTTACAAACTGTTGGCCGTTATCTGAAATTAATGTCTCTGGACAACCGAACTTGAAAAATACTTCTTGTATTAGAAAACTGACAACATTTTTCGTGTTCGCTTTCGTCATTGCTTGGAACTACAGTTCGATGAATTTCAGTTATTATATTAGGGTTTTTTTTTCTTTTCAGATAATAGGCCAATATAAGGTACTAAATCAAAAGTGTATTCGAAAGAAATTTAGCAAACAATGTTTTCGTGAAACTCAATTTTAAGATGCTAAAAAAATTTCTGTAAATCAAGTAAATGTCTTGTAAAATCTCCAAAAGTGTGAAATAAAGTTTTAAGTATGGCTGACATCTAAGTATTTTTTCCGAAATACTAATAATATTTAATATATCAAATTTCAAAAAAAAATATTTTTTTAATTTAATTATTATTATTCGAACTGCATTTGTTTCTATATTTTAATGAATTGAACAGGCTAATGTTCAATTCATTAAAATAGTGATGGTAAATTTGGGCCTTCATTACAAAACACATTTCAGCAAATTGAAATACGATGAATTAAACCAATTCACATATTCCATTTGCAGAAAAGTTTCGTATATAAGGCAGAAATCTACATCAACTAACACCACACACAGTGGACCAAAACACAGAAGAACGCTGATGATGAAGGTTTAGTGGCCTTCGAAAACGGCTGGCTGTTCCGTTCAACTATGTGTTGTCAGAATATTTACAACTAACTTTGATGTTTGATGGTGTTGAAGAGAGTTCTGGAAACAAGAGCAGGGAGTAAAAAATTTATACTAATTTTGTATGGCATGAACGATGCAAAAACTGCGTAATGCACACCTGGCAACGCTGGTCAGTTGAATGTGTGGTTAAAATAGGGTGGCACTTATATACCTGGAAGTTTTTGAAATTGTGTGTGAGTAATGAGATTCGGCAACTGGGCTGGCAGGATGTGGTTTTTTCGTTGATATGTATGAATGTGTTTGGTATGTACCCACAAGTTTTTAAAATTGTGTGTAATCAGATTCGGAGATTTTTTTTTTCGAAACAAAATACGATTGATTCGAGTGTTGTGTGTGTGTGTGTGTGTGATTGTAAATAATTTTTTTTTTTTTTTGCAAAAAGCAAAAACTGTTTCTAATATATATATATATATATATATATATTATAAATATGTATAAATAAATATTGTTTTTGTAAAAGAAAAAACCTTTTTTTTTGTTTTATATGATTTAGACTTTATTAAAATTTCAATTTTTGTTTATTTTGAAATGTCCCCAAGCATAGGTATTAATACCATCTTCTCTTATATAACGTTTATTATCATCATAACTTAATACAACTTTTGATATTTGTTGTGTATAAATTTCATGTAGGATAGATTTAAATTTATACATTTTATCGTGATATATGGTTTTATCTATCAAACAGTTACGATAATCAGTTATAGTTAGTTTTTTTAAAGCAGAGTTTTTTACACCTTTAGCTTTTTTGATTTCTTTTTTATCGTCAACAGCTATTGAATATACTTTTGATCGAAGCCCAATAAATTCTAAAATTACATGTCCATTATTCTCATCTTTCATCATTCCCAAGACTTTTTTGTTTTGCAAGGGGAAATTGAAAACATTATTAATTGAATAGTCTGATGTATCAAAGTTTAGATGAAGATCATTGTAAATATCTTTATAAAAATCGTTTGTTCTTATTGTGTAAATTAAAGAATCAGTATCCATATAATTTAATTTTAAATATTCATTAAACTTTGTCTGCATATACTGATAGTGAAATTAGGTTTTGCTATAAGAGCTCGTGCGCCCAAACAATTGTGTTCACTCTCCCAAGCATTAACGGTTTTACCGTATACCGCATTATTTAAAAGTTTAAAAAAAATTTTTTCAAACTCATTTTTGGCATTGGTTCGATGAAAGGTATTTAAATCGATATACTGTTTCAACGAAGTTGATTGTTTAAATCTTAATATTCTATGAATTTTAACTAATTTTAAACCATTTCTAATACACTGTTGAAGATTTCGATAGTGAATTATATATGATTTTTTGTTTAGTTAAATCGGGAATTAGTTTCTTTATATTACGATGTTGTATTGGTGGACTTTTAAGTTCAGCACAAAACGGTAAATCATTATGACTATCATGTAGTTCTTCAGGATAGTCTAAATCAACTTCTAAAATGTAACCAAAATCAGAGTTTTCGAAATATCAAAGCTATCTATATCTTCAATCCATTCAAATTTACCTTCTGGTAAAGATTCAGACATTGCCCAACCATACAAGTTGTTCGCATCTAAATACATAAGATATTGTGAGGGTTTAGAGCAATCATATGTTTTGATATATTTATGATTTGCAACTGTTCGACGTGTTGTGCATTGAACAATACCACCTCTTATTCTTTTTTAATGAAATTATACATATTTATATCGGTGAATAATTCCAATTTAATTTTCGTTATTTTTAACATGGCATCCCACGATAAACCAGGTGTTGTATAGTAATGACATGGATCAAGATGATATATTGATTTACAAACAGAACGAAAATTTTCAAATACATCAGTTAAAAGAAGTACATCAGTTTTTAGATATAAAAGCATATACTCATTTAGAGATTGACAGTTAAATGTAGACCAAACACTTAACGCGTGCTCATAATTAGCAATAGTACATTCTTTATTATTTAATGTAGAGAAAAACTGTTCACGAGAAGGTAAGACATTTTCATTTAATTTTTCAACTGAATCGATATAATCATAAGGAAATATACCTTTTCTTTTCAAAAGATTAAATTCTAAATGATTTGGATATATTGATTTCAGTGTTTTAAAGTTATCGTTATGTAAATAATTAGATAATTTATCTAAACTAGACGACATAAATTTAAAAGAATCGAGAAAACGTAATTCTAAATTATATTTGTCAGTTATTTGAATTCTTTTTCTAACAGATATATACAATTCTTTATTAAGTGGTATAACATCTATATCACCCGGATAATCTGCTAGAGCCTTTACAAACAAATGACAATCATAACCTGAAAAGTTATGAAAAATTATTGGAATAAAGTTAGGTAATTGATAATTAATATTACATTTCCAATGAGCTGGGTCGCGATATTGACCAGTTAAATGACAATGATCAGCACATCTATCATCATCTAGAATTTGTTTACATATATGACACTCATTAGTATTATAATGTTTTTCAACTTCATGAGGTAATAGAGAATTCATTGGCACTACTTTCATTAGAAAGTTTGTACACAAAAAACGTGCATCCTCAATCAAATTTTGAACAAAATCTTTAACAACATCGTTACCCGTATACGTTCTAAGCTTATTCAGTTTAGAATCAAAAGATGATTTTATGTAGTAGCTGTAAGCTATAGGTATATGTTTTTGAATGCTTGTGACATTATTAGAATTTTTGTTGTTAATTTTACTTAATATACATTCAAAATTCGCATAGATAACAAATGGTACATCTAATTGATTTTTAAAATTTTTGAACTGCAATATATTATCATCCTTAACACCCGAATGCATTTTGGTGACAATTTTATTGCATTCTTGTTTATGTTTTAATAACAAGAGTTCACTGCTTGAATAGTATAAGCAAAAATTACAAAAATATTTAGCACCTAGATGTTTTGAAACTTGTGTGCTCAATAAACGACTTATGTTTCTTATCCAAACATAATGTGATTCATCGTTTTCATCATCTTGAATGTATAGTAAATTGATATGATTAATTTTTTCATCAGCTGTCCTATAATATGGTCTAACGATTTCTTTTTTATCACATCACATCCAAAAACATTCTCGCTTATATTTAAATTGTATTTCTCAAATATCTTAATATCAGCAATAGATAGAGGAAAGGTTAAGTTGGTGAAATCAATTGTTATTCCATTTGTTAGTGTTATTAAGCTTTGTGTGATAACATTACTATAATGTGAATATTTTGGATTTAAATGATTGTTTTCTAATGCAGCTATAAGAGCCCATTTGAAACAATTATTATCATTATTTTTAATGTTGATGCACGCTTTTTTATTTCTGATAAATATTGGTAGTTCTAAATATTTAGATCCTTTTATGGGACAATACTTGTTAACGTTTATTTCAATTTTATTGATACAAACTAGAGACCAACCACTGTCTCTCTCTTGAAATTCATCCATTTTGGTTGCTATTTCTATACTATGATTATCGTACATATCTGATAGATCTTGTTCTAATTGTACTATTACCATTTTCGTTTGAAAAGATTTCACACTAATTAGTGCGCTATCATCATCTTCAATTTCATTAGTTTTTGAGAATTTTATATATTCTGCAAAAACTTCTATATTAAATTTTATATTTTGATGTTCTAATAACATATTTTTTAAAGTATTTATAATACTTTCTTTTGCATTCGAAAATAAAATGTTTATTGAAAGCTCATCTACCTTTTTATTTTCGTATACAAAAGTTTGAATACGCTTAGTAAATAAATTTTTACTTATATATATATCGTTGTTTATAAACAAACGATTATTTTTTTTATGTTCATTAGTTCTCAAATGATGAGACCAAGAACCTTTTCTTATATTTAATTTACAAGTTTCACATCATATATAGCTACACGATGGAGTTTCTTCAATATTTTCAACTTTAACAATTTTTTCATTTTTTAAATTTAGTTTTGTTTTTCTTGATTTTGGGTTAATATGTTTATTATTAAAATGTCTCTTAAAATTAAATTTGGATACGAAAGACGTTCCACATACTTCACAGATGTACATGATATAACACCAGAAATGGAAGTAATGTACTGAAAGTATTTGAAATTAAAATAAACACAAATTATAGATTTGCTCTTAATATCTACAACATACCTGGACTTAGTGCAGATGTTTATATAATTATTTCACAATTTCGGTTTAAAGGATTACTTTTTAGAATTTAGCTTTTACGTAGTTTTTAATCAAATCAAATACCGTTTCAACTTTTTATATAAATATAATTTTAAACAGTTTTTAAATTATATATAAATTATAATTTTCTGTTTTAAGAATACTTGTTTAATAGTTTTCAATCGCTGATATCGGTTTTTGAATATGTTTTTTTTCTTTTTTTGCATGTAACACGTGTTCTCAGAATGATGAAAATCAATTGTTTCATTAAAACTCATTAATAAATGTTCTTATATACTTTATATTCTTACTAAAATAAAATACAAGTTTGATAAAAAGTTGCGGTCAAGTGTATAAATAATAATAAAAAATAAAATAAAAAAAAAATGAACAAACAAATGCTTAAATTAAAATTGTAACCACATTTATTATTAACATAATAACAGCTTTATCATTCAGAGCAAATAATTTCGGATTCCGTTTGTCGTTGGCTTCAATGACATTTAATATTCAATTTACTTCTTTGGTGTATCTTGAGCTAAAACGATAATAATTAATTATTAGATTTAATAATAAATAAATAAATAAAAGCTTTTTTACCAAAAATTACCTGTTGTTTCCGCATTTATAGTTAATTCGTAATTTAACTCACTGCTTCCTTTCCTATCTTTGAAAAGGTAGCAGGTATTGCGGTCAAATTCCGCAATATTATCATCATCTATGATATCATTAAATATACTGGGTAGGTATATATATTGATTGCTTTCCACCAAACAACGAATTTTCGTCCCAAAGCGTGTCTGTACACGCTCCATCTTCGTAATTTGGTAATTGTGATTAAAAACCATCTCATTTATAGGGAGAATGGTTTTATTTTGGCATTTTTTAAATATTGTTTTTAAATGCGTTTCCATCTTTAGTGATTTACTTAACTTGAATAACACTTAAAGTAAAACTAGAGGGGGTTTTTATACAAAATTCAGAAATGTAATTTTGTTACTAAACATGAAAAATGTGGTAGAAATTTTAATGTTGTGGGTTTTAATTTTAAAAAGCTTCCGTTGCGGTTTTTCATTTTTATAAAGTTCCTAATTTATCAAATACGTGAGAAATTTTAGATTTTGTGGGTTTTTATTGATACATATGTTTTTATAATTTTAAAAAGGTTCTGTTTCGAGGTTTATTTAAAATGTGTTTTCTATTTCATCATCATGATCATCATCATCATCTTCTTCTTCAGTACTGTCATACAAGTTGTTGTATAATACATATTGCTTCTTCTCTTTAACGATTAGAATATATAATCCCTTCACTTCTTTAACTTTCTTTAAAATGTGTGGAGTTGTGTTTAGATAATCCATCTGACTTTTAGTAATAATCAGAAATCGTTTAGGTAAATAAATGTAATATTCTTTATTTAGAAGACATCTTATACTTTCACCATATTTTGTATCTACTCGATCTATCTTGTTGATTTCATATATAGTATTTTCTTCCATATCCTTTAAAGGTAAGTATGTAATATTAGGATTTTGAAACAATTTTCTTAAGCTTGTCCTCATTTTTTTGCTTTCAACTTTTCACCGTAAAACGAACTTTCAAACTGATTCTTTATATTCAATAATTGATAGTATAAGACGTTTTTAGATATTTCAATAACTTCTTATCAATTGCGGTTAAGTATACCGTGTATGCATACACATATATATATATATATATATATATATAATTATATATATATATATGTATATATAAAAAGAGGTTCAGTTAAATAAAAACTTTGATAAATATGTATTGGGGTCAATTTTTAAAAACTGGTGATAAATATTGTACTTGTCATGCACAGTGGAAAACTTTTCAAATAATAAATGCAATAGTTTTGGATATTATAATGCAGGTGTTTCTAACCGCAGAAGGAGGGACTAGAACGGCAATTTTTTTCTCTTAATAGAGGACAACAAATGCCAACAAATATTCCAATATTTCAATTTAGTCACAATCAACATATAAAAATTGAGGTTATTGGTGGTATGATATCGGAACAGTCTATGAGGGTGGTTTTAAAGATATAAATGTATACTCATACAAACCATCATGCGTTTATAGTGAAATAGATGAACATGTTTTTAGTGATGCAACTAAATCTTATAATGGTAAGACTGGTATCCACTCATTGAATAAAAATCAACAAAAACCTCCCCTCCCTCAAAAAATGGTTAATATAGTATAGTTAAGAAAGCAGCTGGTGGTGCTAGCGGTGGTGATGACTCATTTCAATATGAAGATTATTAAATTAGTATATAAATATGAGAAACAATTCTTATCATCTCATTCAAAAATATATCGGTAACTTAAGAACATATATATTAAAAAGAAAAACTAAAATGAAAAATATTTTTATCATATTGTTTTTATATATCTATATCATACAAGTGTTTTCAGCTTCATTACCTATTGATTTGAGTGAAAATGAACTTAAAAATACAGAATTTGCAATTAAATTACCAAATAATGATACTGTGAGCATACAACTAAATTTCATCTTTTAAAGTTTAATAATGATTTAAATAAAAACATCGAGTCAACAACAAAAGCAGAATATAAATCAAATGAAGAACAAGAAGACTCCCCACCACCTATAAACCAATCTTTTACTGTTGAACAAGCTATTGAAACATTTAGGCAAGATTTAGTAAAAAAAGAAAAAAATATTGCAGGAATAATTGAAAGTTCGGCTCCATTTTATAGACATTTTCAACTTCAATACAAAGATAATATAAAATTGAGAATCCGTTGTACATATGACAGCAATTACTTGAAACGTCGATTAAATATTTCATGTTTCGAATACCGTCAAGTTGAATACGAGAGAATTTTAAGTAATGGTGAAATTGAGGCGGTTTCTGAGGATGATACTACATACCGATCCGATATGACATTAATCAACATTCAAGATTATACACATGATTTGGATATGGATATATTATAAATTAACTAATATGATGAAATACATTTACTACTACTTAATATAAACTTTGTTGTTGATGTGTTAAGAAGATGTATTTAACATAAATAAAAAAATTAAAATAAGAAAAATAATGAATAATCAGTTTTATTCGAAAATTTTACATGACTTCTTGAATGAAGAAAGGTTTTTGTGGTATGAACATGAGATTATTTTGAAGAAATTAAAAACTCAATTCGATGAATATGCATTTTATAAGAAAAATAAATCAAAATTTGGATATCATTACACCAATTGTGTGTGGTTCAACAATGAAACAACTTGTGGACCTGATACCTGTAAGTGTTCCCTTATCGATAAAAGTTGGGAACAAGCATTATGTATAATGAATTTTTATAATAATTTAAAAACATAGACTTTATAAACAGTTCTACAGTCGTCGTTGTGACTTGATTAGTATATATAACACAATGTCTGAGGAGAGAATATTAGTTGTAGATGTACAAGGTTTTTATCTCAACAATAAATTCATCGAAAAAGAACTGAGTATTTCAATTAACGATATACAAGTACAAACATTTATTATTAAACCACCTTTTCCATATTCATTGTTGACAACAAAAGAAAAAGATTCAATTAATTGGCTTTATAATCATCATCATGGATTAAAATGGAAAGATGGTGATTCAACCTTAACAAATATTGTGGAATATTATATTGCGCATGTTAAAGATAAAAATTTTATGTATTATGCTAAAGGATTAGAAAAAATTAAGTGGATTCAAAATATTTTTAAGGATAAAATTAATTTTTATAACCTAGATGATCTAAATTGTCCAAATTTAAAAAATTATATCAAAATGATAAATCTGTAAATGTTTGTTGTTATCATAGAAAATATTGTATATGTGCTCAAAAAAATGTAATACTCTTAAGAAAGTTTATTAAATCAAATATTATTAAAGAAAACATAAAATTATAAAAGACATTTTTTGATTTATTATTTAACACTTAAATCAGATAAAATAATCATCAAACATCAGTTCATTCTGAATACTTGAAACGGAAACACTTCAACTCTGGTTGGAGAATATTTTCCTCCAATTGAACTCCCTACAAAATATGTTTGTGGACTTATTGATTTTGTAACATTCAATTCCATCCCCAATTTATATGTTCACAACAATTCGTTTCATATAGGAAATCATATTATTACTATCCGGTTGGTTCATATGAGCTTGAGGATATTGATTTTTTCTTAAACTCAAGCTTAAAAGATATTGATGAACCAATTTATCTAATAATTGAAGCTAACAATAACACACTTAAAACTGAAATAACCTCATCAATGGATATAGATTTTTCACAACCAAACAGTATAGGAAAGTTGCTCGGATTTAGCAAAAGAAAATTAGAAGTAAATTCAACTGAATATTATAACACTGATCAAAATCTTCAAAATGATAAATCTGTGGAAGTGATGATTGTAGATATTAATCAATTGAATACTACAAGGTTATTTGAATCTGACTTACCTGCACATATTACGGATGTTAATACAATACGCATTGAAAGCAACTTAACAACCGGATCATTTATTAATAATACTTCGAATCATGCTATTCATGAATTTCTTCTTGATGTTTCTCCAGGATATAAAATAAGCGAAAAACCTCGAAATGTTATTTATTTTCCCGTCAACTGTCAGCAAATAAACAACATAACGATTAGAATCTTAAATCAAGACGGTGAACTTATAAATTTTAGAGGAGAAAAAATCACTCTTAGACTCCACTTCAAACCAGAATAATGATCATTTACAATAAAAAAGTAATGCCAAGAGGATTTCCATTCAATCCCTCATCAACTCACATTCGAGAAAGTATAAAAAATAAAAACCCGTTAACATCATATAATACAGAATACTTAAAATCATTAGGATTTAATCTTCAACCATGAATGAAATACTAAATGTCCTTCAAAAACCTATATATGATGAGAGTATTGTAAAAAGAGAATATCATAGTTACTCTCCATATCTAAAATTATTCAACAACAATGATGAAATTCGTATACCAATTCAAAATCAGGATCTCTTTGTCTTATCAAGTGAGAGTATGATTTACATTCATGGTTTTATAGTAAAGAAGGAAGCAAACAAAGAGGTTCCAGCTATAGATGTGAAATTTAAAAACAACTTTGTTTCATATTTGTTTGTAATGGTTTTAAAGTTGATCGTACACGCAAACTTGGAATTTCATCCACCATGAAAAATTTTGTATCGTTGAATAAGGCTGAAAGTGCTACACTAAAAAACGCTGGTTGGTGTCTTAACGAAACTTTTGTTTTAGAAAAAAGTCATTTTAGCTGTTGTATACCTCTGAAAATGTTGATGGGGTTTGCTGAAGATTATAACAAAATACTATTAAATTCGAAACATGAGCTCATTCTTCAACGTTCTACATCCGATGAGAGATCATATTATTCTACAAATACAACTGATCAGTTGAAATTAACAATTCTGGATATAACATGGAAAATGCCGCATATTTAACTATCAGACTTTGCAAAATTGGAAATGTTTAAGATAATCAACAGCAAAAATTCTATACCAATTGCATTTCGTAGTTGGGATTGTCATGTAAATCCTGCACTACCAACGAATACAAAGGTTTTATGGAATGTGAAGCTTTCTCCACAAAACGAAAGACCACGATTTCTTATAATTGGTTACAAAAAGTAAAAAGTAAAGAACAAGGAAATATATTTGACCATTGTAATATCTCTAATTTAAAAGTATATCTAAACTCAGAGTCATATCCATATGATGATTTAAATAATCGTTTTGAAAATGGCCAGTATTCTGTACTATATAATATGTATGCAAAATTTCAACAAAGCTTTTACATGCGAGAACCTGAACCATTGCTGGATGTTAATGATTACAAGTCTTACGCACCGCTTATTGTTGTTGATGTTTCACATCAAAATGAAACTGTTAAAATTGGACCTATTGATGTACGAATTGAATTTGATACTGAAGCAAACAAACCAATTCCAGAAAAAACATCAGCATACTGTTTATTAAATTATTTAATTATAATATTTCTTTTAAAATTTTTAATAAATGAAAAAAAAAAAATGTTTATATATATATATAAATAAAACAAGATCTTTTTAATTCTTAATCAATGTATTTTATTAAAACATTTATAGTTTCTTTTTAGTTTAGCTTCGAAAACAAAAATTTTAAACATAATTGACCACAATTTATTGTATTAAAATTTTGATATCTATCATAATTATAACTAATGTTTTTTCCTAAATATTTTATTAATTGTTTTGATGGTTGCAAATTGCCAAAGCTATCAAAATATTTGATTTGGTTGTTGTTTTTCCAGTATGCTACCCAATGTGTGCCAGGTCCCTTTGAAGTATCCAGATTGATTATTCCACATTCTTTTTTAAATGGTTTGCTTGGAAGGGTGTTACACATAAACACACCTCTAAAATTTGGAATATGTTTTGCATATTTTCTCAAGTCTACATCAGAAAGAGCTCTTGTAGGAAGCTTCATTAAAAATTTTGTTGATAAGGTTTTAAATATAATCCAAATCCTTTTTTATATGGTTTTAAGAACATGCCTTTTCCCATCGCAATGGCTTCCATTGTACTATTATGTCCTTTTGCTTCAGTCAATTGTTCCTTTCCATTTTTGACTGCATTGATTGCTTTTGTAATGCCAGATACACCACCAGCTAAACCACCAAGTGCGCTCAGTGCAGCGAATATAGGTGCAAGTGGAAGAAAACCTCCAGATTTATGTAGAGGTATTATTCGAGGTGTTTTTATTAATGATTTTTTTTCCCCCCCTTGAAAATATTGTTTACTACTTTTCGTGAAATCTTTATAGCATCTTTCAAGTTTTCAGTTTTTTTTATATTCTTTCTTGCACTTTTCAATGCATGTCTAAATAGTTGAAGTTTATTTACTGAAGACAATCTTTTAGTTTTACTAATAACGTTACCCATTCCGAATTTTGTTTTTGTTTTCATTGCAGTAGTAACAAACCAAGCATTTGATTTTTCACCGAAACTACTATCGCTAGCATTAACCCTTTGCCAAGCCTTTTCAGTTAAAATTCTATCAGCAATATGTCTTTTCTCTAAATCTTTATTGTTTGAGTATGCTATATCGTGCTCTCTGCAAGCAGTATCCAATGGATTGATTCCTTGATCACCTCTAGCTAAACGTTTCTTTAATTTTGTTCCAGGTCCACAAAATTGATAACCGGGTAAATGAAGTTCAATAGGAAGTTTATTAATTATTTTATTCAGAAAACTTTTACCGATGAAGTATGGATGACGACTGAATATCTTTTTATAAATGATTGTCATATCTATTGATACTTTGTCGATTAAAGATTAAAATCAAATTGATTGAAAACAAATAAAAGAGACTAGTTTATATATTATGAGTAGTAGGGAACTGCCAGTACGGGGACAATTACACTTGTGAAATTTTGGGCTGAAATTGTTAAATTGTGGCTGAAATTGTGAAATTTGGGTAATTAAACTTTGAAAATTTTAAAATTCTTGGAAATTTGATACGTACGTGTGTGTGTGTGTGTGTGTGTGTTTGTGTTCGGCGGCGCTTTGATGTTTTTGTTTACATAAGGAGTTTTTTGTTTACATTAACCCTTGTGTGAACGGGTGATTTTTTTTGTGGTGGCATTAATTGTGTGAACGGGTGATTTTTTTTTGTGGGGGTGGATTAAGGTGTTTCATAAGATTAAGATATCATAAGTATATATATATATATATATATGCCGACGGGAAAATAATGAAATGATTTTTCCTAATGCCGACGGCAAAACATGATAATTTTTCCTAATGCCGACAGGATAATCATGAAATGATTTTTCCTAATGCCGACGGCAATACATGATTATTTTTCCTAATGCCGACGGCAATACATGATTATTTTTCCTAATGCCGACGGGAAAATCATGAAATGATTTTTCCTAATGCCGATGGCAATACATGATTATTTTTCCTAATGCCGACGGGAAAATCATGAAATGATTTTTCCTAATGCCGACGGCAATACATGATTATTTTTCCTAATGCCTACGGGAAAATCATGAAATGATTTTTCCTAATGCTGACGGCAATGCTCGATTATTTTTCCTAATGCCGACGGCAATGCATGATTATTTTTCCTAATGCCGACGGCAATACATGATTATTATTTTTTTCCAGTGTTGCCAGACTGTAGAAATTTGTGTATACATGTATATATGTATGTATATATGTATATATGTACATATGTAAGTATGTATGATTTTCGCACGCTAATAATAAATTTATCATGTCAACATTTAATACCATAAAATGTTCTCATGTATGTGAACGCCCCTAATACTTGTGTGTGGGTGGTCCAGCTTGATTGTCGCTGGTAATTGTATATTGTATTTATTTGTTTAAGAAATATATTTGTATGTATGTATGTATGAATGTATAAATGTATGTATGTATGTATGTATGTATGAATATATAAATGTATGAATGTATGTATGTATGTATGAATGTATAAATGAATGTATGAATGTATAAATGTGCGATCGTGGGAACTTGTGCGTGGAATATTTTATTGAATACATATATATTTTGCAACGTAGTCAATTTCTTTGTCTTCAATTCTTTTAAAGCAGAGGAACAGAGAATCAAAAAGCAAACATTTGCAAGTAAGCAAAAAAGTTAACTTCTCCTCCTCCCCACCTCCTTCTATTCCCTTTATGTAGTTTGTATTTGAAATAAGAAAACACTTGTACATTCTTTTATTTTGTATACATTTATTGTTAAAATTTTTTTTAAATTTTATAATAATACATACATTAATATTTTAAAAAGTAAAAAGATCATTTAAAGCAAGACATTTCTTTTGTTAGTAAAATAGCATTTTTTAATGCGCATACACCAAATTTATGATAATTACAATAAAAATATTCTGGATACTTGATTTCCATTTGTTTAAAGTTGATGCAGCCTATATCCTCAACGTTAGAAATTTTTCGGTGTAAAATTTTTCCAACCATAGTCTTTTTTCTTCACCTTTTACGTAAATTTTAGAGCATCTTACGTTGGCTTTTAAAAAATTGCAAACACTATGAAATGAAACTGATCCAGTAGTCCAGCTTAGGTGATGATAGTTTTTTGTTAGCCACTTTGCTCCTCTTCGCTTTTTTATTGATAAGCATTTAAAATCAAATTGTGGTTTTATAATGAAATTGTTATATTCATAATTGTTGAAAACAATCGCTACTTCTTTTGCGATAAAATCGTTTGAATTAGTTTTGAAACCTTGTACGTCTATAAAAATTATGTTATTTTCCATATTATTCAATTTATAACACTTTTCGAACTTGTCCTTTGATGGGTATATATTCTATTATACGATCATGAATAAGAATGCAGTAAGCTGATATCTTTGCTGCAATATTAGTTGCTGTTTCAAATTCTATTTTTATATCAATCGGTCCATTATTGAGTGATTCATTCTGATGACTGACATCTACTTCAATAATAGGAGCTTTTGTCTTAAACTCTGATGCAGTTAGAAGCGGTTGAGATTCTTTCATATAGTAGCTTTGTTGGAATCTTAGATACATATCATATAGAATTGCATAACGTTCATTTTTGAACTTTATGTTAAGATCATCATCATGAATTTAAATGTACTTTTAAATTAGTCAAATCACAATGAACAAATTTATTTTCTTGTTGAAAAGCAATCAACACAAAACGGGGGCGTTCTCTTTTTGCAGCCAGTTTAACATTCCAAATATGGCTAGTTCCTGTGTTTAATTGTGGATTAATATGACAATCCCAACTGCGAAATGCCATGGGTATAGAAGCACCATTGTTAATAATTTTAATCATATTCAATTTGCTAAGGTCAGATAATTGAACATGAGGTATTCTCCATGAGATGAGTGAAATTGTAAGTTTAGCTTTTTCAGTAGAAACACTCGAGCGTACAAGATCCTCGTCGTTCTTATTGCGCAAGAGTATCAATTCATGTTTTCCATTTAATATAACTTTGTTGTAGTCTTCAGCGAATCCTAGAAGCATTTTTAGAGGTACATAGAAATTGAAAAATCCATTTGCAAGAGTGACATCGTCAATTTTGTTCCATCCAGCATTTTGCATCACATTGCTTTCGTTTGGTGATAGAGAAACCAAGTTCTTTATGGTGCTCGTGGCTCCTAAATATCTTGTATGATCAATTTCAATTCCATTGAGCTCATAGCGAATTTCATCAAATAGATATGCTACAAAGTTGTTTTTTAATTTAAAGTTCTCTGAAGAAGAAGATTTAGGGGCATTATCATCGGCAACAAACCCCTCTACATAAATGTAGCTCTCACTGGGTAGCACGTATAAATCTTGATTTTGTATTGAAATTCTAATTTCATCATTATTGTTGTAAGATTGTAAGTATGGTACATATGTATGATAATCCTGTTTGATTATATTCTCATCAGAGAAAGGTTTATCTAAGACATCTATTATTGAACTCATTTTGTCTTCAATTTAAAATTCAAGGACTTTAGAAAATTTTTATTTGATGTTGTTAGTGCTTTCTGTTGAAGTGGTCGCTTTAATGTTCTTGTTGTTGTTGTTACTGCTTTATTTTTCAATGTATTTGTGTTGTATATTAGCATTATTTAGTTGACCTCAAATGTATTCGTATTGTAATTTCCTCTCCTCGAAAATTAATTAAATCACCGTGTTGATCAACTACTCGCAGCGTTAGTGAACTTATCTCTCTGGTGTTCACAGGTAAATAGATGAGATTTCTTGGAACCTCATCTATTTTATAGCCTGGAGGCACATTAATCGGAAATTCATGAAGTGTATGCGATTTGGAGTTATTCATATATGTGTTAATAGCGATACTACTTTCAATTCGCAAGAGATTCACTTTAAAAATATTAACTGGAAGATCTGAGTAATAATATTTGTTTGGTGTTAGGATTTTGCTATTGAATCCTAAAAGTTTTCCAATTGTGTTGTCTTTATTTAAATATACAGGATCTTGGGAACTATTAACTTTAACTTGCATTGTATTGTTATTGGCTTCAATAAAAATTTTATTTTCTGGACAGAGTCTTCTGTATTGCTCTTGTATAAAATCTACAATATCATTTAATTCGTAAGATCCAATTGGTATTTCAATTGTATGTTCCCCTATATGAAACATATTGTTGTAGGTGTCTACATTTGGAATGCTGTTGTATGAATGAAAATCAGGAGGAAAGTAACTAGCAGATAATTCTGATGAGTTAGAGCTCAGAGTAAGTGTTATTGACGTTATAACTGTCTGATTACAATTAAATAAAGTTTAGTACAACATATGGTTTATAAGCATGATTTACATATTTATTTCATTTTCTTATTATAAAATTAACATTAGTTTCTTAATATTACTGCTATTGTTGTTGATGATGGTATTCAGCTATAATATTTCGTTCTTACTTATCCAAGAATTGTGTTGATTAGAAAATCCCAACCATTTAACGTATGCCTCCTTTCCTTTAGTTTTAAGAACCTTTTCAACTAGATATGTATTTAGATATCTAGTTTTCGAA
This sequence comes from Nowickia ferox, assembly GCA_936439885.1. Taxonomy (NCBI): domain Eukaryota; kingdom Metazoa; phylum Arthropoda; class Insecta; order Diptera; family Tachinidae; genus Nowickia; species Nowickia ferox. The sequence continues at coordinate 61,809,771 of OW387023.1, forward strand.
AGTTCTTCAGTATAGAATCCACCTTTAATAGGATTACCAAGATAATCTTCTAATATGAATGTTGTAGGATTTGTATTTTGAACTCTTGTAATTGTAAAAATTTCTGTAGTCCAGTTTGGAGTATAACCTTTTTTAAATGTATGCTTATATTTGCTTATGCGTACATGATCTCCAACATTAAATGTCGACATTTTATACATTTTCAAATGACTGTATACTGTATTTAGTAGCTTTTGCTCATTTGTTGAGTTGACTTTAATCGGAGACATTTTAATGGTGCGATGAACTTTTCTATTGTATGCATTATTAAGTCTTTGTATATATCAATCCACTTATATGAACCATTAAAGCTAAATTCTTTCCACATCATTCCTTTCAATGTTCTGTTAAATCGTTCTACTATTGATGCTTTCATACTGCTATATGTTGAGTAGTGATTAATGTTGTATTTATCCATTAATTTTCCAAAGTGTTTGTTGAAAAATTCTTTACCATCATCTGTTTGTAAGGTTTTTGGTACTCGTCCTAATTCAAAAATATTTTCCATCGCCTTGGTTGTTTCGAGTGCAGTTTTAGTTTTTAGTGGTACTGCCCATGCAAATTTTGAAAATGTGTCAATTACAGTTAACAAAAATCGATAATTTCTGTTTTCTCTAGAATAGATCCCCATTTCAACTAAATCAGCTTGCCAAAGATCATCTATTCCTTTCATTACAACTCTACGACGCATAAAAACTTTTCGAGCTTGCTTATGCAGTTCGTTTACTAAATTTCTTTTTGAAGACATTAAGTTGTTTTACAGATTTTTTGGAGAGTGTTGTGATCTACTTGACGCACTTTCAGCTATTGATACAAACATGTAATTTTCCAATCTATAAATTTTCTCATTAAGCTGTTCAATTTGTTCTTCAAAGGATGTTTTAATTTGTAGAATGTCTTTTTGAATTTTATAATTTTCTTCTATATCTAATTTTATATCGCGTTGTAGCTCCTCAATTTGCATTTGAATATCTTCCTTAAAGTATGTTAATAATTTCTCTTCTAATTTTTCGATTTGAGTTTGCAGAAACAATTTATTGATAACATCGTTTTCTTTCAGAGCTTTTGCAACATTTTTGATTCTTTTATTTTGGACACCAATGTTGTTGTTCGTATCCATAAAGAACCCCAGCAGTTTAGGTGCATTTTTCAAAGAAATTATACTGCTAGTATCGTTTAAATAGTGTCCAAATTTATCAACAGACATGCTTTATATACTTTATTAAAGTTAATGTATTATATTTGCTTCACGTAGTTCTTCAATAATTGATACAATCTCGTTATTGTGATTAGTATGACCTGCACCTTGTGATGCGAGCAGTAGTCGAAGACGATCTACTAACTCATTTGGGTCGTCCCAGTATATATAGTTTGGCTTATGGGTGTTAAATTCCATCATTCCATCACCTAAATAACTACCTTTTGGCTTAGATCCTGTTGATTCGGCTAAATTCTTTTGATTTTTATCGTCAATAAATTTCTTAATAATATGTTTATATTTATATCCTCTAGTACCCTTAATTTGACCATCAGGTTTATAGTCCCTTCTATATGCATTAGTAGTAATTAAAATCTTTTTATAGATTTCGAGTTCAAATTTATCATAATTTTTTGGTATTTTATGAAACATTAGAGAAAATAGTCCTGGTGTTAGAGCCCATATTTGACCACCAACTTGTATTTTATCTTCATTAAGTTTGAGGTTACTATCACCAAATTTCCATTCATTATTGAAATCTTTATGTGGACCATAGTTTGTATCTAATTCATTTCTTCCTTCCAAGACTGATAAGTCAGTATAAGTATCTTCTGTATTGGAAGTCTGTGAGTAAAAATCATCATCATCATCCTCATCATGATTCTCAGTATTAGCATCATTAAACAAGATGGTATTATCGAATATTGTTCCTTCTGCTAGTTTCTTTGGTGTACTTGTCTCTATCTTGACTGATGTTTTTTCAGGTTTAAAACTAGTATTATTTTCAACTTCTTTCTTCATTTTACTTTCTTCTTTTATGGGAATTCTTTTAATATTCTTAGAACTATTTATGAATTCTTTGAGTGGTTCTGTTATTGGTTTATATGTATCTCTTAGTTGTTCACGTGTATCTATTTCACCAGTTTTTATACTACGAAGTTTTTTCTTCAAGACATTTCTTGTGGAAACCAACTGTTTTAAAATTTTCTCATCCATGTTTAATAAAAGTAAATAACAGGTATCAGCTATTCTAACCAGGTATTAGCTATTAGATCAGGTATTAGCTTATCAGGACCTGGTCTGGTTTTCAGATCAGCTTATTAGGACCTGGTCTGGTTTTCAGATCAGCTTGTCAGGACCTGATCTGGTTTTCAGATCAGCTTATTAGGACCTGGTCTAGTTTTCAGATCAGCTTATAGGACCTGGTCTGGTTTTCAGATCAGCTTATCAGGACCTGGTCCGGTTTTCAGATCAGCTTATTAGGACCTGGTCTGGTTTTCAGATCAGCTTATCAGGACATGGTCTGGTTTTCAGATCAGCTTATTAGGACCTGGTCTGGTTTTCAGATCAGCTTATCAGGACCTGATCTGGTTTTCAGATCAGCTTATTAGGACCTGGTCTGGTTTTCAGATCAGCTTATTAGGACCTGATCTGGTTTTCAGATCAGCTTATTAGGACCTGGTCTGGTTTTCAGATCAGCTTATCAGGACCTGGTCTGGTTTTCAGATCAGCTTATCAGGTATCAGATGAGGTTATAGCAAATAGTTGTATCAAGTTTAAAGTTAGATTAATAACTAAAGGTAATTTTTTATGAGTAGTTGCTTATATAGTTATGAATTAGTCAAATTGCTTTCTGTAGCGACCATCGTTTAATTCGTTATCTTTGCTTATCATCAAAAATCCATATTTATCCTTCCAACATTCTCGACAAATTTCTTGAAACTTTTCATAGCTCATATCGCTAGCAACATGATCCTTATAAACATGCTTCATATTTGTCTCATCTTGCTTAAACATTCTGGTATAAGTTTGACACAGGTAGAATGAATCAACATCCCTATGTCGCCCCATACAAAAATATGTACGTATATTATTCTGCTTTTCACATGCAACATCATCAAATATCATAATTGAATTAGTTTTAGCTTCGTCAGGTGGAATAACTGATTCATTATCGGTGAATGTAAAATACCCCATACCTTTAATTGGTGAAATTAGTTTCTTCAGGTATTCATATTTAGGTTGATAGAGAGATTTTGAGTATAAATAGATGTTTTCAAACTTGAGTCCATTAGGACTTTCTAGCAAGCCAATCATAACATTAGTCTTTCCACAATTTGATGGTCCCACTATTAGAGCACGAATAGAATTTGGTAAGAGAGGACTATGCTTTATTTTTGAACTGATGTTCACTGAATCATCAATATTACGAACTAAAATATTTTTATGTTGTTTTACTAACTGCATTTTTGTAACTAAATGCATTTCATATATATTACCTCTTATATAGGAAAAATTAGATAATATGGTTATACGATATCAGAAAACTTTTAGTCATAAAAACACCGTCGTTGGAGGAGGTCTAGTAGACAAAATAATAAACTCTCTACCTGTTGAACTTCATCTACCTGGATATCAGTACTGTGGACCTGGAACAAAACTACAAAAACGTTTAAGTCGAGGTAATAAAGGAATTAATTTATTGGACTCTGCGTGTAAAAATCACGATATTGCTTATTCCAAAAATAAGGATTTAAGCACCAGACATAAAGCTGATAAAATACTTGAAAACTCCGCCTGGGATCGAGTTTTATCAAAAGATAGTAGTCTTGCTGAAAAATCATTTGCATATATGGTTACTAACGCAATGAAAGCCAAAACAAAATTTGGTATGGGTGTGGAGAAAAAGAAAAATGTAAAAAAGAACAAACTAAATGTTAAAACACTATTTAGAACATCAGTTAGAGCTGCAACAAAAATACTAAAAAAAGAAAAACCATTAGATATTAACTCAGCTATTAAAATTGCACGAAAAACTATTAATAAGTCATTAAAAGGAAGAAAATCTCAAATTATAGTACCACGTGTGATACGTGTCCCAAAAATTGGTGGTTTTATACCTCTAATACCGATTTTAACTGCTCTGGGTGCAATTGGTAGTCTAACAACTGGAGGTGCTGCCATAGCTAAAGCTGTAAATGCAACAAAGAATGCTAAAAATCAACTTGATGAAGCAACTAGACATAATAGACCGATGGAATCTATAGCAGTTGGAAAAGGACTTTACTTAAAACCATATAAAAAGGGTTATGGTTTAGTTCATAAAGAGGAATTAAAAAACTCTTAGAGATGCTGGCCAACAGACCTCTTTCTGATGTGGACCTAAACCGTTTCTCTATAAATATTCCATATTTTAGAGGTGTTTCATGTTGAATACTCTACCAAATCGAACAAAGAAAATTGAATGTGGAATAATCAATTTAGATGTATCAACAGGACCCGGTACACATTGGGTAGCATATTATAAAAACAGCAATGAAAAAAGAATATTTCGACAGCTTTGGAAACTTACAACCTCCTTCGGAAGTAGTCAAATATCTTGGTGTAAATATTAAATACAACTATAATCAACATCAGAATTTTAATACATTTACCTGTGGTCATTTATGTCTTAAATTTCTTTATGAAATAACTGAAAATATTAAATAAAACACAAACATTTATATTTTACAAAACTCTTTATTGTCTTTTTATTTATAATTTAATACAGAATTAATGTATTTTATTGCCAAATCGGATACTGTGAATTTTGAATCAAAAATTCACTCAGCTCACTCTCAAGGATTAAGTTTTGTTCACCTTCTCTGCTTAAGTGATATGATCCGGTCGAGAGATCCTTAATTTCATCATCGGTTAAACTGTTTTATCGTTTAGGCAGGAACATAATGTTGTTTTCCAATTCAACTTTTAGTGTGGGTCCATATTTGGTTGTTACACGTTTTACATTTTGAATATTGTATTTAATTGATGTTTCAAGCTCCGTTATATGAATTAATGTTTTGTTTTTCAGAGAATTAAATCTTGATGTTAGATTTTTGGTGGAGTCCATTTTTTATTTAGTTCTTATCACTTTGAATGTTTAATTGAAAATGAACTGAAAAGTATTGGTGATGACTTCAAGAAGGCTAATCGAAAATATTTATGGTGAATAAGTAGGGTATAGTGATAGAGAGAAAGAGATAGTTATAGAGAGAGAAAAGGTATAAAGAGAGAGAGAGAGATAGAGGGTTAAAAAGAAGTATGGAATAGAGATGCTAGTATAGATATTTTAAAGATCAGGAGATGTTGCTTTAAAAATTTAGGGAGCAAATTAGTATCAAAGGAATCTTCAAACAATCGTCATCATTCATTTATCAGCAAATAAAATGAGCCAAATTAGAAGAACATTAAAGCAATTTCTAACAGATTTTGAAAGCTTCTGGTTATATGATCATTGGGAGATGATCAAATTCTTTCAAAATATGCTGGAGGAAAATGAACAATATGGCGTCTTGGAAGATGAAGACAATTCAGAAGGGCATTTTGCAAACTGTCCCTGGTATGATCCGAATTGCGAGGAAGGACCTGACACGTGCAGGTGTACCATATACTTTTTACGGAAAAGTATTTTAGAACATTTAATAAATGGATATTATGAAATGTTTCCATCATTGTAATTAAAATAAATAAAAAATAAATTATTAAAAATTCCTTGTTTTGCATTATTTTTTTCAAAAAGAAAATTAGGAATCATCTGTTCGAATATAAAATAACAGAAACTTGTAAGTAGTGAAAAATATAAGGACTTATCCGATTATCAAAATTTTTGGTCTTTATGAAAATAGCTAATGAAATTTAATGGAATTTCATAATATTGTGAAATTCAATTTTTCTTGTGCAGAATCTCAAAGAAAACAAGACTGTGCATGTTTAAGCGATATGAAAGCAAGAATTTGCAAATAAGCAAAAATAAAAATTTTTTTGATCCAACGAAGTAAAGCCAATAAAGAAATAAACACCATTCACATTTCCATTATTTTTTCAATATTTTATTTAAAATTTTTTCTTAAAAATTCATTTACATACATATGTACAATAGTTTTTCTTAATAAATAAATAGGATTTTATTTACAATAATTTTTCTTAATAACTAAGATTTTATGTACAATAATTTTAACAATAATATAATTTTTCTTAATAACTAAAATTGTATACATTAATTTTTAATTAATTTTAACCATTTGCTTGCATTCAAGCAATCTCATCTAGCAACATGTCAAGTTCGTATTCAGGGTTAGTTTCCTTAATACGAAAATGATACCATGCATATGTATTAATGTTATTTGATCTAATTTTTCTCTTATCGTCTCCATAACTTAAGACTACCTTATTTAGTTGACTAGTATATATCTGATGTAGCTTAGATTTAAATGTTAACATATTATCATACACATTAGTCTTATTAAATAAACAATTTTTATAAGTAGCTAAACTATATTTATCTAATATGGCTCTCTTTACCCCCTTCGATTTTTTAACGTCATTTTGATTTTGTACACTGAATGAGTATATTTTTGATCGCAGCCCAACAAATTCTGTCATTATTTTACCGCGATTTTCATCCTTCATCATACCAATGACTTTTTTTATTTACTAGTGGAAAATTATAAATATTGTCTGTAGGATAGTCCGATGTATCAAATTGTTCTTGTATGTCATTTTTGGTGTCAGCGTAAAAGTCGTCCGTTTTTATTGAATATATAAAAGAGTCCGTGTCCATATAGTTCAATGAGAGTTTTGTCTTAAACTTAGGTTGCATGTACCCGTAATGGAAATTATACATTTTCCATTTGGACAGCTCGAGTACACAAAATCCTAAGTAAATTGGTTTATTGTAGCAGGTTTTGACTCTAGTCATTTCGATTGCTACTAGATCTTCGGAAAATATAGATAAACTATGAAAATTTGGTTTTGATATCCAATCTTGGGCCCCCAAACGATTACAATTCGTTCTCTCCCAACTATTAACAATTTTAACATCTCTCCTCTTATCCACATTTTCCATGGTTTTACCATACACTGCATTATTAAGTAGTTTGAAAATTTTTTTTTCAAAAGCATTTTTAGCAGTGGCCCTATGTCTGGTATTTAGGTCAATATAGCCTTTTAACCATGGAGATTGTTTAAATGCTAGAATACGATGAGTTTTCTTTAAAACTAAGCCATATTCTAAGCACTGTTTCAGAACTCTAAAGTGTATCACGTATGATTGCTTTGTAGAGAAATCGGTTATCAACTTGCTATACTTCGCTTGCATAACTTTTTTATTTTCAGCGCAAAAAGGAAGGTCATTATGCAAGTCGTGTAAATGAGAGGGATAATCCAACGTGACCTCATATACATAACCGTCTGTTCCATTGTCAGCTATGCTGTTTGGGTCCAGATTCAGCTCGTCTTGCGATAACCATCTGAACCCACCATGAGGAAGATATTCCGACATCGCCCAACCATACAAATTGTTAGCGTCTAAATAGACGAGAAATTCTGAGGGCTTCTCTTTATCAAAATCTTCCAAATATTTGTTATTCGCTTTCGAATATCTTTGACTACACTGTACGATCCCTCCACGTATACCTTTTTTCATAAAATTGTTCATGTCTATGTCTGTCAATAATTCTAATTCAATTTTTGTATATTTGAGCATTGCATCCCAAGCAAGGCCAGGAGCTGTATAATATTGGCATGGATCGAGCTCATAAATACCTTTACAAACTTTTCTAAAGTTCTCGAAAATATCTGTCAGTAAGAGGACATCTGTTTTTAATTAAAGTTCCATGTAATCTTTCATAGTTTTGCAACCAAAAGTATTCCATACCTCTTCAGCATGTGAGTATTCCTCTAAAGAACACTCTTTATTGTTCAACTTATTAAAGAAATCACTGCGTGAATTTAGGTACTCATACGGGAAAATACCTTTTTTCTTAATAAGCTGAAATTCTTTTTCTGACTGAAATAAGGACCTTATAGTTCTGAAATCATTATCCGACAAATTGCAGGCTAATGATTCCAAACTCTCAGCCATAAAGCGTATTGTATCAAGAAATCTTATTTCAAGCTTATGGCCATCACTCATTTCTGTAAATTGGGAGAGGGATATATAAAGTTCCTTATTGAGAGGGAGTACTTTCAGCTGCATTGAAATTTCACCTCGATCTTTAATAAAAAGGTGCGAGTCATAATTTCAGTAATTGTGAAAGTAAACTGGTATAAACTTGGGGATTTGGTAATTTAAATTACAGTTATTGTGGGCTGCACCTCTATATTTACCACTAATGTGACAATGATCTCTAACGCGATCTTTACCTAGAAATTTTTGACAAATATGACAATTCACCGCACTATAAAAATTATAAATATCAGAAGGGGATAAAGTATCCATTTGTCTATTATTTACTAAGTCACTATTGTATATATTCTCACAGTCTTTAATTAAATATGATACAAATTTTTTTGAGGCATCTTTTTCTGTGTATATCCTTAATTTATCTAACTTATTGCTATGGAGACACTTAATATAATAGCTAAATGCACAAGGAGTGTGCTTTTTGACTAGACTAGTTTTATTACTTACACTATTACTAACTTCTTCCAAGATGCATTCGAAGTCCGCATATACCACGAAGGGTACATCCATTTTTCTTTGATGTCCCTTGAAGCTCAGAATTGCATCCGGACCTGATGGCATAGTTGTAACAATTTTACCGCACTCCGCCTTATGATTTGTCATACCATTTTCGATGTAGGTGTACTGGAGACAGCTGTTGCAGAAATGTAGTTCGTGTCCGTTCTTTGTTATCTGTTTTTGTAAAAGTCTGTGAATGATAAAAAAATAAATAAAAGTTTATAAGTTAAATGTACATAGTATAAAGTATATAAACAAGTATTTGTATCCTTAAAATAAAAAGTTGTATATTTTTTTAACTTACCTTCATATATTCTTTATCAATATGTAGTGATGACCTGCAGCATTCTCTAAAAGTAGTAAGTTGACGTGGTTCACTTTCTCGTCCTTGGTCACATAATAAGGACCAATGATCTGATCTGCTCCCTCATCATACCCAAATACGTTCACACTTAAAGTCGGATTGTTTGCCTCAAACTCTTTGATTTTGTTTAGTGGTAATGGGTAGCTTAAATTTTTGAAATTTAACGCTACACCATTTCGCGTAACAATCGTCTCTGCAGCAATGTTCTGAATATTATACGAACTGCAACGTTTTGGCCGATCGTATTTCGTCGTATCCATTGCAGCAATCAGACACCACTTGAAGCAATATTCATCATTATTTTCAATATTGATGCAGGCAAATCTTCTTACAAGTTTTTCAGGAGTGGATATCCAATTCGAGCCTTTGACGAGCGACGATTTGTTGATGTTGATTTCTGCTCGGACTATGCGTGATAAAGTCCAACCAGAATCTCGCTCTTCGAATTCGGACATTTTGGTTGAAATCTCCTCAACCTGTTTACGTAATATTTCTTCTATATTGTCTGCCTTCGTCAGTAAACTCATTTTGGCTACATGTGATATTATGCACAACTCCAATTCCTCTCCCACAATTTTTATATACTGCGCCACAATACTCACATGAAATTTAATTATTGTATGTTTAGTTAAATTCATTTCCATAAAAATATTTTTGTTTTCCTTAATAAACTCTTCCAAGAGAAGTTGGTCTTTTTTATTTAGAATTGCATATGTGGCGATATGATTTTTGAAGGCTTTCGATATTTTATAATATCTCACATTATCTTCTTCTGTCCTGACATGGGAAGTACTAATTGGAGTTGGCAGAGTTTCTTCTCCTATTTCTTCTACATCTACTTCTCCATCACTTTCCGGTAAACTTATGTCCATAGCATCGTTGTATAAGGTCCCTCCAAGGATATCCACACCTTGTTGTTGAGCTTGTTGTTGTTGTTGTTGCTGCTGCTGCTGCTGCTCTTGTTGATGATAAGTAAGAGGTTGCCATTGCATCAAATTGGAATACTGCTGCATTTGACTATCTGGTGTGACGGGATTATAATTGTAACGTCGATACTCATATTGCATTGGTACTCCTGATCCCAAAAACTAATTATTCCATGACATTGATGTAGGGTAACAGTTAGGCATACCGTATTGTTGATGATTCATTGGTAGTTGATATTGGGGGTACTGTAAAGAGGGTTGTTGTTGATGATGAAATGTATTTAGCTGCTGTTGATGATTTTGAAGAGATGACTGCGGTTGCTCTTGATTTCTGTCCCGGCTTACGATCTCTTGATCCTGCATACTATGATATTTAACATGGTCCAAAAAGGACTTTTGGTATTTATATACCTTATGAATCTATTACACATATATCCAGAAGAACTCATTTTTAATTAGTTTATGGATTTTCTATTTGAATTTAACACAATTGCTGATGATACTACTTGTAAATACAATAAAGTACTGATGTGTTGGGTATAAAAGTTGGCGTATTTATACGAAAATTAGTAGCAGTAGCCTTGCGGCATTCATAACTTTTACTTTTTGTTTCTCTGCTGATGACTGTACTTAGTTGAAAATCCTCTGCTTTAAAAGAATTGAAGACAAAGAAAATGACTACGTTGCAAAATATATATGTATTCTACACAAGCACAAAATATTCCACGCACAAGTTCTCACGATCGCGCATACATATGTACATACATACATACATACACATTCATGAATTTCACAATGTTGTGAAATAAATATTTCTTAAACAAATAAACAAAATATAAAATTACCAGCGACAATCAAGCTGGACCCCCCACACACAAGCATTAGGGGGTTCACATACATGAGAACATTTTATGGTATTAAATGTTGACATGATAAATTTATTATTAGCGTGCGAAAATCATACATACATACATACTTACATATGTACATATATACATATATACATATATACATACATATATACATGTATACACAAATTTCTACAGTCTGGCAACACTGGAAAAAAATAATAATCATGTATTGCCGTCGGCATTAGGAAAAATAATCATGCATTGCCGTCGGCATTAGGAAAAATAATCAAGCATTGCCGTCAGCATTAGGAAAAATCATTTCATGATTTTCCCGTAGGCATTAGGAAAAATAATCATGTATTGCCGTCGGCATTAGGAAAAATCATTTCATGATTTTCCCGTCGGCATTAGGAAAAATAATAATGTATTGCCGTCGGCATTAGGAAAAATCATTTCATGATTTTCCCGTCGGCATTAGGAAAAATAATCATGTGTTGCCGTCGGCATTAGGAAAAATCATTTCATGATTTTCCCGTCGGCATATATATATATATACTTATGATATCTTAATCTTATGAAACACCTTAATCCACCCCCACAAAAAAATCACCCGTTCACACAATTAATGCCACCACAAAAAAATCACCCGTTCACACAAGGGTTAATGTAAACAAAAAACTCCTTATGTAAACAAAAACATCAAAGCGCCGCCGAACACACACACACACACACACACACGTACGTATCAAATTTCCAAGAATTTTAAAATTTTCAAATTTTAATTACCCAAATTTCACAATTTCAGCCACAATTTAACAATTTCAGCCCAAAATTTCACAAGTTTAATTGTCCCCGTACTGGCAGTTCCCTACTACTATTATGTTATCATTAGATTTCAGAATGCGTTTTTTTAAACAACATAAAAGGATTAATGTAATGATTATCGAATCAAAGCTCGATTCATCAAATAAAATTCGTCATAGTTCATTACTACCGAATTCTATTCGAGCTCTTATTGTGGGTCCATCAAATTGTGGAAAAACAAACGTGATGATCAGTCTTATTGAAAGTCCTCATGGATTGAAATTTAAAAATATTTACTTATATTCAAAGTCAACACAACAACCGAAATATAAGTACTTAGAAAGTCTAATTAAACCTATCAAGGAGATAAATTTTTCATCATTTTCCAATAATGATGATGTTCTATCCCCAAACGAAGTTAAATTCGGTATTTATATTCGACGATATAGCTTGTGAGAAACAAAATCATGTACGTTCTTACTTCTGTATGGGTCGTCATAAAGATATTGATAGTTTTTATTTATGTCAAACTTATACACGTATACCAAAACACTTGATTCGCGATAATGCTAATATGATTATAATTTTTAAATAGGATGTAATGAATATTAAGCATATTTACAATGATCATGTTGGTTCTGATATGACTTTCAAAACATTTCATAAGTTATGTGCCGAGTGTTGGAAAGAAAAATATGGTTTTCTAGTTATTAACAAAGATGATTCTATGATGATTCGATATATTTATAAATCTATAAAAGAAATATTACAGATATTTTAAAATCAGTACAAGATTAATTATTAAACTAATAGCTTCTCAACTATTAAACCGCTAACTGCTAAACTGATCTGTTTTGGATCTGTTTCTAATTCAATCTATAAATATGAACACAAATCTAGTTAATAATCTTATTAAAACTCGAAATATTTAAAAAAAGAAATATAAGAATATTTTGCTTGGAGAAATTGCAAATGATGAATTGTTGGAAAAGACATTGAAACCAATATCAAAACCATTAAAAGAATTAGTTCAATCAACTAATAATAACATTATAAAACATGAAAAATATCCGGATAACTCTTTTAAACATGATCTTGAGAATAATAAAGTTGCCTTCAGTACACCATATAAAAAGAGTAAGCTTGATTATAACACGTTTTCTCCAAGCTTTAATAACAAGAAAATCGAGAAAAGTTCAAACACGTTTCAATCATTTGATGATGAAAATGATCATGATGACTATGATGATGATGATGATGATGATGATGATGATGATAATAATGATAATGTTGATAATGAGGATGATAACAATGATGATGATAACACCATTGCAATACATCCCAATCAAAGTGTTCAATATAATTTATCAAAAGTTAACTTAAATATATATGATAAAACATATGGTCCTCATAAGGATAAAAATCAAATATGGAGACTGGGAATGAACCCATCGCTTTCAATGCAACCAATATTACTGTAGGTAATTTAAAATGGCCCTTCACATCAGGCTTATATGAATTGTTAGTTTATAAGAAACCAATCAGTTATAATAAAACAGATTTAAATAATTATAAACAAGTATTGGAGATGACTAATGTCCATAAACGAAATAACAGTATTAATGGTCAAATTAAAGGAAATCGTTCAATTAAATATACAACGATTATTAAAAACCTATTTAAACAACAACAGAAAATTCATAAGGGAAAAGGTTTAATGAAATTGAATAGAAAAAAGCATAATTATGTTTATTGGAATGATCCTAACGAATTGGTTGATAGATTGCGTCTTTTGATTTCATCAACAACAGCTGGTCACTCAAATCATAATAACGAAATTGTATCAATTATTGAGGAATTGAGAGAAGCAAAAATTATTATATAAATAGTCTTAAAAATGTTTAACAATTCATATTCATAAAATGCCTATCGGTAAGTTTGGACATTATATTGAAAAATCTGTAAGATACCAAAATCAACATTTCAAGATTCATTTGGATAGTGATCGTAATTTCAACTTTAACTTGCGGAGAATAAAAAATATTGCTAGTCCTGTATTGGAAAACGATGCTGTAAACAAAATTTACATGAAAAGTTATTTAAGTGAAATAAAGAAACAACTGGATGCAATGTATATGGAGAGAATTAAGGGAATGGAGGATCGTTTTAACGAAATAATACAACAACAAAACGTGTTGATTACAGAAAAATTTGATAATTTAGAAACAAATTTAAGTAAATTAATACATGATCAAAGTATAATACCAAATAATCTCAATCAATCACTAAAAGAAATGAGATCATTATTTAATCACAAAATTGATTCAGTTGAAGAACGTCTAAATGAAAAAACGAAGCTCATTACAAACCATTTAAACATAGATATATAAATAGTTTTTGATTTAAATTCAATATCAACAGCATTTAAATTGATGTAATCTAAGATAGACGTTAGAAATGGAGCGACAAGAAGTGGTTCAGGAGCTTCATAAGCAAGCACGTAGAAATTTAATTCGACGTCGAGTGGTGATCAAGGGAATTGATTATCTTTGGCAAGCAGATCTTGTTGAAATGGGTGTTTACTCAAAATATAACAAAGGCTATAGATTTATTTTAACAGTTATAGATACATTTTCAAAGTTTGCTTGGGCTGTACCCGTAAAATCTAAAAGTAGTGAAGATATAACCAATACTATGCAATCTATTTTTTCGTTAAAGAGAATTCCAAAAAACTTGCAAACAGATAATGGTAAAGAGTTCTATAATAAAATATTTCAAAACTTGATGATAAAACATAATATCAACCACTATTCTACATATAGTATCATGAAAGCGTCTATTGTAGAACGATTTAATAGAACTCTAAAAGGAATGATGTGGAAAAATTTTAGTCTACAAGGAAATTATCAATGGATACATATATGCAAGGATTTAATTAATCAATATAATAATAAAAAGCATAGAACAATTGGAATGACGCCAAAGTCTGTTAACACAGAAAATGAAAGTTCTATACTAAAACAAGTCTATAATCATCCCAAAATATATAAATTTGGTAAACTAAAAGTTGGAGATCATGTTCGAATTAGCAAATATAAACATATTTTTTCAAAAGGATATACTCCAAACTGGACAACTGAAATTTTGAAAATTCGTACTTTACAGTACACAAACCCCATTACTTATTTATTGGAAGAATATCAAAGGAATCCGATTGTTGGTGGATTCTATGAACATGCACTATTAAAGACACATTTTTCAAATACATACTTGATTGAAAATGCTATTAAAACTAAGTAACACCAGGCGTACGTAAAATGGTTGGGATTTTCCAATCAACATAATTCTTGGATCAATAAAGATTAACTTCAATAATATTATATATACATACTTCAATATGAGATTTATTTTTTTACTATTTTTTATTATATTATAAAATTTTCAAACAAATTAATAAATAAAATATATAAATACATAAATAGTATTGTTTTGGTTTTTTTATTTCTTATCAACTTTGTTGTGTATGGTTAGGATCAAGCTTTTGTATTCAAGCAACTTAATTAAATCAACTGTTTCAAACACATTCATACATATCAACGAAAAAACCACAACAGAACTTTTAACAACAGAACAACAATACAATAGGGTGGCACTTATATCATCGTTGTTAGTTTCCTCATACAAAATTAGTATACAAATCCTAACCAACCCCAGCCAAACCCCGACCAAACTCAGCCAAGCCAAGCCAAGCCAAGTCGTGCCAGCCCAGTTGCCGAATCTCATTACTCACACACAATTTCAAAACCTTCCAGGTATATAAGTGCCACGCTATTTTAACCACACATTCAACTGACCAGCGTTGCCAATTGTGCATTACGCAGTTTTTGCATCGTTCATGCCATACAAAATTAGTATAAATTTTTTACTCCCTGCTCTTGTTTCCAGAACTCTCTTTAACACCCTACTGATGTTATTTGTTCATTAATAATTATCACATGTATTTTAGCTTAAAAGGCGATACGAACATTACCCTGTTCAATTCATTAAAATATAGAAACAAATGCAGTTCGAATAACAATAATTAAATTAACTAAAATTAATAGTCATGGGCTTGTGGCAAAAATTAAAAATAAAAATATACTTAATAGTAACAAACCAAAAAAGTTTGTCTTAAGTAGAACAAAAATAAGCAAATTAACTAACATGTGCATAATTAGTAATGAAAAAACGACATTGGTAAGACTGTTGTAAATTTAGTGATGGTAAATTTGGGCCTTCATTACAAAACACATTTCAGCAAATTGAAATACTATGAATCAAACCAATTCACATATTCCATTCAAAAAAGTTTCGTATATAAGGCAGAAATCTACATCAACTGACACCACACACAGTGGACCAAACACAGAAGAACGCTGATGATGAAGGTTTAGTGGCCTTCGAAAACGGCTGGCTGTTCCGTTCAACTATGTGTTGTCAGAATATTTACAACTAACTTTGATGTTATTTGTTCATTAATAATTATCACATGTAATTTGGCTTAAAAGGCGATACGAACATTAGCCTGTTCAATTCATTAAAATATAGAAAATATTTTTTTTTGGTATGATTGATTGAGCTCTAACGATTTGTAGTTCGAGATCAAAAAGAATAAAATGAGTTTTAAATTATATTTATTTAAGATTGAATAGACTTTAGCTATTACTATTAATTTGCTATCATGAACTTACAACAATATGGATTCTTAACCGCATTAAATTTTGGCAAACAATTATTCTTTTTAGAAATGATCAAAAAGGTGTGTCGAGTGGTGTCGAAAAATAAAAAAAAAATAAGTACAAGTCTTCAAAAGAGCCAAAGCTTGGGCGATTTCTAAGATCAGAACAAAATATGCATAATTCAGGAGACTAGAAATAATCAACCTGTGGCAATATGAGTTGTCTTACAGCTTCATGGCCTCACGGGTTAGTCATTCCTTACACTACAGCCAAAATTGTCGCAATCAGGGTTCTTCATTCTTATCTCCCTGAGACTTACAATTTCTCACTGACTTACTAAGCTGACCGTTAATGGGTATCAGTGGCGAACGGTTAAACTTTTAAGTTTTCGCCGTGACTCACTAACATTCACTACGGTCCTATCCTTCAGAAACTCCATATCTTGCCTAAACTCTTCAAACGCTTCGAGCTATATTCTGTGGTAGCCTTCATCTATTATACAAAATCCCTGTAAGATTAGTATAACTATTCGTGCCCCTCGTTGGGCGCTATTTAATTATTAACTGTCATGTTTCTAGCACATTTTCCTGTAAATAGCAACATCACTTAACTCGGCCTCGCCACTGGCATACCTGTTCTTCTACTCTAATGGCTTGTCTTCCTATCTGCGTATCCCTACACTGGCAACTTGTAGGTTTGTGCTCGGCTAGGGCTCGCGGCTGGGGTGGTCCGTTGGAACACGCGAAGTGGAAGAGACAAATAATTATTTGTATCTGTGTAACGTTTATGAAACTTGCAGCTAGTCGTGGGCCTAGGTCTCGTTACCCACTTTTACCCTCCCCTATACCTTGGTATTCCTACCGTCTCCTATGGAATACCCCTAATCACACCACCACACGACACTTACCTTATTGATACATTCCCTAAAAAGATTTATTCAGCCATAGCATTTCAAATACTTGTGATTTCAATCTTCAAAATCCGTTAATTTATATTTAATCTTCATATTGTTAATACAAATTCATTTCTTATTATTTATTCCCTTCTCAATTAAAAATTTAATTAATTCAATTAAACTTTCAATTGTATTCATTAATTTGCGTGAAAAATCTAAATGTTATAATCAAATGGCTTATAGGTGAAAATTTAATTCATTATTTAATTAATATTACAAATATTTTAATTGGCATTACAAAATTATTCATATTATTGTTTTTTTTGTTGTACTCTTAGTTTACCCTACGTTCGAAAGTTTACACTGAATCTAAAGCAATTATATTTTAAAATATTTTCACAAATAGTGAATCCTTATGTTTTTTTTCTAGGTGTAAATCAATTTGCCAAATAAAAATTTTGTTTTCGTTTTATATATTTTATACACATTATTACTTTGTTTTACTCTCTATCTTTAGATACAACCGTACATTCTTTAGACAATATGAAAGTTAAATGACTTTAGGCAATAATTTTAATTAATTCAAATCACGATTGTATTGCATCACGCCTATGAAATACATTAACTCGAATAAATTTCGCTAAAATTTTACAAAATTTTGTATCCTTAAGAAATGCTGCAATATTCACTGCGGTTCCGAAAAAATACATATTCGTCATCAGAATCAGTTTGTTAAAATTTTTAATTTTCTTTTGTGAGATTTTCTTGCTCTTTTCTTTAGCTATATCTAATGTTTTTTTTTATTTTTATTAGCCCGACTACTAATTAGACTTGAATATTGGAAATACCGGTGATTTTTCTTTTTTTTATAGTATCGACAAACGAACGAAAACAGAGTTAGCTGGACTCTTAAATATTGGCACACCAACTGCGTACTCAATTGTAATTATAACTTTAATCAAATACCAATATATATACAAAAAAATCAAAATTTTATGACTTACGACCCATACTAGAAAACGGCTTCTCTCCCTCTCTTTGTTCCGTGTCAGTTGTAGATATTATAGGTGTTGTAGGTACTGTAGATCTTTTAGATGTTGTTGGTGTTGTTGTGTTGAGGCTATTGTAGAAGTTGCTATTGTGGCTATTGCAGATGTTGTAAATACTGTAGGTGCTGTAAAGGTTGCTGTGTGGTAGATGTTATAGAGGTTGTATGTGTTGTAGTTGTTGTTATTGCCGATGTGAAAGTTTCAGTAGAAGTAATTTGCTGAGGTGGATGTTTTAGTGGACAATCATTTCGGTTCGGCATAGGCGTAAAATTTTCCGGTGACAAATGAACCACTAGTGCTTTGGTCTTGAATAAAGCCACTGTGTTGACGTCGGCATGCGATGAAACGGTTTTCCGCTCCTGCTACGCTTTCACTTTCCTTGGGAACAACCGGGCAAGTATTGCTCCACAAATTTAGCTGCTACTGGAAACTTGGCTTTAAATAAATTTTCGGCTGGCGGTGGTTGACGTCATCCGCGGTCTATGGCAGATGTTTTTGCTTGTTTTGTTTCTGTACCACAAATTATGTATCCAGTTCCATCCGGTATTCTGGTTCGGCCAGGACGATCTTTCCAGCTTTTTCGTTTGGCTTAGGCTTTTACACTTTTATACCCTCTATTCTTTTTTTATAGTTTCAGTATTTTGTTTACTAAACGTTCACGTTTACCAAACTAAAGCAAAGATTTTTTTTTGTTTTAATACTTAGCTGTCCGCTGCCACAACCGTACTCGTCAACCAACAAGATAGAAAAGGCCGGATCTAGCCATTTGCACAAGAATGATGGCCGCCGATCAACATATCCCTACTGCAGCCACCTTCGCTATCCTTTGTTGATTGAAATGGTACCACTAAAGACGAAATCGCGAGTATTTTACCAACTTTTGCCATCTGGCACCCCCACGTCATTTGTTGGTAAAGTGTCAGGCTCAGGGCTGCACTTATCAGCCAAAGTTGTCAACACGGCGCAAATGTTGTGATCTATTTGGCGCACTTTCAGCTATTGATGCGAAAATGTAATTTTCCAATCTATAAATTTTCTCATTCAGCTGTTCAATTTGTTCTTCAAAAGATGTTTTAATTTTTAGATTTTCTTTTTTAATTTTATAATTGTCTTATATCTGTAACTTTATTTCGCTTTGTAGTTCCAAGATTTGCATGTGAATATCATCTCGAATTATAGTATTGTCTTCCTTAAAGCAATTTAATAATTTGGCTTCTAGTTTTTCGATTTGAGTTTGCAGAAACAATTTATTGACAACATCGTTTTCCTCTAGAGCTTTTGCAACATTTTTGATCCTTTTGTTTTGGACATCAATGTTGTTGTTCCTATACATAAAGAACCCCAGCAGTTTAGGTGCATTTTTAATGGAAATTATATCACTAGTAACGTTTAGATAATATCCAAACTTATCAACAGACATACTCTATACATATGTGTATATGTACCATATTAAAGTTAATGTATTATATTCGCTTCACGTAATTCTTCAATAAATGATACAATTTCGTTATTGTGATTAGTATGACCTGCAGCTTGTGACGCAAGCAGTAGTCGGAGATGATCTACTAACTCATTGGGATCATCCCAATATATATAGTTTTGTTTTTGGGGGTTAAAGCGCATCAATCCATCACCTTTATAATTAGGAATTGCTGCATTTGCTACTGCGTTAGATATATCCTTCTGACTATTTTCTTTAAATATTTTTTGAATTATATGCTTATATTTATATCCTCTCGTTCTCTTGATCTGACCATCAGGTTTATAGTCTCTCCTGCATGCATTAGTTGTAATTAAAATTTTTTTTGTAGATTTCAAGTTCAAATTTGTCATAGTTTTTTGGTGTTTTATGAAATATTAAATAAAACAAACCAGGCGTTAAAGCCCATCTTTGACCGCCAACTTGAATTTTATCTGCATTTAGCTCAATGTTACTGCTACAAAATTTCCATTCGTTATTGTAATCTCTATTTGGACCGTAGTAAGTATCTAATTCATTTCTCGCTTCCAAGAGTGATAAGTCTGTACGACTCTCTTCAGTATTGGAAGCCTGTGAGTTAAACTCTTCTTCATCCTTATCACTCGTATCATTAGCATCATTAAATAAGATGGTGTTATCAAATATTGTT
The DNA here is from genome assembly GCA_936439885.1 of Nowickia ferox. Classification (NCBI taxonomy): domain Eukaryota; kingdom Metazoa; phylum Arthropoda; class Insecta; order Diptera; family Tachinidae; genus Nowickia; species Nowickia ferox. The sequence goes on from OW387023.1 coordinate 61,830,245, forward strand.
CCTTCTAAAAGTTTCTTTGGTGTACTTGTCTCTACCTTGACTGATTCTTTCAAGGACTTTAAACTTTTGTTATTCTCAATTTTTGTTTGGATTTTACTTTCTTCTCTCTTGGGGATCCTTCCAATATTTTTAGAACTATTTATAAATTCTTTGAGAGGTTCTGTTATAGGTTTAAATGTATCTCTTAGTTGTTCAAGTGTATCTATTTCACCAGATACTACGGAGCTTTTTCTTCAAGACATTTCTTGTAGTAACCAGCTCTTTTAAAACTTTCTCATCCATGTTTAGTAGCGTCAAATATCAGATCAGCTTATCAGGTAAGAGATCAGGTTTTCAGGTATCAGAACAGGTTATCAGATCAGTTATCAGGTATCAAAACAGGTTATCAGATAAGTTAACAGGTATTAGAAAAGGTTTTCAGGTATCAAAACAGGTTATCAGACCAGTTATCAGGTATCAGAAGAGGTTATCAGATCAGTAAACATGTATTAGAATGGTGTTATTAAATGCTGATCAGACTATCAAATCAGGTTTTAGACATCTGATTAATTATAAAAAATATATGTATGAAGTTTAAAGCCAGATTAAGAACTAAAGAATCCCTTATATGTAAAGTAATTTATATTGTTATAAAATAGTCAAATTGTTTTCTGTAACGACCATTGTGTAATTCATTATCTTTGCTTATCATCAAAAATCCATATTTATCCTTCCAACACTCTCGACAAATTTCTTGAAACTTTACAAAACTCATACCGCTTGCCACATGATCACTATAAACATGCTTCATATTTTTCTCATCTTGTTTTAAAATTATAATTACATTGGCATTGTCTCTTATCAAATGTTTTGGAATTCTGGTATAAGTTTGACATAAGTAAAATGAATCAACATTCTTATGTCGCCCCATACAAAAATATGCACGTATATTATTTTGCTTCTCACATGCAAAATCGTTAAATATCATAATTGAATTGCTTTTAGCTTCGTTAGGAGAAATAACGGATTCATTATCTGTAAATGTGTAATATCCCATTCCTTTTAGTGGTAAAATTAAGTTTCTCAGGTATTCATATTTCGGCTGATATAAGGATTTTGAGTACTAATATATGTTTTTAAACCTGATACCATTAGGACTTTCTATCAAGCTAATCATAATATTAGTCTTTCCACAATTTGATGGGCCAACTATTAGAGCACGAATAGAATTTTGTAAGAGGGAACTATGCTTTATTTTTGAGCTGATGTTTGATGAAGCATCAATATTACGGATTAAAATATTTTTATGTTGTTTTACTAACTGCATTTTTGTAGCTAAATACAATTCATAGATACTACCTTTTATTATAGAAAAAATAAAATAATATGGTTATACGATATCGGAAATCGCTTAGTCATAAAAAAACTGTCATTGGAGAAGGTTTAGTTAACAATATAATAAACTCGCTACCTGTTGAACTACATCTTCCTGGATATCAGTACTGTAGACCTGGAACAAAACTACAAAAACGTTTAGGTAGAGGTGATAAAGGAATTAATTTATTGGATTCTGCTTGTAAAGAGCACGATATTACTTATTCTAAAAATAAGGATTTAAGTACTAGACATAAAGCTGATAAAATACTTGAAAACAAAGCTTGGGACCGAGTTCTTTCAAAAGATAGCACTCTCACAGATAAATAATTTGAATATATAGTTACTAACGCAATGAAAGCCAAAACAAAGTTTGGTATGGGTGTGGAGAAAAAAAAAATGATAAAAAAAATAATTTAAATGCTAAAAAGGTGTTTAGTACATCAATTAGAGCTGCACCAAAAATGTTGAAGAAGGAAAAACCGCTTGATATTAACTCAGCCATTAGAATTGCACGAAAAACTATTAACAGTTCTTTGAAGGGGAAAAAATCTCAAATTATTGCACCACGTATAATACGTGTTCCAAAAATTGGTGGTTTTCTACCATTAATTCCAATATTAACTGCTCTGGGTGCATTTGGCAGTCTAGCGACTGGAGATGCTGCTATAGCGAAAACTGTAAATGCAACAAAAAATGCAAAAAGACAACTTGAGGAAGCAGCTAGACATAATAGAGCGATAGAATCTATAGCGGTAGGTGAAGGACTTTTCCTCAAACCTTATAAAAAAGGTTATAGTTTGATTTGTAAAGAGAATTCAAAATTAATACAAATGCTGCCCCCTAGACCATTGACCGATGTTGATCTACAAAATTTTTCATCAAAAATTCCATACTTTAGAGGAGTTTATATGCTGAACATTCTACCAAAACGTGCGAGGAAAACGGAATGTGGAATAATAAATTTAGATATGTCAACAGGACTCGGCACACATTGGGTAGCATATTTTAAAAACAAGAATGAAATAGAATATTTCGATAGTTTTGGAAACTTACAACCTCCTGCAGAAGTAATCAAATATCTGGGTAAAAATATAAGATACAACTATAATCAATATCAGAAGTTTAATACATTTAATTGTGGTCATTTATGCCTTCAATTTCTTTATGAACTAAATAAAAAAACTAAAATTTAAAATTCCATCATTTATATAAAATTTTGTTTTATTACTTGCAAAATATATATGTATACAAAAAACTTATTCTATTGCCAAATGAGGTATTGCCCATTTGAGATTAAAAACTCCTCCTTATATAGAACCAAATTTCGTTCTCCTTGTCTCTGTACTCGGAATGTACCATCTGAGAGGTGGTTGAGCTCCTCATCGGATAGGGTGTTATACCTATTTGGCAAGAACATAAAGTGGTCCTCCATCTCTATCTTCACAGTTGGACCGTATTTGGTTGTTGTCCTCTGTGCAGAAACAATTCTATACTTCTTCGAAATATCTAAGTCCTTGATATGGATCAAGGACTTGTTGTTCAAAGAACTAAATTTTTTAATTAAATTTTGTGATTCCATTTTAATGTGTTGTATCTTTGAGTATTTTACTTAAATTGATATTAAATGTAGATTCGATGAGTATAAGAGGCCTACATGAAAATATTTGTTGTGAAATAGTGAATATGTCTACATGAGGAAAAGACGTAGAGAGAGAGAGAGAGAGAGAGATAGAAAGAAAGAAAGAAATAGAGAAAGGGAAAAGAGTATGCTAAAAGGAGAGTAACATTTGATTTCATTCTTTATGGACACTGTTTTAAACATCAGAACTTGCAAAGTTTGTAAATACAATTAGTAACAACGGAAGCCTCAAAAAACTGTCATCTTCATAAATTTAATAAAAAAAATATAATTGGAATAAGGTGCAAACTTAATCAGTTTTTGATAGATATCGAGTGATTCCAGCTCTACGACCACTCGGAGCTTTTAGAATTTTTTATAAACATGCTGGACGAAAATGAAGAAATTGGAGTTACAGAGGATGAAGATAAAGATGACGGTCACTTCAGATGCTGCCCCTGGTAGTACGCTGATAGTACTGAAGGTCCGGACACCTGTAGATGCTCCATTTATTTCTTAAGAAAATTAATAATAAATAACTTAATGGATATGTATTATAAAATATTATTAACATAATAAATAAATATTAATACAAATTAAAAAATTTTTAAATCTTTTATAATTTCAAACAAATAGGATGTTATTGGTATACAGAAGTATCTAAAATAAAAAAGTTTAAAATAAATTAAAAATAACATTAATTTTTGATTTTTTGAAATTGATTTATATTACTAAACTTTGCACAGCGAACGGAAAACCCTAACCTTCCCCAACAAAAAGAGTCAAACAATCGCGAAACCTATGTGTTTACGCCCATAGTGTAAAGGTCCCCTTGACTAATTATTATTCATTGGACCTTTCTATGTTTTGTTTTATCTTTTCGTTAAGTTGTTGTGGTTTTTGTATATATGTATATTTTTTCATGCACTTACTTACATATTGTAGACCCAAGTGAACGGTACGTAACAATAAAACCCTATATATATTTTAAAATTGAAAAATTTATAAAACCCATTTTTTTTATTTATAAAATATTTTCGAGAAATATTTCGAGGAAACATTTTGGTCCTTCGAACCGGATAAACCTCTCGAGTCCTTGAAATATTTTCAAGAAAATATATTTAATTCCAGGATCCATCCCGTGCATCTTTCGGAACACAAAAAAAGTGGATAAAAACCCTAAAACCCCGTCGCCCAAATAAAATTAATAAGAAAAGGTTAGTTGTGTGCTTTATTTTGAATTTTTGTGCAATTAAGACATAAGTGTGTAACATATAAAAGAAGTGAGACAATTTCAAATTATTCAATTTGCCGTCGGTAAAACATAGTTGAAAAGCAAAAGTGCATTTTACCCATTTTTTTCTATCCCAATTTGTATGTGCGTATGTATGTACATACAGTAAATTTTTTAAAGATAAAGAAAAAAGTTGAAAAGCACAAACATATGTACATGTATGTATTATATAAATATATATGTTTGTTAATACAGTTTGTAACATTTCTTGAAATTGAAACATATTTACATACGTACCTATATATTATATACATACATACATATGTACGCGCCTAATTTGTGCATATTTCTTTTTGATAAATTGTTTCACTAAAAGGAGAACAAAAATAATTTTTACTCGTTACTTTTAATAGTTACAAATTAAAAAAAAGGCAAAAACAGCAAAATCCAACGACCGCGAGAAATAAATACATATGTATGTATTTAAATTTGTGATATGAATTTTTATTTTCTGGATGCAGTGGCATAATAAAAAAATAAAAATAATAAGGTTGTGTTATTATTTTATAAAATTGAAACCATAACTAAATTTTATTAAGTGATTGTTTTTATATGCTCTTTTACAAGAGAAACAACCACTAAATTACCCTGTGTTTGTTGGTTTTGGTTTGTTTTGTTTTATTTCTATTTTATATTGTCACACACACACACACAACCTATACTAGTGCTGCAACATTTTTTATTCGGATATATAGTGAAATTTTACTCGTGTTTTTTAATAACATTCTATTTAATAAATAATTAATACAATTTTATTAGTAATTTTTCATCGAGTGAACAATTTTTTAACGAATATAACATATTCGATTAACCCGTTGTGGATACCCGTGATTAAATCAGTGCAGTACTAGTGTTTAAAAGAATTGTATACCTTTTGTTATTAAACAAAGCGTTTTCACACTTTAGATTAATCCTTATTTAATTAATTTTTACCGATTTCTCAAATTTTAACCCGAATTTTTCTTGATATTTTACTCAAATTATTGAAAGAGGAATCTAAGTGTGAAAATACTTTGTTGTATATTATTTTTACCCTAAATATAAATATATTTCGTTTGATTGCATATAAATTTATTTCAAAAAGTTTTGAACCCATTACCCCCACCTAAGAAATTTTATCTCGTTTTAAAATTTATTATTCGGATTTCGCAAATTTTTTCGCGCTAATTATTTTTGAAAAATCTTTATCGTTCCTTTTATTCGGAAACTGAAATTTATCGGTTTACTTCATCTCAAAGAATTTTCACTTGTACGTTTTTTTTTAAATAAACGCTTTTAAAATTTCCCAATACAACTTAAGATCAGAAATGGACATGACTACGTTGATCCGCAATGCCGACCGTTTGGCAGAATTTGAAGCATATATTGCTTCTATACCACTAGCGGAACACAAACTCGGCTCTGTGAATAGTCATGAAAAGGAGCTCAATCGGTTATGAGAAGCTGTTCGGTCAACATACGACTCTTTATTGATTGAAGCCGCAAAGGTTAAAGACCCCCAAGTTAAAGAATTGAAAGCTAAGTATCTTAATTCTTATGGTACTTACACTCGGGGGATGTCTCTTATAACTGGTCTCCTAGAACAACTTAAAGTGGCGGTGCAGGTAGAGAGGTCGATAGCGCAATCCGCGCTTATTATTAATTTACCCCCTTGTGATACGCCCATATTCTATGGAGATTATAAGAGCTGGCCCTCATTTCGGGATATGTTCTCCGCTTTGTATGGTAATAACCCCCGATTGACCCCAGTACAGAAATTGTACTATCTATTGCAAAAAACCGCTTAAGATGCACATGATACCATACAAACGGTGCCACTGAGAAACGATGGCTATGAAGTCGCATGGAAAAAGTTGGTCGACACATATGAAAATAAAGATGCCCTTATAAACGAACAGCTTCGAGCTTTATTAAATATTAAAAAGATTTCGCAAGAATCTAGCGCCAATATTAAAAATTTGCAACGAACGATAAATGATTGCATTACGAATCTTTCTCTCCTTGAAGTATTGAAATATTCTACCACGTAATGCTGGTGTATATTTGTGCTACAAAGTTACCCGAAAACACTCTTAGTCTTTGGGAACAATCTAAAAAACTTAAAACATCCCCTAAATAGACTGATATGGATGCTTTTTTAACAGTACATTTCAAAACCCTCGAATCAATTTCTGACATAAGGCAGTCCCATTCAAACCCTGTTCAAAACCCGAACAAATACCCCACCACTGCCAATGTACGAAATAACCCCATTTTTAACGCTGCTAAAAAAATCATCTAATGATAGTAGAAAAATTCAAAGTTTTGAGACAAAAACCAATTCTACTCCAACGGCTTATCGTTCTTTCCTTTGCCAATGGTCTCACCCTATTAGACTTTGTCCCAGATTTTTTAGTCAGAGTGTTGATGAACGTATGTCAACAGTGAAGCGGCTAAAATGTTGTTCGAACTGTTTGGCAACATCACATGAGTTCAAAAATTTTAAAAGTGTTCATGTGTGCTCCCTTTGTTAACAAAAGCATCATTCTTTGCTTCATAGAGATGTAAGATCACATATATCTGCCAGTAATTCACCCCAGCTCCCTATAGCTTCTAGTACGACTGCAGTGTCATCTCAACCCACAATTAACACAATTGTAACTCCAGCTAGCAGTCATTCTCAACCCCCACTCGATTTCAACCCTTCAACTTCTGCCGCGGCTCGTAATTTACATACTTATACTGGACATCTGAATTCCAATATAAATCAAACAGTGATTTTAGGCTCAGCAGTTTGTATAGTGCATATAAATGACCTTAGATGCGCAGCCCTAGCCCTAGTTGACCCTGGTTCACAAGGTACTTTTATTTCAAGAAGGTTACAAAGGAAGCTCGCTATTCACACATTTTCTGTGCCATTGACAAGTGTCACCGGAATGATGGACTGTTTAGCTGGTAAATCCTCTACCATGTGCAATCTAACAGTCAGTTCGCCGATTGACCCCAGCTTCAAACTAATAGTATCTGCCTATGTCGTAGAAAAAATCACTGGTCAGTTGCCTTCATATAATATATCTGACATTGTAACTTCATCCTCCCCGATATTACACTGACCGATGTCATGCGTACCCGTATGGATATACTTTTTGGAGGAAATGTGTATCCCAAAATTTTAACTACGGATGTTAAAATACATTTAAATGGCAACTTGATCGCACAGAAAACCGTGTTCGGCTGGATCGTCACAGGCGAAGTTTCTCAGCCTCACCCGTTACACTCCGTAGCATCGTTTTGCACCCATCTCGAGTTAAATACTCAACTCGCTCGTTTTTGGGAACTTGAAGAAGTTCCACAAGGGACCCACTTATCGGAAGATGATGAATATTGTGAGAAACTTTACCAGGCTACGACTTATAAAAATCCTGATGGCCGGTATTTAGTCTGTCTCCCATTTCGTCGAGAATTCTCAAATGAATTGACATTAGGGGATTCTCGGAAAAGCGCCTTTTCTCAGTTTGTGCGAAATGAGGCTCGTTTATTGAAAAACCCCGAATTAAAGTCACAATATGACACGTTAAAGCCATCAATCACCCCGATTCCATTGAAGATAAGTATTATTTACCTCATCCACGTAACCACGAAACTCCGAGTAGTATGTAATGCTTCAAACCCCTCCTCCAATGGCGTGAGCCTGAATAGTGTGTTGTACCCAGGTCCTGTCTTACAGACAGACCTTACCATTTTGCTGCTGCGGTGGCGTTTCTTCCGATATGTTTTTAATGCGGATATTGAAAAAATGTATCGCCAGATACTAGTTCATCCCAATCAAACCCAATATCAGCGAATTTTGTTTCGTGATAATCCTGAAGCTGAAGTTAAGGACTATGAGCTTAGCACGGTCACGTTCGGAGTGAACTGCGCGCCGTCTTAGCGATTCGTACTCTTTTGCAATTGGCTGACGATTGTAAACCCATAAGTCCTGCGGCGTCCGAAATTTTGAGAACTCAAATGTATGTTGATGATGTTCTTGCTGGAGCACATGAACTAGAAGACGCTTTTAAGAGGCGTAATGAACTAACCCACGTTCTTGGTTCGGCCAATCATTTACGACTCTTAGAAGACTTACCCCGGGAGAATCTGCTTGATGCAGACTTTTTAAAATTTTCGGATGCCAGTACTACAAAAACCCTAGGCTTGCAACGATGGGATGCTAATAAGGATAGCTTCTATTTTAAACTCAAATCGCAGCCACGCCAGGACATTGTCACGAAACGGTCTGTCTTGTCTGAGATAGCGAAATTGTTTGACCCTGCAGGATGGTTCTCACCTAAAATTATTGTAGCTAAATTCATAATGCAACAAATTTGGAAGGACAAGACAGACTGGGATGAAAGTTTGCACCTCCTAACCCTATCTCAATGGCGCGTTTTTAAACGATTACAGTAATGTTGAGAAAATTAATATTCCAAGATGGGTTAATTTTCTTCCAGAAAATGAATTTGAACTTCATGCGTTTTGCGACGCCTCTGAAAAGGCATACGGCGCAGCTCTTTATATTCGAAATATATCACCCCATTCAATTACGATGCATTTACTCGCGTCACAAACGAAGGTAGCTCCCGTAAAAACTGAAACATTACCCCGTTTAGAGCTATGCGGAGCGGCTTTGACGGCAAAAATGGTAGAATCATTATGTACCCAATTAAATCTAGACAGGCGTAAGGTTTATCTATGGACTGATTCTACTATTGTTTTATCCTGGCTTAACAAACCCCTGTGCCATTGGCCCACCTTTGTTAAAAACAGCGTAGCGTTAATCGTGAATAAAGTTGGTAATGAGAATTGGTCACATGTAGATTCCAAGGACAACCCCGCCGATTTGGCAAGTCGTGGAACTCTTGCACGAGATCTAATTGAGAATTCCCTTTGGTGGCATGGCCCTTCATGGTTAAGACAACCGCGAGAGTGCTGGCCACAATATACTCCTATTGAACACCAACACCTTGAAGTTCAGTCGTTTTCAGTTCAGCTCGAAACCCCGTACGACATACTGGAACGTTATTCAGATTTACCCCGCGCAATGCGAATTATTTCGTATATGTTCAGGTGCTTAACGTATTTGAAAAACCCGAAATTGTTTATATGACACTCTAACCAGTCTGAAGTAATATTCACTCGAAATCGCTTGATTTTAATGTGTCAGCAAAATTTTATACCCAAATATACCCCACTTTCAAAGGGTATACCATTGTCTACAAAGAGCAATTTACTAATGGCTTTGTTAGAATTAATGGTCGATTGGCTAGATCACATGGCTTAACATATGATGAGCGATATCCTAAAATTTTACCATATTCTGCCCACTTTACTCGCTTATTTGTTGAATATGTGCACAAGTGCTCTGCTCATGGCGGTCATTCATTAATGCTCCGTTTAATTAGAAATTAATTCTGGGTCCCTAAGTTAAAAAATCTGATCCGTACAGTAATTGATAATTGTAAGGAATGCACGATTTACCGAAAGAAGTGCGGTCAGCAAATTATGGCTACCTTACCCCCTGAACGATGCCCGTTCGACATAAAATCCTACATTGGTAGGGGTTGCCGAATTACAAAAGGCTATGTTTTAGTTTTTGTTTGCTTCGCTACAAAAGCTATTCATTTGGAGGCAACTGGTGATATGTCGACGGAAACATTCCTTGCAGCCTTTGCTCGCTTTTTCTCACGTCGTGGATGCCCTTCTCATTTATATTCTGACAACGGAACTGCATTTGTCGGTGCTGCTAATTTAATCGAGGTTGACCGAAAACAGTTTTTATTTGAAATTAAGCGAAAGGTACTTGTATGGAACAGCTTTCAGCCTGTTGAATGGCATTTCATTCCCCCCGGTGCTCCTCATATGGGCGGTTTATGGGAAGCCGGCGTAAAGAGCGTCAAAACTCATTTACGTAAAATCTCTGGTGTTCAGAAATTTACCTTTGAGGAATTTACAACTATGTTGACGCGCATAGAAGCTTGTCTGAATTCCAGACCGTTAACTGCCATGACCGATGATCCCTCTGACATGGTTTCATTAACGCCAGGTCATTTCTTAATTCGTGCGCCTATTCTGTCACCCCCTGAACCCGATCATTCTGATCTCTCTTTGAGTGTTGCCAATAGGTGGCAAAAGCTTAAAATTCTTCACCACCAATTTGCCCAGAGGTGGAAAGAAGAATACCTCAAAGAACTTCATCGTCGAGTGAAATGGAAATACCCCCAGAAAGATTTTGAAGTAGGCGACTTGGTAGTTGTCCGTCAGGATAATTTACCCCCTAATGAATGGCGACTCGGACGAATAGAAAAGACTTACGTGGGACATGATTCTAAGGTCCGTACAGCGGACGTGAGAACAGCTTAAGGTGTCTTCACCCGGCCTATTATGAAGCTTGTTCTCTTACCCAAATCAGAAACTCACTAATTCCTTTTTTCCTCTTTTTTATCTATTTCACCCGTTTTTTTTTTAGAACAATGTCTAGTGCATCCCGTCGCCTTGAAGTCTACCGCAAACCCGTTGAAGGCCCTTCGACCTCTACTTCTTCTGAGGCAAAAACCCCACGAGCAAAAACCCCACGAGCTGAAAAATTGCGAGACTGCCGCTTGTGCAAAAGCGATCATGCATTACGAAAATGCATGAAATTTCGCAAGATGTCGGTCAAAGAACGATGGGAAACGGTGACGAAGTTTCGATATTGTTTTAACTACCTGGCTCATTCACACATGCGGGATAAGTGTACGAGTCGCGAGCGGTGTCGTGAGTGTAAGGCCGAGCACCACACCCTCCTCCATCAGCTTAAATCCACGGCTTCTACATCTGTCCAGAAGGCTGTGACAAACCCCCCAAAAAAGAATAGAAAGAGGAGCAGAAAATCAAGGACCTCGCATCAATGCTGCCATGCTACACACCATCAACTTCAAGCTTCAACTCAAGGACAATCCCAGAGGGTCCCTACAACAAACCAGCCGGCAACTATTGTCATAACTGTTATGTCCGGGCAAATTATTTAAATATATTTTTAATTTTTTTTGCATTATATTTTATTATTTTTTATTGTTATATTTTTTTATTATTTTTTTATATTTTTTTTCATAATTTTTTATATTTTTATCCCTGAATTCATATAAATGTAAATAGTTCTAATGAATTAATTTTTTGAAGACACTTTTATTTATTATAAAACTCACTATGATAGGACCGCGCTATCCTTAGTCCTCTTTGTTGCTGCAAGGCAAGGGGGGCGGGATGTTTACGCGTATAGTGTAAAGGTCACCTTGACTAATTATTGTTCATTGGACCTTTCTATGTTTTGTTTTCTCTTTTCATTAAGTTGATGTGATTTTTGTATATATGTTTTTTCATGCACTTACTTACATATTGTAAACCCAATTGAACGGTACGGTACTATATATATTTTAAAATTTAAAAATTTATAAAACTCCTTTTTTTATATGTTGTGATCCAATATTTCTTATTTTCATTTTTTACTTTATGCTTTATTCTATATATGTACATAAATATGTAGTACCTACATAGCATAGAAACAAATCGCTGAATTTACAAAACATTAAATTTTAACAAGATTGAGCCAGCTTAAATTTGCAGAGCAAAATATACACGCACATGTACATACATGCGTATTAGAACAAAAAAACAACAACAACAACATAAAAAAGTATCCAATAGAAATACCAGGAACGATAAAAATAAAGAATAAAACGAATTAAAGGGCTAAAAAGTTCCCTTGAATATTATAAAATGGGAAAATGCAATATCAGCACATTTGAATAAGTATGTACATATTTATGTATGTTTGTATATGTATAAAACCAAAAATTGTCAAGTACGCATATAAATGTACGTACATACAGAGTAATAGAAGAAGAAAAAATAACAATATTAGAAGCAATCAGCACCAGCAAACAAATTTCAAATTTCTATGATCCCCAAAAATTATTGAACTACGCACACGAATTTACAAATCGATACACATGCATGCTTACTTATATACATGCATACATGTATACAATTACCACCCAAGCAATTACTAGATCAAATGCGAAAAAGAACAAATAATAGAAGTCCCAGTTCACATTATACATGTAATGTCAATACCTTTTATTTTGTGACGACGTCGATGAAAGTTCAAAGAATAAAAAGTAATAGGCTTAGCAATAAGACTTGCGTAGCGTGAACGGGGACTAATTATGTAGATCAAGAAATACAGCAGCATACAATTTTTTTACTAGGGCAGCATTAATTCCAGCACGAGAAAAAAATTATCCCTCTTTAACATTTCCATGCATACACCAATACATAGAATATTAAAAATTAGAAATATGTACACATACAATTAAGCACTATCAATTATGGATAAGTTCCCGCAAAGTCCATCTCTTTCTAACAATATATCTATACTTCTCTGATACGAACGCACATAGATCCAACACTAAAAATTTACACTCCCACTACATAATTTGTTTGTAGCAGCAGAGGGAGCATATATCCCAACTGAAGAACCAACCCCTCTGATACGAGCACATATACATTTATCCAACAATAAAAAAACTACACACATACACACTACATAAATTTTTAGTAAGTGAGTATGTAACTGCAGAAAACATCTATGATTGCAATATTATTGATAGGCAGGCAATGGCGAACCCCTAAATCCCTAATGATGGCATAAATATTTAACTGGAGAACTAAATTTAAATATATATATGATCACAATAATTTTTTTACCAATACCAAATACCGAACCTACAAATCCCTAATGATGGGATATAGAAATTATAAGGCAACACCTACATATAAATACAACAAAATATAAAAGTCAACGCCCCCTCTTTCTCAATTACACACATACATACTCATTTCTGACGTCACAAACCATGACCTCACACAACAGACAAAGACAGAAAGAGATATATATAGTGTTAGAAAGAGACGGAAATTTGCATCCTCCATTACCTATCTACTTCAGAATAATAGTCGAGCAGTCCGTTGAATGGAGATCTGCATTGTATCTCCTTTTTATAGATTTTGAAAAGGCGTTTGACACGCTCAACCATGCAGCAATTTGGAACGCGTTAGCCTGCAAGGGAGTTCCACCGCAGCTGATATCTCTCGTAAAATCTATATATGCTAATGCAAAATGCAGAATATTGCATTAAAATGAACTATGTGATAAGATAAACATAGGCAAAGGAGTTCGGCAGGGATGTGTGCTCACTCCACTTCTATTTAATATTGTGCTAGATGTCATTATGCAACAAGCTACAACATCAAGAAATGAAAGTATGTGGGACCTTCAAGACAGACTTGAAGATCTCGACTATGCTGACGATATTTGTCTCCTTACACATTCACATGCTGGTATGGAACAGAAGTTGCGCAATATTTTCGAAACTGCACGCACTGCTGGTCTAAAAATAAATATCTGTAAAACGAAAGTAATGCGCATTGCTACCGAAAATAATAACCCTTTTCACATTGGTGGCACACAACTTGAGGAGGTGGAATCTTTTTGCTACCTCGGAAGCATAATTGACAGGCAGGGCGGCTCCAGTGCAGATATTTCGGCACGTGTAAAGAAAGCTGGGCAAGCATTTGGAATGCTAACTAATGTGTGGAAATCGTCCATTATTTCACAGAGAACGAAGCTCAAAATATTTAACTCCAACGTAAAGTCTGTCCTTTTATATGGGTGTGAAACATGGAATGGTGCCAGCCGTGATGTTCAGTCGATGAAAGTTTTTACCAACAACTGCCTTCGCAGGCTGCTTAAAATATATTGGCCAAATACAATCTCCAGCGCTCGTCTTTGGGAAGCAACTCAACAAATCCCAATACAAACAGAAATTTGTAAGCGCAAGTGGAAGTGGATAGGTCACAAACTTCGTAAATATGATAATGATATTGCCAAGCAGGCAATCGAATAGAATCTCCAGGAAAGCAGCCGTAGAGGACGACCTGCTCATACATGCAAGCGGCAGATCGATATGGAATTGACGAGACTTCGTAAAAGCGGGAGGGAAATTTAAACCATTGCATCCGACAGATCTGAATGGAACAACCTAGTTATGGCCTTATGCTCCTTATAGGAACAAAAGGAAATAATATATATATATAAATATATATTCCATTTTCGCTATGAGTAAACTGCAGGCAGCTGTTGCAGAAATCTAGCTTATAAAAGTCTGTGAATGATAAAAAATAAAAAAATTTATAAATAAAACGTTCATATTTTATAGAAATATATAACAAGTATATGTATCCTTAAAATAAAGAGTTGAATAATTTTTTAACTAACCTTGATATATTATTTATCAAAACGTCGTGATGGCCTACAGCATTCTCTAAAAGCAGCAAGTTGTCGTGGTTAATTTTCTCATCCTTGGTCACATAATAGCAACCAATGATCTCATCAGCTGCCTCATCGTACATTCACACTTATTGCCGGATTATTCACCTCGAACTCTTTGATTTTGTCTATTGCTAATGGGAACCTTAATTTTGCAAATTTAGGGCTACACCATTTCGCGCATAAATCATGTCAGCGGTAATATCTTGGACATTATAAGTACTAAAACGTTCTGTATGTTTGTATTTCGTGGTATCTATTGCAGCAATCAGACACCACTTGAAGCAATATGCATCATTGTTTTCTATATTGATGCAAGCAAATCTTCTTACTAATTTTTCTAGAGTCGATACATAATTTGAACCTTTAACGAGAGATGATTTATTGATGCTTATTTCCGCTCGAACTATACCTATCAAAGTCTAACCAGAGTTTCTCTATTGGAATTCGGACATTTTATTTTTAATTTCTGATATTTGGTTAGAAAATAGCTCTTCTACATTATCTGCCTTCGTCAGCAAACTCATTTTAGCTCTATGATGAATTATATTGAGCTCCAATTCCTCACCCACAATTTTTACATATTCTCCCACAATACTTATATTAAAGTTTTTTAGTATGTGGCTTATGAAATGTCTTTCAAAAATATTTTTATATTTATATTTTTATTTTCTCCAACAAACTCTTCCAAGAGCAGTTGGTTTTTTTATTGTTTAATCCATATGTCACGACATTAATTTTAAATGTTCTTGAGTTCTCGTTGAACCTTCATAGTGAACAGACGTGTTAGCGGTGTTTTTTTTATATACATATATACTAAACAAACAAAAAATCATACAAAAAATATTCGTAATACATAATATTCGTAATAGATATTAACTTTGATAAATAAGCAAAGCAAATATTGCTAATATTTTTTACATAGTCAGAAACAACAAAAACAAACAAAAAACCGCAAACAAAGTGACATTGAGGAATACTCTATATGATACCTCAAATAAAAAAATTGTGAAGTGAGTTCTAACGGCAGAAATGCATATTTTACTGTGAGTTCTGAAGCTCGTAATGAAAACAATAAAAATAAAAAACCTGATGATAGTCTTTTTTAACGGCGAAGCCACTTTTTCGTCAGCGATCAACTTCGCTTTGTCCAATGCCAACTAGTGATTCGATAACATTACAATTGCCTAGTACTTCTTCATATAAGTCAGCAATATCGTCACCTTCGGGCTCGTACTCATCAATTAACCAAGTTATCACTACAGATAACAGTAGCTCAAAACCCAAGGTCCAAGTCGGAATGGACAGATATATAATTGTAGTAAGGCTTGGGCGAAGCCCAAATTCTTTAAAAATTTCATCTGCTCCAAAGATGTCTAGAGATAACAGCGCATCCTGTAC
This sequence comes from Nowickia ferox, assembly GCA_936439885.1. Lineage (NCBI taxonomy): Eukaryota > Metazoa > Arthropoda > Insecta > Diptera > Tachinidae > Nowickia > Nowickia ferox. Next base: position 61,846,298 of record OW387023.1, read on the forward strand.
TAATCGTCTAAACCGTTTTAAAATTTTGCAAGATGATAACGACAAACCCGATGTATCCTCGAACAAAACCTCCAAACCAACACCAATATATTTGAGAGAAAAAAATTCAAACGCCCTTATTAAAAAATTAATCTCGATCGTTGGTGAAAATAAATTTCACATTGTTCCAATTAAACGTGGTAGCATTGATGAATCGAAAACTAAAATTTATGAAGAAAAAGATTTTCGCAAAATGGTTACTGAATTTGAAAAAAGTAAAACAAGTTTCTACACTTACCAGCTCAAGAGTGCTAAAGGCTTACGGATTGTGTTGACGGGCATAGATTCGTATGTTGTTCCCCAAGAAATAAAAGATGCGCTCGTCCTCCAGGGATTTAAGGTAACAAATTTATCAAACATATTAAATAGGAAGAAGATTCCTCAACCTCTATTTCGCGTTGAACTTGAGCCAAATGATATAAAATTAAGAAAAAATGAGACCCATTAAATTTATAGTTTAAAATATCTTTTATATTAAAAGTACAGTGCCACAATTGCCAAGAATATGGCCACACAAAAACTTACTACAAATTACCTACACTACTGCTAGCTGTACTAAGCCAAAAGATCAAGCTGAAAAAAAGTGTAGTGATTGCTGAGGCAATCACATTGATAAATACAGGGTATGTCCTGTATATTCTTTCGTTAAACAAACTATAGGATAAAACCTAAATTAGGTCCAGCTCAATCACCCAACGCTTATTCCGCCCCTTTTCCTCAAATGAGCCAACCAATTACTTCACAAGTATCGTATGCCGATGATGTTAAGACAAATTCTGTTCCCGTACAAAAAGTATCACAGCCAATTAATTCGACAAATACAAACTCTAGCTTTAATTTTAATCGCCTTGAAGCTACTATTGATAATCTGGTGCAAACTATAAACAATTTTACAACAAATATGACTAGAATGATGCAAGAAATGCTGCGAATGCAGAATACACTGATTCAAATATTAGTTAATAAGCCATGAATACGTTTAAAATATGTTTCTAAAACGTAAACGGCAATCGCCAACACAAAAAAAATATTGATATAATGTTGGTTTCTGAGATTTGACTTCGAGAAGCCTTTTCAAAATCAATGGCTATACGTTATATAATACAAAGGACCCGAGAGGAAGAGCATGCGGTGGATAAGCAATTCTAATAAAGTCGAGACTCAAGCACTATATTCTTGAAAGTATTTGTGAAGAACACCTAAAAGCCACAAATATCTGCATTGAACATTTTTGTACAAATTTCGTGATATCGTCAATTTACTCCCCTTTCAGATTTCAATCACTGAGGATCAATACGAGAATTTCTACAAATCTTCTGGGCCTTTTTTCGTAGGAGCTGGTGACTACAATGCAAAGCATACGTTCTGGGGTTCGCGTCTTATTACGCCGAGAGGTCGGGCGTTGTTCAACATAATTTCAAAAATGGGCTTGGATGTTATTTCGAGTGCAGAGCCCACTTACTAGCCTACGGATATACAAAAAACTCCGGATGTTATTGATTTTGGTGCCATGAAAAATATCTCTAGGGATTTAATTAATGTTGAAGCTTCCCTAGGTCTCTCCTCCGATCAGTCAATCATGTTAATTGGCTGGGGTTCAAAAAATATCTCAGTAGTCATTGTACGGAAAACATTAAGCTAAGAACATATGAAGATATTGAATTTAACGTTGCCAGCCCTAACGTAATTATTAAACAGGCTTCTTTCTGAACATGCCACTACCTCCTAACCTCAGACTGGCTTTAACAGAATTTATTCTACGGATATTGAACGTCTTGTATATGAAAAAGAAGAGCTAGAAGAGAACGGCAACAACACAGATCTCCCCTAAATAAAATCAGACTCAAAGAATGTACTAAGCGACTCAAAGAGTTGCTATCGTCGGAAAAACATGCATCACTGGAAAACTATCTAGAAGGTCTTGATGTCACGTCAGCATATAATTATTCGTTATGGCGCGACGCTAGAAATCTGAGAAGACCCCTTGAGCTGAAATCACCACTGCGCACTTCGACCGGGGGATGGGCCAGAAGCGATAGTGGGAAAGGTAATTTATTTGCTGAGCATTTAAAATCTGTATCCATTCCCTATTCATGTACGGGTGCTGTTGATTTGCCGAGTGTAGTGTCCCTACCCCCTCGTCTTTTAAGGTTTAAGCTGCATGAAGTACAAAAATTAATTTCTCAACTCAATCCGAAGAAAGCTCCAGGTATTGATGGAATTACTAACAAGATGCTGATGAATTTTCCTCTAATTGCAATAAGAATCCTGCTATTTATTTTTAATGTCATTTTACGAATGCAGTATTTTCCACATAACTGGAAATTTGCGAAGATCAAAATGATTCTAAAGCGGCGCAAAGATCCTACCAAGGCTGAGTCATATAGGCCTATAAGCTTACTATCAACAATCTCAAAGCTATTCGAAAAGCTGCTCATGACTAAATTTTCCAAAATTTTAGCTGATAATGGGTGCATCCTGACCATCAATTTGGTTTTAGAAGTCAGCAAAGCACATTGAGCAAACGCATACATTGGTTCAATTTATAAGGAAGACATTTGAAAAAAAGAAGTATTGCTCTGGCCCCTTCATTGATGTTTCTCAGGCATTTGACAAAGTATGGCACGAAGGCCTAGTTTTAAAATTGAAAACATATCTGCCAATAAACATCCAAACACTTTTGGAAAGCTATATTACTAATAGGAAGTTCACTGTTGTAGAAGGAGACTTCATGAGTGCTGCCGAATCTATATCTTCCGGTGTCCCACAGGGTAGTATTTTGAGGCCAGTCTTATATTTAATATATACTTGTGATATGCCAGTGAGCAATAATATCCATACCTCTACATTCGCTAATGATACAGCCTGTTTGAGTATGCATGAAAACCCTTATGAGGCATCCCGAAATCTCCAGGAACATATTACCCAGCTGGAAAAATTGTTGAACTTATGGAGAATTAAAGTAAATGAGCTAAAGTGTGTCCATATAACATTTACCTTAAGAAGAGATACTTGCTCCCCCCATTCTAATTAACAATCAAAATATTCCTCAACATTCTCAAGTGAAAACCCTTGGTATACATCTTGATCGAAGGCTTACATGGAAAATCATATTGACTCTAAGCTAACTCAAATGAAACTTAAGTTAACTCAAATACGTTGGTTGATTGCAGAAATTCAACACTTAGCCTAGACTGCAAACTGCTAATTTACAAGTCGCTTTTGAAACCAATATGGTGCTACGGAATACAGCTATGGGGCACTGCTTCAGCTTCCAATACAGGGAGAATCCAACAAAGACAAAACAAAATTTTACATTTCGGCTCCATGGTACATAAAAAAATTCAAATTTACATCGTGACTTCAATATACCACTAGTGACTGAAGTAATTGCAAAATACGCAGGTTAGTTTTTAACAAAACTCGAGTCCCATCCTAATCCCCTTGCTCGTAACATCCTGAATTTTACTGGATACATCCGCTTAAAAAAAGGGACACTGCGGCTCTAATACACTCAACACTCCAGATGTAGCTCCTTGAATATACTTTTATTTTTATTTTTTTTTCGCTTAGCACGACTTTTATGTATCATTAATTTACTATCACTAAGTTTATGTCTGACATTGGTCGGGCTTATTAATTATATAGATTTAAGATTTGAACACTTATTGTTAGTTCATATTTAAAGATACAATAAATAAATACATGTATAAAAAAAATGCTCTTGCTATTTTATAATATCTCGTATTATCCTCTTCTGTCCTAGCATGCGAAGAAGTCATTGAAGTTGGCAGAGTTTCTTCTCCTATTTCTTCTACTTCTATTTCTTCATCGCTATCCGGTAAACTTATATCCATAGCGTCGTTCAATAAAGTCCCTCCGAGGATATCTATTCCTTGTTGTTGAGGTTGTTGTTATGGTTGTTGCTTCTGCTGCTGTTGTTGATGATAAGTAAGAGGTTGCCATTGCATCAAATTAGAATACTGCTCCAATTGATTATCTCCTGTAACGGGATTATAAGTGTAGCTTGGATATTCATATTGCTGATATTCAATTGGTACTCCTGATCCCATAAAGTGATTATTCCATGACATTGGTGCAGGGTAACAGTTAGGCATAACGTATTGCTGATAGCTCATTGGTAGTTGATAGTGGGGGTACTGTAGAGAAGGTTATTGTTGATGATGATGAAAAGTGTTTAGCTGCTGCTGCTGATTTTGATATCTGTGGTTGCTCTTGATTTCTGCCACGGCTTGCGACCACTTTTTTCTGCACACTATGATTTTGGATGTGATCCAAAAAGGATATTTGGTATTTGTTTATCTTGTTACATAAATTTCAGTTATATCCCGTAGAACTCATTTTTCATTGATTGATCATTCAAATGAATGAATGAAATTGCTTCAAACTTATAATAGCGGAAGGTAATGATGTTTGTAAATACAATAAAGTACTGAAAGAAAAGAAAAGTTGGCGTATTTATACGAAAATTAGTAGCAGTAGCTCTGCTTAGTTGCAAATTTCTACTTATTGTTTCTCTGCTGATGACGGTGCTTAGTTGAAAATACTCTGCTTTAAAATAAAAGAAATGTCTGCGGTGCAAAATATAAATGTATACAAGTATTACGTCTGTATTCTACAGAGCCACAAAATATTCAATGCATGTACATACATAAGTACATTTGTACATACATACAGATTAAAGAATTTCACAATGTAACAAAATAATAACTTAACATACATACATACATACATATACACTTACATACATACACATATGCATACATACACAAATTCCCACTCTTCAAATCTAATTTTTCTGATGGGTTTACGACAACATCCCCACCCAACACATTATGGACATTCACAAAATATCCTCAGTCTGGCAACACGCAGAACTTTCCCGTCGGAATTAGGAAAAATCATTTACATAATTTTTTCGTCGGCAGTAGGAAAAATTAATTTTTACGTTTTCCAGTCGGCATTAGGAAAAGTCATATACATATAAAAGCCTCAAACCTATGAAACCCCTTAATATATTCCCACAAAAAAATCACCCGTTCACGCGAAACTAATCAGACAACTAATGTAAGAAAAAACAGTTAATGTAAACAAAAAACTCCTAATGTAAACAAAAGATACAATTTCTTTATTTACCCAAATTTTACAATTTCACAAAATTTTGCACTGAAATTTTACAAATTTCAAATTTTAATTACACAAATTTCACAATTTTAATTGAGGCCGAATTGGCAATCCCCTACTACTTAGTTATTAAGAAAAAATGTTTTATTGTAAAAATTATTTTACATATGACTTTTTGAGAAAAAATTTTAAACAAAATATTTAAAAGACAATGAAATATGTAAATGGTTTTTATTTCAACTTAAATTTACTAAATAGAAAGTTTAAGAACAAGTTTATGTATTTTGTTTCTCTACTTGATCTACTTAGTTGGATACAAAAAAAATTTTTTTGGTTTACATTGTTTTGGTTTTATTTAATATTTTCAGTTATTTTATAAAGAAATTTAAGACATATGTAAATGACCACAGATAAATGTATTAAAATTTTTATGTTGATTATAGTTGTATTTTATATTTGCACCAAGATATTTGACTACTTTTAAAAGAGGTTGTAAGTTTCCAATGCTTTCGAAATATTCTTTTTCATTGATGTTTTTATAATATGCTACCCAATGTGTACCAGGTCCTGTTGATACATCTATATTGATTATTCCACATTCTATTTTCTTTAATCCTTTTGGTAGAGTATTCAACATGAAAACTCCTCTAAAATATGGAATAGTGGTGTGTTGGGTAGCATCTTTAAGAGTTTTTTGATTCTTCTTTGTAAATTAAACCATAACCCTTTTTAAATGGTTTTAAGTAAAGTCCTTTTCCAAATGTTATAAATTCCATCGCTCTAATATGTCTAGTTACTTCATCAGGTTGATTTTTTCAATCTTTCTTGCATTTAGAGCCTTAGCTATAGCAGCATTCCCAGTTCACCCAGAGCAGTTAAAATCGGTATTACAAGTAAAAAAACACAAATTTTTGGGACAGGTATCAAACGCGGTATTATAATTTGAGATTTTTTCCATTTTAATGACTTGTTAATAGCTTTTTGTGCAATTTTAACATCTGAGTTAATATCTAATGGTTTTTTCCTTTTTAGTATTTTTGTAGCAGCTCTAATTCATGTTCTAAATATTTTTTAGCATTTAGGTTGTTCTTTTTACATTTTTCTTTTTCTCCACACCCATACCAAATTTTGTTTTGGCTTTCATTGCGTTAGTACCCATATATGCAAATAATTTTTCATCAGGTCTACTATCTTTTGATAAAACTCGATTCCGAGCTGAATTTTAAAGTATTTTATCAGCTTTATGTCTAGTATTTAAATACTTATTTTTGGAATAAGCATATCGTGATTTTTACACGCAGAGTACAATAAATTAATTCCGTTATCACCTCGATTTAAACGTTTTTGTGGTGTTGTTCCAGGTCCACAGTACTGATATCCAGGATGATGAAGTTCAACAGGTAGAGAGTTTATTATTTTGTCTACTATACCTCCTCCAATGAAAGTGTTTTTATGACTAAACGTTTTCTGATATCGTATAACCATATTATTTAATTTTTTCTATATAAGAGGTAATATTTATGAAATGTACTTAGCTACAAAACTGCAGTTAGTGAAACAAAATAAAAATAGTTTATTATTGTAGAAAGACTGGTATTATGATTGGCCTGCTAGAAAGTCCTAATGGTTTCAAGTTTGAAAACATCTATTTATACTCAAAATCTCTTTATATACCCAAATAAGAATACCTGAAGAAATTAATTTCACCAATTAAAGGTATAGGATGTTATACATTCAGCGATAATGAATCAATTATTCCACTTGACAAAGCTAAAACTAATTCAATTATGGTATTTGATGATGTTGCAGGTGAGAAGCAGAATAATATACGTACATATTTTTGTATGGGGCGACATAGGGATGTTGATTGGTTCTACTTGTGTCAAACTTATACAAGAATTCTCAAGCATTTAATGAGAGACAATGCAAATATTATAATAATGTTCAAACAAGATGAGACAAATATGAAACACGTTTATAGGGATCATGTTGCCAGCGATATGAGCTATGAAAAGTTTAAAAAAAAATTTCGAGAGTGTTGGAACTAAAAATATGGATTTTTGATGATAAGCAAATATAACGAATTAAAATATGGTCCCTACGGAAAGCAATTTGACTTTTTCATAACTATATAAATAACTGTTCATAAAAGATTGCCTTTAGTTATTAATCTAACTTTAATATTCATAAATCTATTTACTACAAGTGATCTGATACCTGATAAGCTGATCTGAAAACCAGACCAGCTGCCTGATAACCTGATCTGATACCTGAAAAGCTGATGTGGAAACCAGATCAGCTAACTGATAATCTAATCTGATAGCTAAAACCCTAATCTGAAAGCCACACCAAGTACCTGATAAGCTGATCTGAAAACAAGACCAGGTACCTGATAAGCTGATCTGATACCTGATCTAGTAGCTAATAGCTTATCTGCTATTTGCGGCTAGCAAACATGGATGAGAAAGTCTTAAGGCAGTTGGTTTAGACAAAAAATGTCTTGAAGAAAAAGCTTCGAAGTATAAAAAGTGGAGAAATAGATACACTGCAACAACTAAGAGATACATTTAAACCTATAACAAAACCTCTCAAAGAATTCATTAATAGTTCTTTAAATATTTAATGAATTCCCTTAAGAAAGTAAAATGAAGACAGAAGTTTAAAATAATCTAAGTTTAAAGCATCAGAAACCTTCAGTCAAGATAGAGACAAGTACAAATCAAAGATGAGCCAATACAAGTGCAAGCAAAGCAGCTGTCAACAATTACCTGAACATTCAAAATGGCCGAAATTGTCGGCATAAGTGAGAGACATGAGTACCAACATAACGCGACAAAAAAATCAAAATTCCAATATACGTAACCCGCGAAAATTCAAAATTTGCGATAGGTTTTGAACAAGCCTCGTATACACAAAAGACCAGTTGAATATTAACAACAACAACAAAAGGCCGCACATGACAAAAACATGTATTCAATCATGGAGCCAAACGCTTATTTGTATGTATATATGTACATACATGAAATCCATTTGTAGATATGTATGTTCACATATCAAATTTCTTACCCATGCTCAAGTATTTATTAGATCTTAACAATCACACTTACATATCTTCACATACATACATACATATACAACCCGTCCACCAAGCCACACTTGAAAGACCGTTCAGTCGAAGAAGACGAATGTACTTAAATAAACAAACTTATCACAGACAGACAAACTCTATCCCATAAACACAAACATAAGCATTTCACAAAATCTGAAATTAGCATTTCTACAAATATAAACAAATTTCTGACAGATATACTTTAAGACTGGACAAATTTATGCTTTACAAAATATAAAGCAAACTCATCTTCCAATATAAAAAACACAATAGGATTAGGGAAGTTTAAATATGTAATGATAATATTTTATAGCACCAAATGTCAATATGGAAAACGATTTATTTCTAGGAAGATATAAATACTGACGTCATAAAATCACATACACCTAATCTATATATCTCAACAACACACTCACCCACCACAAATCACGATCAGCCTTAAACTCCTACAGACATACATACACACATATATATATACACACATACAGAGGATATGACGTAATACACCAGTGATGTCAAAAATAAAATGATAGTTGTATGTGAGAGAAAAGTTGTCTCATTCGTCTCTGAAGTATATAGAAAAAAATAAATGTTTGGACAAATGCACTTTAGTAAAGCAGCTCAAAAAAGGAGCCTATGTGTTACAAAGTTAATATATAAAAGAAAAAATGTTGCAAAAAAGTTGGCGCCGACCCGCATTTTCCGAGTTATGGGGCTCTGGAGTTTTCATATGAAACTGTGAAAAACCTCCAAAAAAGTTTTTTAAAAAGCTTATTTGATAGAAACGTGATATATAAAAAAAAATACTAATGAAAAGATTTGCTGCGAAAAATATTTCTCGAGTTATTGCTTTTAAAAGTTTAGATAGAAAGTGCAGTTTAGTGAAACTGCTCCAAAAAATCAAAATGTCTTTTTAATACATATTCATTTCTTTCCTTAAAAGTTTTGTAACATAAAACACATTGAATGACTTGAAAAGCATTGGTGATCACAGAATATTTTTCGCATACCACCTCTTTTCTTTCGCTGTACCTATAAAGAATTTAACACACCCGCTAAGCATGTGTTATCGTCGCTGTCTCATCGACGACTAAATGAAAGAGAATAAGAATTTTGTGATTTTAGCTCAAGAATGATAGAATACAGATTACGACATCACGCACACAAAATTTTATTCTTCTGCGCAGGTAAGTGAAGTGACGTCACGACTATCAAAAAATATGTAAAAATAACAGTGGGGCAAATTATTATTTTTGTTAAAAAAAATAAAATTAAAAAAAATACAATATTTTTTTTATTAATATTACGTTATTGTTTTATTTAATTTTCTTTTACGCTTATTCATATTTTGGGACATTTCTGCATTAAGAGACCGTATTCTCAAATACATTCTGCATCTAAAAAAAGTCTTTTTACTTCTTCACTTGCTTTTATATTCCTTGCTTCCGCCAAGTGCTTTTCTAAATATCCCTTTGTAGCAAGTAACTTATCCCCATTTAGTTTTACAAAAATTGCATCACAAGATTTTAACGTTTCCATTAAAGTGTTTGATGGAATACTTAACCCACCTTCATTTAAATGTCTAACCCATGAGTAGTCGAGTCCTCTACAGGTTTAGCGACGAGACTGGGATTTTAGTTTTTTAATTTGTTGCAAATATATCCGGCCAAATTCTGCAAACCATCATAATTCAGGTTTTCCACCTCCTTCTCATAATTTTCTTTCGGCAAATCGTCTTGCTCTATGCTGGGATTAATACTTTTAAGTATTTTACCTTAAAAAATCAAACGAAACTTTAAAAACTGTATGATTTTAAATTGTTCGTTTAAATTTACCTGTTAATGAATAATGTACGTCCTCCAAATCGGGAGTATTGTCTATCTCTACATTTGCATTACTGCCCAAGATGCCTTCGTTGTACCCCAAAATATATGACCGAAGTCTATATTTAAATTCTTGACGATCGGGATGGTCATGAAGACCTCCCTTAGATCTCATTATCCCAAAAAAATTCTCAAGAATATCCTGATTTAGGCGATACGTTAAGACGTATTCTATATTATATCGATTCTTTAGTTTGTCGTGGAGCATCTTCAATGCGTTATTTGATTGAATAATGCCTGTGAAATGTTTTACAATAGATACATTTTTTAAAGTTTAAATTAATTGTATGTGTACATTTTTGAAATGGTAAGAGCGTATTTTTGCCAATCGCACGAATATCTTACATCATTTGCGACATATTATTTAACGTCTCATTTTGTGTTCCAAGTGACAAGCCGTATGCGTGTAATCGCTCTCTTGCATCCTGTCTTGGTACCCTTGAATTCATTATATCAAACCAGTCATTCGTCTAGTAAAAACTGTATAATGATTTTATTATATTTTAAAATAAAACATCTCATTTGAATCATCATCAATTTGAAGAACTGACTACATTCACTCCAATTTTTATCACTCAAAAATCCTAAACTGGCTGCTCGTGTAATTGATTGAGCAACTGATGAGCAAATGATGAATTTCTTAACAGTTTAATCATATGTGGAACATCACTAAACACGAATATTTTTGTGTCGTCGTACAAAAATTAATTAAAATTACTTTAATTAACACACAATACATACTTACTACATATACCACTCACCAGGGCTTATTTAAATCAACTTCAAGCTCATTGAAAAGTTTTTGGTTCCCACCGCCCAAATCACAAACAATTGCAACAATTACAAAGCCACAGTGCCGCATTGTCTTCACTATGTCAAATAATATCATTTTTGTCATTTGGCAATCATAGTTGTAGAATATTGGTTGCTTCCATTTTGCTGTCAAACCTGATAATAAAATAGAAAAATGGTAATAAAAACTCTTGAAATTGATTTATATAAATCACCTCTCAACATAGCCACCTGAATATAATTAGCCGGTTCTAACAAAAAGTCTGTTGGCTTGTCGTAACAATACTTTGTTTTTGCCCTCATTTCATCAAAACTTAATACACACACCTTTTGTATTTTGGACATTTGATTAGCCGCAGACAATATTTTTACAACAGGATCCAAAATACCTGTCGACACATCTCATTTCTGTGACCACCTTTGCAATGTTCTTATGGAGGGAAGCGGAAAATTTTTTCTCTTCAGCAACCTGTAAGCCTTAGCACTTGTGGAATATAGCGTAATTGACTGCAATATCTTCTTCAGTAAAGTTTTGTCTTTTGTCACCGTTTGTAAGTTTTTTTATTTGGCCTTCAGTGAAAAGACATCTCAGTGCCTTCTGCAGATTTGCGTTTGTAAACTTTAACTTCTGAACTTCTTTAGACAAATTTTTAATTGCATTTTTGGTTTTTTTGCATTTTTAGCATATCATTTTCCTTATGCAATGCATCCCTAGAAACGATCATATATGTAAAAGTTTTTGTGAACCATTTAAAAGTATATATAAAAGTGTAGATACATACATTTTGTCTTCCAAATTTTTTATGTAGATCTGTAAACTGTCTTGGTTAGTGCTAGGCTTCACCGTTGTTCGTTCCTCAGGGAATTTTGTTGTTTCCTCCACGAATGTTTTTGTTTCCTCTACAAATGGTTTTGTTTCCTCTACGGATGTTGTTGCTTCTTCTACGAATGTTGTTGTGTCCTCTTCCATTTCACCCGCTTCTATAGTCGGTACTGCTCCCTCTTTCAACTTCAGAGTTGCTCGATTGCTGAATCCTATGCGTAATTATTAATTAAAAAACTAAACAAATTAAAAAACATATAACACAATAATAATAATAATAAACATATAAATAAATAAATAAATAAATAAAAAAGTCTCTTTAGCCCTTTATCGTTCTTTGGAAAACTATAAAAAGATACAGCTAAATTTAAATTAATTAAAAATATACACAAAATTAATTTTTCACACATTTGCTCACATGATTTTTGACTATCATTTTGCCTGCATTTGCCCACTGCACACTTCATGTTTTTTTTTCTTTTGCTTCGATTTTTTTGGCGAAGATTTCGTGCACTTTTTCTTATTTTAAACACTTTAAACACGGTTTTTATAATAAATATTTTTTTTCATAAAATAAAACTAAATTAAAAAATCCTGATTTTTATCAAAATATAATATATATTTGTTTCGACCAATCAAAATTAATTTTGAATTCCGGGGTTGCCAAGTCTCACATTAGACTTACCAAAGTTTCGGGCAAAATTATTTATTTGTGTATACTATATATACTAAGATTTAGATTTTTGCACTTTTTGAGATTAACGGTTTGTTTTATTTATTATTATTTTTATTTTTCAATTAAAATTCACCAATTCTCTTTGAAAGACACAATACGACTGATGTTACTTAAAGAATTATTTTCATATCAAACCATGAAAACTGACTATTTACCTTAAAAAAGGGTATATTCAGAAATATACTTCCCACATTTCATTTTATTACAGGTATTTTTTAAAGGGGAAAAACGCTTTGAAAATCTGTGTACATGCAATAAAAAAACAAAGGAAACCATTGGAATGTTACAATTATTTTCTATATTTTTAAGGTTTGCAGGCAAAAAAAAAAGTTGCTTAAATTTATTTTTCCAAGAATTAAGAAAATGCGAAATCGTTTTATTGATGGTGCATTCAAAAATAGTGTTTCAAACATCAAGCGCTTGTAACTTCCACAATAAGATTACAATGACGAAAACGACCTACATTGCAGTTTATTGCAGGTAGTTTTTGAAAGGGTTTTTTCCAGTGTTTGAAAGTGCTTCAATTTTTTTATTTCATTTGCTTTTACTGTGCTGTGACTGCCACAAGTTTCAAAGCCGACAGCAAAGCGAGAGTACAAAACCAAAAACGAACGAACGAGTGTCGACTGTGCTGTTGAACGAAAAAAAAATTAACTTTACTATTGCTATGCTGTGAAGATCTTCGCAGCAAAGCCAAAGAAACAGCACAGAAAATTCTACTGTTGGTTTTGCTGTCGCTTTGTTTTATCCATAGTACCGAAATCTTCACCCACCTTCATACATGAAATGTATTGTGTTTCTATTGTGATAAATTTTTTTTATTTTTTGCCGAAATTAATTCTTTATATAAATTTACTGCAAAACCCCAGGAAAACTGAAATATTTTTTACAAACATTTAATGATCCGTGAGGGAAGAGAAAAGGAAAAGAATAAGAAACAAAGAGCTTAGCAACAAAATTTGTATTTCGCACTTCATATGGGATTTGGACTTCATTTCGAATCCAAAATTACCAATGACCTGATTTCTAAAAAAAAGTGCTTGCTATACAAAACAAACAACAACCATACATGGTTGTGATATCAAAACTCAAAAAAAAAACCCAGGCAACAATAATACTGTTAGAATTGGTTGTGCATATTTTACTGAAAATCACCCTTTTAACCAGGTAGGACCTGCATTCAATGTTTTTGTTGCTGTGCAATTAGCAAACAAAATTCTTGATGAATAATAAGACCACAGAAAAAGACAAGAAAAACAGATTACGACATGCGCATGATTTCCCGCTAGATGACGTATATTCCCCTAAGAAAGGGTTGCCAATCCATTCATTCCACAATCATTTTTAGGGCTGTGTTTTTATCTTGTATGATTAATATTTTTATATTTAGTTACTAGTGTAATTGGATCAGTGTTCTTGTTAATAACAAAATAAATTTTGAAATTTCGATTTTCGTAGACAAAAAAGCGTTTTGGTAGATTTTTTGAATAATTTTGGTGGGAAAAGAATTTCTTGCGCGGCAACGCTGCTTTTAAATTTTGCCAATAGTTTTACTTTGTGCGAGCGTTAAACAATTTAAAGCAAATGTTTTTAAAGGGGTTTCTTATCTTTGTAAACGATGTCTTAAAAAAATTGTTTGTAAAAGGTATTTAAAATATATTAAGCAGTCTTTGCTCGTAATGTTTGATAATTTAAATTTATATGTGAACTTCGATAATGAATTATAAGAGAATGACTTAATTAACTTTATTTGGTTTTAATGTTTCACAAGTTGATTTGTGTGGCCTTATAAACTGTATCAATTAATTCTCTAGTTGACCTGTAAGCCTTAAAAATATAGAAAATAATATAAAATTCCAATGTTTTTTTTTTGTCAGCAAAAAAGTTTTTTTGCAACAGTCTTGCCATTGTCAAATCATAAATATAGAAACAGATGAAGTTCGAAGAATTATAATTAAAATTAACTAAAATTCTTTTTTTTTATTTGCCGTTCATATGTATATACATATATATATATATATATATATTATGTCCTATGGTTCCTATTGGAACAATGGGCCACATATGTATAATACTGAATAAATATATATGTATGTACATATGTATGTAGTAACTTATATATAAAAATCACAAATTTGGGATAACATTTTTCTTTTAATTTCAAGCACACTTATTGGCGGAAAATCCATTGCGTCATATTCACTAACCCTTTTGTCCAGCAAGTGTGCATGTTTTATTTTATTTTCGGTAATGGAATTTATTTTTTAATTTTTTATGCAAAACAGGTAAAACAAAGTCACACACAGCTACATAGAAATAATCAAGTGGTGGTCTTATTATTCATCAAGAATTTTATTTGCTAATTGCACAGCAACAAAAACATTGAATGCAGGTCCTACCTGCTTAAAAGGGTGATTTTCAGTAAAATATGCACAACCAATTCTAACAGTATTATTGTTGCCTGGATTTTTTTTTTGAGTTTTGATATCACAACCATGTATGGTTTTGTTGTTTGTTTTGTATAGCAAGCACTTTTTTTTAGAAATCAGGTCATTGGTAATTTTGGATTCGAAATGAAGTCCAAATCCCATATGAAGTGCGAAATGCAAATTTTGTTGCTAAGCTCTTTGTTTTTTATTCTTTTCCTTTTCTCTTCCCTCACGGATCATTAAATGTTTGTAAAAAATATTTCAGTTTTCCTGGGGTTTTGCAGTAAATTTATATAAAGAAATAATTTCGGCAAAAAATTAAAAATTTTTATCACAATAGAAACACAATACAAGGAGAAACAGAAAATGTTTGACATGCACGCGCACATTTCATGTATGAAGGTGAGTGAAGATTTCGGTACTATGGATAAAACAAAGCGACAGCAAAGCCAACAGTAGAACTTTCTGTGCTGTTGCTTTGGCTTTGCTGCGAAGATCTTCACAGCACAGCAATAGTAAAGTTAATTTTTTTTTCGTTCAACAGCACAGTCGACACTCGTTCGTTCGTTTTTGATTTTGTACTCTCGCTTTGCTGTCGGCTTTGAAACTTTTGGCAGTCACAGCACAGTAAAAGCAAATGAAATAAAAAAAAGCACTTTCAAACGCTGGAAAAAACCCTTTCAAAAACTACCTGCAATGTAGGTCGTTTTCGTCATTGTAATCTTATTGTGGAAGTTACAAGCGCTTGATGTTTGAAACACTATTTTTGAATGCACCCTCAATAAAACGATTTCGCATTTTCTTAATTCTTGGAAAAATAAATTTAAGCAACTTTTTTTTTGCCTGCAAACCTTAAAAATATAGAAAATAATTGTAACATTCCAATGTTTTCCTTTGTTTTTTTATTGCATGTACACAGATTTTCAAAGCGTTTTTCCCCTTTAAAAAATACCTGTAATAAAATGAAATGTGGGAAGTATATTTCTGAATATACCCTTTTTTAAGGTAAATAGTCAGTTTTCATGGTTTGATATGAAAATAATTCTTTAAGTAACATCAGTCGTATTGTGTCTTTCAAAGAGAATTGGTGAATTTTAATTGAAAAATAAAAATAATAATAAATAAAACAAACCGTTAATCTCAAAAAGTGAAAAAATCTAAATCTTAGTATATATAGTATACACAAATAAATAATTTTGCCCGAAACTTTGGTAAGTCTAATGTGAGACTTGGCAACCCCGGAATTCAAAATTAATTTTGATTGGTCGAAACAAATATATATTATATTTTGATAAAAATCAGGATTTTTTAATTTAGTTTTATTTTATGAAAAAAAATATTTATTATAAAAACCGTGTTTAAAGTGTTTAAAATAAGAAAAAGTGCACGAAATCTTCGCCAAAAAAATCGAAGCAAAAGAAAAAAAAACATGAAGTGTGCAGTGGGCAAATGCAGGCAAAATGATAGTCAAAAATCATGTGAGCAAATGTGTGAAAAATTAATTTTGTGTATATTTTTAATTAATTTAAATTTAGCTGTATCTTTTTATAGTTTTCCAAAGAACGATAAAGGGCTAAAGAGACTTTTTTATTTATTTATTTATTTATTTATATGTTTATTATTATTATTATTGTGTTATATGTTTTTTAATTTGTTTAGTTTTTTAATTAATAATTACGCATAGGATTCAGCAATCGAGCAACTCTGAAGTTGAAAGAGGGAGCAGTACCGACTATAGAAGCGGGTGAAATGGAAGAGGACACAACAACATTCGTAGAAGAAGCAACAACATCCGTAGAGGAAACAAAACCATTTGTAGAGGAAACAAAAACATTCGTGGAGGAAACAACAAAATTCCCTGAGGAACGAACAACGGTGAAGCCTAGCACTAACCAAGACAGTTTACAGATCTACATAAAAAATTTGGAAGACAAAATGTATGTATCTACACTTTTATATATACTTTTAAATGGTTCACAAAAACTTTTACATATATGATCGTTTCTAGGGATGCATTGCATAAGGAAAATGATATGCTAAAAATGCAAAAAAACCAAGCTGAGACCACTATTAAAAATTTGTCTCAAGAAGTTCAGAAGTTAAAGTTTACAAACGCAAATCTGCAGAAGGCACTGAGATGTCTTTTCACTGAAGGCCAAATAAAAAAACTTACAAACGGTGACAAAAGACAAAACTTTACTGAAGAAGATATTGCAGTCAATTACGCTATATTCCACAAGTGCTAAGGCTTACAGGTTGCTGAAGAGAAAAAATTTTCCGCTTCCCTCCGTAAGAACATTGCAAAGGTGGTCACAGAAATTAGATGTGTCGACAGGTATTTTGGATCCTGTTGTAAAAATATTGTCTGCGGCTAATCAAATGTCCAAAATACAAAAGGTGTGTGTATTAAGTTTTGATGAAATGAAGGCAAAAACAAAGTATTGTTACGACAAGCCAACAGACTTTTTGTTAGAACCGGCTAATTATATTCAGGTGGCTATGTTGAGAGGTGATTTATATAAATCAATTTCAAGAGTTTTTATTACCATTTTTCTATTTTATTATCAGGTTTGACAGCAAAATGGAAGCAACCAATATTCTACAACTATGATTGCCAAATGACAAAAATGATATTATTTGACATAGTGAAGACAATGCGGCACTGTGGCTTTGTAATTGTTGCAATTGTTTGTGATTTGGGCGGTGGGAACCAAAAACTTTTCAATGAGCTTGAAGTTGATTTAAATAAGCCCTGGTGAGTGGTATATGTAGTAAGTATGTATTGTGTGTTAATTAAAGTAATTTTAATTAATTTTTGTACGACGACACAGAAATATTCGTGTTTAGTGATGTTCCACATATGATTAAACTGTTAAGAAATTCATCATTAACGGCAAAGAAGTTAAGAAGGATATTATTTTAAATCTTTTATCGCCTTAATCTAGTGACTTAAAAATCACAAACAAAATATCAACACATTATCTAACCGTTGCTGGAGCTGAAAGACAAAAAGTTAAACTGGCTACGAAGCTGTTCTCACATACAGTTGCTCAATCAATTACACGAGCAGCCAGTTTAGGATTTTTGAGTGATACAAATTGGAGTGAATGTAGTCAGTTCTTCAAATTGATGATGATTCAAATGAGATGTTTTATTTTAAAATATAATAAAATCATTATACATTTTTTACTAGACGAATGACTGGTTTGATATATTGAATTCAAGGGTACCAAGACAGGATGCAAGAGAGCGATTACACGCATACGGCTTGTCACTTGGAACACAAAATGAGACGTTAAATAATATGTCGCAAATGATATAAGATATTCGTGCGATTGGCAAAAATACGCTCTTACCATTTCAAAAATGTACACATACAATTAATTTAAACTTTAAAAAATTTATCTATTGTAAAACATTTCACAGGCATTATTCAATCAAATAACGCATTGAAGATGCTCCACGACAAACTAAAGAATCGATATAATATAGAATACGTCTTAACGTATCGCCTAAATCAGGATATTCTTGAGAATTTTTTTGGGATAATGAGATCTAAGGGAGGTCTTCATGACCATCCCGATCGTCAAGAATTTAAATATAGACTTCGGTCATATATTTTGGGGTACAACGAAGGCATCTTGGGCAGTAATGCAAATGTAGAGATAGACAATACTCCCGATTTGGAGGACGTACATTATTCATTAACAGGTAAATTTAAACGAACAATTTAAAATCATACAGTTTTTAAAGTTTCATTTGATTTTTTAAGGTAAAATACTTAAAAGTATTAATCCCAGCATAGAGCAAGACGATTTGCCGAAAGAAAATTATGAGAAGGAGGTGGAAAACCTGAATTATGATGGTTTGGAGAATTTGGCCGGCTATATTTGCAACAAATTAAAAAACGAAGATCCCAGTCTCGTCGCTAAACCTGTAGAGGACTCGACTACTCATGGGTTAGACATTTAAATGAAGGTGGGTTAAGTATTCCATCAAACACTTTAATGGAAACGTTAAAATCTTGTGATGCAATTTTTGTAAAACTAAATGGGGATAAGTTACTTGCTACAAAGGGATATTTAGAAAAGCACTTGGCGGAAGCAAGGAATATAAAAGCAAGTGAAGAAGTAAAAAGACTTTTTTTAGATGCAGAATGTATTTGAGAATACGGTCTCTTAATGCAGGAATGTCCCAAAATATGAATAAGCGTAAAAGAAAATTAAATAAAACAATAACGTAATATTAATAAAAAAAATATTGTATTTTTTTTAATTTTATTTTTTTTAACAAAAATAATAATTTGCCCCACTGTTATTTTTACATATTTTTTGATAGTCGTGTTGTCACTTCACTTACCTGCGCAGAAGAATAAAATTTTGTGTGCGTGATGTCGTAATCTGTATGCTATCATTCTTGTACACACATTATCAATTACATTCCCTCTTCACTTCCATTCTGAACAGCTGTCAGGGTTGCCACTCTCTGCAGCTATTAGATTATTTCCCCAGAGATCTCAAGAATAAATGTATACATACAATAGCCATACATACACACAGCAACAACAACTCACAACGGCAAACCAAAGTCTATCAAATAAGATCACAACATGCACACTAATAAACAGATTCCTTGTCACTACCGCAGTCAGACTAGTACCAAGTGCCTTTGTGTCAACACTAAAATTCTAGTCACAGTTGTAGTATAATAAGTTTTTTGCTATCCGTCAATATTAAAGAAAGATCGAAAGCAGATATCGTATATTTGTGGTGGAATTGTCAATAAAACTTGACAATATACATACATTTGTATGTATGTAAATTATAGAAATGTACCAGTAACTAACTGTCTGGTTGGTATGTGTCCATGTCCCAATAAGAAGTACGTAGTCACTACCTAGTCAATTGTTTTAGTGTTACTACTAGGTTGTCAATGACAAGCACATGCTAAATGTCTATAGCACAAAATATTGCATGGGGAATAATTAGAGAGTACTACTAGTGATAAAGACAAAAGCGAGTCAATACATTTTCACCATTGACATTTCCTACAGGGTGTAATGTATTTTTGCCACTACAATAAAAGTAGTGGACAGTGGCAATCATATCGTCGCTGTTTTAACTAACATTTTAAATATTTAACAGGAGAGCAGCTTTTATACATTCATTCTTATGGCTGCGTCTGAAATCTTGTTACTTATATAGGTACAACAGTAATACTTACAGTCATGAAAATTGTGGGCAAGGTGTATTATGAGTTATAAAGTCTAGTAAAGGACATAACTCGTTTTTAAAAAAATTTTAGTTAGGGCGGTTAGCTAAAACAGCGACGATATAAGTAAATACAAAAACGCACACACACACATACATACACATAAACAAACACTCATAGATACATCCATTTACTGTAAGCACAACGTTTCTCTACAAAACAACAAAAGCTGTACACACAAGTACATATACATACATACAGCACGAAAATCCCCAAAATCCCCCCTTCTGTAACAGGGTTGCCACCATTTTTATCTCTGATTTGTTTTCGTAAAAAACTACCACACACAGAGAAAAACGTCCTGTAAAAAATTAACAAGGCTCATGTTACATTTACAATATTCATAATCCCATACAAAATTGCAAAATTTAAAAATTTTTACATGATTTAATTGACACTATGCACTTTGTTAGTTTAACATGGAAAAACTGGTTGCGTAATTAACAAGGTTGTTGGTTGATTTAAAAAAATATCATGGTGATTTAAAAATATCATGATATATCAACATTAGTGTAATGTAAATCGAATACTAAACCGATGGCAGTGTTAATTTTACGTTTCACAGTGTTAATTAAAACTAAATAAAATATTCCGTTATTTTCATCAACTCTTTACATGATGGCAGTGTTAAATCTACATGAAATTGTTGGTTGATTTAAAAATATCATGTTATATCAACACTAGTGTAATGTAAATAGTGTAATGTAAATACTAAACCGATGGCAGTGTTAATTTACGTTTCACAATGTTAATTAACTGATGCCAGTGTTAAATTTTACCTGATGGCAGTGTTAAATTTTACAAAGTTAAGCAGATATCAATGGTTGATTTAAAAAATGCCGTTATAGCTATCCACTCACTACAAGATGGAAGTGTTAAATCTATGTTGTGTATGTTTAATTCTTCATAAGTAAACATATCATCCTGTATTTACTTATGTAGAAGCATAGAAGCGTATAAAATCGCAGTTTATGATTGTCAATCATGCTGGTGGTATCGAGGAAGTCAATAAAAATTAAAAACTTAACTATCTAAAAGTAAAAATGGAGTCCAAAGATCTTTCCGAAGAGATTTTGTATGAATATTTAGTGACAAATGAAAATGAAACGCTAACAGCAAGTGCAAGTAGTGAAATGAAGGAAATAATTTGCGGAAAAATGGGATTTGAAGAGGACGTTTATAAGAAGCTACTTGGTAAGTACAAATATAAGTGTATAAATTTTGCTTTTTGGCCCAAAGGGCTGAAAACACACCGATCATTAGATCTTAACTACTCATGAAAGACAATTTAGATTGCGGAATGGACGTCGAAAGTCTATGCTTAGTTAAAGATGAAGATATAAATGAATTGTTCCCAATTTCAAACATGGGTTTGCGTGTAAAATTTAAGGGCCGACTTTCTCATTGTAGGCAAAATGATGTAAGCAACAACATTAAATGCTAAGTATTAATATATTGTATATGAGTGAATATTATCTAAAACAAATTTCAGGCCGATACACTTTCGATAAAAAGCTGGTTGACTTCATTATCAACCCAAAGCTCTTTAATCCACACTTCGAATGTTATAAGTCTTCATAATATCCTGAAAGAAACCCCAAGAGGTCAGGAAATTTAAATTTTTTTTAATGCTAACTCGGCTTTGAGGGATGACCATCGGGACGCCTTAGTAAACATCATAACGGAGAGTTTTTCGCAAAAATGTATGTCAATGACTATGAAAGATATTTTGAAGTTTAAGGGGAAATAGGAGCATTATTTCACTCAGAAGATTTGGTAAGAAAAGCATTTAATTTTAATTATTCTTTATATAATTTGCTATTGTTTGTTATTGTTATGTTATTGTTTGTACGTTTTAGAGATATTACTACAATTTTCGTGGAAAAGGCTTAAATCCAACTGGAAAATTATATGACAAAGCAACAAACGCTCGCAGAAAAATTAAGAAGCAGAACTCTGCTTAGAACTGGTAACATCTACTGGCCCAATGGTTGCAAGTAAGCATATTTTGTTCAAGAAAGTGATTCATATATGAGGAGATTCTTTTCAAAACTTGACCATTCCACTTCCAATACAACTATATTTTATTTATTTTTTGCTTGGTAACATTGATATGAATTTGGCCCAAATCTCTATAGTTACACCACAAAAAAGAATAAAAACCATGACTTAGTCAAAAGTTGATTATTCGAGTTCAAAATGATATTACCCATCTCTATTTTGTCAATTTGTGGAAAACATAAAAAGTGGAATAATCAAGTTTTGAAAATAACCCCCTCATATATGTGTCCGGTATTATTGTATTGTCGGGCTCAACTGACTGTAACATTCTAAATTTTTTTTGCAAATAATAATTTTTGTAATTTACATTTTATCTAGATGATAATGACATTGAAACTAAAACCTGGTTACTGCACAACATGAAACCATGGTATGAAGTCTGCGAGAAATGGAAAAGCACATTCCGCATTCGAAGATCTGATGTTCTAAAAAACGATTTAAACATTTTGTTGAACTGGCCTTTATTTAGAAACTCATTGGGTCATGTATTGGTAAAAGCATTTGTAAAGATTTATTATGTTCAATAATTACATACATATTTTAATATTTTAGATTGAAATGGATTTTGCTCAGCTATTCCCCGAAAAAGGTCAAAACCTTTTTAAAAAATGGAATCATTTTCAGGAAGTTATAATTCCCTACTTTAAGGAGAGAATAAAGAACGTGGAGTCCAAGAACTTTCTTCAGAAGCTAGAAGGCGATATGTCTGCTGGTAAATTTATTTTTTATCTTGACACTAAACCCATTTTAATTTTTCAATTATTTTTTTTGAGATTCCAAAGGTGCACAGGCGGCAACGGTACTTCATTTCGTATCTATTAACGATTATAGACGGCAGTACGAGACTTAAAAAAATGCTATCGACAAAAGTTACACTGTGCAACCAATAATGATGGTTATTGGGCCGGATATAACCAAGTTGGAATGTTTTTACATACTTTTCGATGATATTTTATATAATGTACCGACATTTATGAAATGTTTAGATATTTTGCATAAACTATATTATGTATTGAATTTTAAGTATTCCTTACAAGCAAGAGGCATTTTTGAATTCATTGACTGCTATTTTTTGAAATTGAAGTTGCTTCAAACCCTAACGTAATTCACTTGATTAAGTATTTAAATAATAAGGAAAAATATGTTCAGAATGATTTTTATATGTTTTCTTTGCGAATTCAAAAACTTTAATTGCTCACTTGTAAGTTCACTTGTAATGTGCCAGAATGTGGCCAATTATTTTCAAACATTTCTACTTTCAAAAACCATTTAGATAGAGTACATAACACCCATAATTTTAAAAACATTGGAATAAATCAACAAAATACTATTCAAATAAACCTTCTTGTAGCTATGCCTCTAAAGATAGTGTCCAAGCAACTACTTCTCCAGCAGAATAAACTTCCACTTCATCTTCACCAGATTTTTCAGATTTTAATGTCAACCACTTCATATTATACTTACATATCAAAAATAATTTCAATAGAAACAACAAATTAATGATACAATTTTAAAACCGATTCAAGAATACATACTCAATTCTATTTCTCCACACATAGAGAATGCTGGTAACAGATTGGTTGTCGAAAACGATATAAAGAAATGTTTTTCTGTCTTAGAAAAAGCTCAGACAGAATAACTTACATTCTTTAAATACTTGGAAGAGGCAAACATTTTTAAGACCCCAATTTCATATATAATTTAGGAAGAAATTTCGGAGGTGATTGTCAAGAATAACCCCAGCTTAAACTCAAATAAAATAGTTGGAGTATTAATGCTAATTAAATTTCAATTCCAAAAGTTTTTCGAAACAAAGAACATCCTGAGTCTTACTTTACAAAATATGAAAGTCTTAGGCAAATCTGATGGGATATATAAGGACATAATAAATGGCGAAGTGTGGAAAAATAAGATAGCTTTCTTCAAAGATAAACTCGTACTTCCTTTCGTTCTTTATTTCGATGAGTTTGGAATTGACAACAATATTTCTCCAACCTTTAGTTATTAATAACCTAAAAAGTGCCAACTTCCGAATGACCGGAAGGGAGATGATGACTTTGGTTCATCACATGCCTTTCATAATTGGAGACTTAATATCTGAGGGTGATGAAGTGTGAAAATTTTTTTTGCAACTCTTGCAAATCATTGATATTGTAATGATGAATGAAATCGATCAGATATTTTTAAATAGGTTGAAGTTGTTCATTGAAAAACATAATCATTTGTATACAGCATTGTTTAATAAGCAGTTAAAGCCTAAATTTTATTATTTAGTGCATTACATTACCACAATAAACAAATGTGGACATCTTAAACAATTGTGGTGCATGAGGTTTGAAGCAACTCATAAAGTTTATAAAAAATATGCGCGTTCAATGAACTCGGGCTTAAATGTTCCTTGGAGTTTATCTATTAAAGCTGCTTTAAAATTTTCATACAATTTAAGTTCTGGAAACTTTTTTCAACCGAGCTTATTAACCAATAGTAAACATTTTATAGCTAATAATATTTTTAAATACAGCGAATTTGAGCAAATTAAAATCAATTTAGAGCAAGTTCAGTTTTATTCTAAGGTGACATTTAATAGAATAGAATACAAAAAGGGTTTCTTTTTAATTACCAAGGAAAGTAATGCTAAATTATTTGAAATCGAAGATATTATTGTAAAGTCCAAACAAGAACTTTTCTTAATTTGTTTTGAACACAAAATTCTTTATTTTGATGTACATCTCCAAGCCTATGTGATAGCAGATGCCATAAAAGAGTATAATTTTTTAAATATAACCGAATTCATATCACCGCCTCTTCATATTCACAAACTTTGTAATATGTTAAATGTATTCCGCTTAAAATCATCTTAGAAAACTAGATTATACTTTTAAATGTATTAAATTGATATTTTGCTTTCTTCATTTTCAATTGAATTAAGGATAACTAAATCTTGGTAAGTGTTAAGTTTGCAGTGTACCATATAAAATCATGGAGATTTTCATGCATTTTTATCATGGCGAAGAAAATTAATTTGACAAAGGGTCATTTAGATTTCACAGGTTAATGTTTTTAATTTAAAAGTGAATCATGTTGATTAATCGGAGTTTCCATGTAATTTCAACATAGTCACTAAGATTAATTTGACAAAGGGCCGTGTAGATTCAACATGTGAACACTGCTATTTTTAAAGTGAATCATGTTAATTTATCGAGGTGTAGACCTGACATGGCCAATAGTTTTAATTTAACCAAAGATCATGTAAAAATTACCGGATTATCGCTTTGGATTGACATTATAAATAATATTAGATTAACAATAAAACATGTTGAATTAATAGGTTATATAGCTTAAAGATAACTATTCATCATTTAGATTTGTCTATATTTACATGTAAATTTAACATGATGATCTTGTTAAAGTTGACAAATGATCCTTTTGAATTAACAGAATGTACATGTCAGCTTAACACTGTCTAATGTTAATGTTGGGAAATTTAAAATCATGTAAAAACCGTGTATAATGTTAAACTTTAACACGGCAAGTCGTGTTGAAAAATAACAACATGATAATTGGTTAAATTCTGGTTGATTTTACATGATCTTTTCCCTGAGTGCAATACTAAATATATAAATAATACATTTAAATCTGCTAAGCGAAGTACTTGAAACAGAGGGCTATAATTTTATGGGCTTAGTAAGGCCGAGTTTATATCTTGCACACATGTGCCCAAAGAAATGTTACCACTAATTACTAATGGAAACCTGTTCGATTCAGACATTTATTTATTAAGTTAAACAGGGGCCAAATTACGGCATTCGGTACGATTCGAAATTTAAAAATATTTTCATTTAAATTCGTTTGATAACGAGTGCCGTAATTTGCCTCCAGTTTTATACATCACCAGCAGACAATTTTGTAGAATCCAACATGATTGGAAACTGTTTAAATCAATAAAACCATGTCTGAATCAAATAATTTTTCAGTAATAATTAGTGGTTACGATTTTTTGGGCAAATGTGTGCAAGATATAAGCTTGGCCTAACGCCTAATTTTTTTTTTTGACGAACACTTATTCAAGGCCATAAGTTTTGCAAAATTTATGCAAGGTTTTAATAAAATAATTTAAATGAAATGCTTTAAATTTAATTTTTTTCTGAGCTTTATGCAATTTCTTCACCTCCATATCTCAAGAAGCTTTCATTCAGCCCAATTATGAATATTCCCTCGGAATTTATTTCTCGCGGAAAATAATTTTCTCGAGAAAACATTAGTGCTATCATAAATTGCTTGGGAAGAAAAAACAGTAATACGTGGGATCACCGCATTATGAAGCTCGTTGTTTTGCTTGTTTGTTGACATTTTGTTTCTCCCTATTTTTTTGAGTGAGAGAGTAAACAATATTATCAAAATTCACCAACTTGAAAAAATATGTAGAAAAAAGTTTATAAATGATTTATTTGGGCATTACTTGTGTTTTTCCAAACAAAAGAACTATAAAATACAAGTTTATGTACAGTGGATCACAGTGAAATTGGTCCACTTGCAATGAAGAAGTTTAAGATGTAAAGAACCCAGAAAGGGATATTAAATACAAAAGAATTTAGTTTAATAAGTTAGTTTATTTTATTTAAATGAGAACTAAAAACAATATGTGAACTATAATTCAATGTCTTTAAAAATATTAGTGTTTATTAAAATATAGCGAGAAATTCATGTCATAGTTTAAACGGTCCACTCAAACTTTTGTACATTAAATAAGTTACAATGAAAAATAAGAATGTTTTTAATATATTTTTAAGTACCCCTTTTTATGAATAACACATTTAAAACGCTTTGGTACAGATTCAACAAGTTTTTTTGTATATTCTGGGCTTATTTTACTCCACTCCATCAAAAGAGCCGTTTTTAACTCATTTTGGTTTGAAATATGGCGTTTTCTAATTTCAATTTCCAATTTCTCCCACAAATTTTCTATTATATTTAAATCCGGTGATTGGGGTGGAGTTTTGATTACTCGAGGACAATGATACAATAGCCATTCTTTCACAATCCCAGCTGTATGCGTAGGATCATTATCCTTGCACAGATGAAAAATCGTCCTTTATCCCAAGCATTTTAGCACTTTGCTTTAGGTTATTTTTAAAATGTTTAAATATTGCATCTTGTCCATATTACCTTTAACAAAGTGCAATTTACCACCGCCAGCAGCCGAACAAGCAAGCCAGACCATTACTCGACCACCACCATGTAAATAAATTTTGTTTTAATGGAGTATTAACCATGTTTTTATGTAAACTCCCTTCTGTTTTGCAAGAAACCTACTTTTCGTAATACCTACTTTTTTCCCGGGAAATTTTTTATTCCCGCATTTGGTAAAAAAGGGAAAAAACAAATTCATGATAGGAGAAAAAAGAAAAGTAAGAAAACTCGTGCGTAATTTTTGTTTTTGATTGAGTTGATTATAAAACATCGTGGTCAAGGTAACTTTGATGAATTCTCCTTCTGTTTTAAGTTTCATCACTTTCAGATGAAAAGGAGGAAATTTATGATGGGGTCGCACTTCTGTGCGCCTAAGACCGAGTTTACATGTCTGAATCAAACAGTTTTTCATTACTAATAAGTGGTTACGCTTTTTTGGGCACATGACTCACAGATGTAAGCTCGGCCTAAGTTATATTCAACAACTTAAATCAAAAGAAACTTACATTTGTTTGTGCATCAACTAACTCTAATATGAAAAGTTGGGGAAGGCCTCCATTGAATCCATCACTGCAAGTAACTGTTAACGATGTCATTGATATATTTGCTAATGTGCAGTTGTGTACTTGATCTGGACGTCCTGGAATAAAATAAAAAGTTGCAATTGTATAACTAAATTTACGTTTATAAGTAATTCTTACTAATATACTACTATTTGTGAATGTCACTTTGATTTTTTGATGAAATGCAAACCATAAGTATATATATGTATATACATACATATATATATATATATATATATATATATATATATTTTGAAAAGCTTTTAAAAATGTGTAAACAAAGTAAAAATTAAGAAAAAAATATTCGAATTGTGTTTTATTTACACTTCGACTGTTAGAACGACACACAGTGCTTTTTTCCATAGACAAAAATACAAAAAATAATCATGTCTTAAATAGTAATAAAAGTTATATCAATCGATAGATAACAATCTTATTCAAACCAGTTTGAAAGAATTTTGAAGTTCTTATTGACCCCACCATAGGGGGTAAAAGTCAGTGAATTGTTCGCTTAATTACTAAGCAAAAAGTGTAGTTTTTACCGTTTCATTCAAACAATTGTATTAATTTCAGTTTTTTTTATAAGAAGATTAAAGTTTAGTTTTTCTGATAGCAAAGGGTATGAAAAATAATACATTATAACAAATTTTTTAATAAATATTTTTCTTAAATGAATTTTTTATTGCAAAAAAAAAAACTTATATTATTTAATTTAAAACTAAAAAAGTTCAAGTTTAATGGAATATTAAAAAGAAACAAAAAATATGGTCCTCTTATTTTTTCTGTTTTTGTTTATTTGTTACATTATCGAAAATAATGTTAAGAAAATTTATGAAAATTTTGCCACAACTTTAAAAAGTATGTATTTCTGTACAACCCCAAATTATCGCTTTTGATTCGAATTTCTCCGCTTTTCAAAGAGATTTAAGAAAAAACTAAAAACATTTGAAAAAATAAGTATATATTGCAAAAACAACCAATAAATAAAAAGTTTAATGAAAAAAAATTTTATTTTTTTACGCTACAAGAGGGCGCTGAAGTCACAAATTAGGTAGTTTTTTAATGTTTTATCAAATTAGTTAAATTTTTTTTTTCAAATAAGAATAATTTTTGTTTGTTTTATAGTGTTGTATAATTCCTATAATATGCATTTACGTTTGAAATTAAATTTATTGACTTAGAGTGAAAAAATTTCTAAAATTTTATTGAATATAAAAAAAGATATGTATATGGTCTTCTGGTTTTTTCCTGTTTGTGAAGTCTAAAAGCATATTCTCTTAATTTGCAAAAAAATAAAATATAATTCGAACAACAACTTAAAAAAATCAGTTCAAAAATTGCATATTTTGCTTTTTTTACCCACTTTTCAATAGCTTACTAAAACTAATAAATAACAACAAAACCTTAATAAATTATAGAATAAAAATGCAATACGCTTAAAAGAGGAAAATAATTTTTCAGCAAAAAATTTTCAAAAAGTTAATTTGTTGTATTCTTAAGTTAAAAGGGAGCGGTAAAGTCATATATACGCGAGAAAGTAAAATTGTTCCACCTGTATCTGTAAATGAAAATTTAGCAGAAGTAAACTTAAAACCTTTAACAACTAGTACCCCGGAAAGTATAGTTCAACTCTGGAATACGTCCGAAATTGTGAATAATCTTACATTAATTTGCCATTTATTCTGGCGATAGCTAGTATAAGCAGAAATTTGAAAATAAAAGTCTTTCAGATGCATTTATGATTTTTACTGCATTTGTATGAAATATTTATGCATCAAAATTTATAAAAGTAAATTTTAGTTCACTATTCATATTGTAAATGGTGATTATAACAACATCAAGGAAGATTTGTGGTTGAATATATCATCTATCTACTTATCGACCTGCAGATTAAGGTTATTTTAGACAGGAGAATAAAATATTTCAAGAAATGTTTTTAATGAAAGTGATTCCAATACATATTATAAACTTGAAATGTAATATCTTTTAGATAAATGGCAACGCCATTAGATATTTCATACGAAATGCATTGCACAATGGTAGATGGTGCGGTTGCTCATATCTTAAGCAATACAAATTCTGCAAGCCTGTGTTTTAACTGCAAGGCAGTGCCAACGAAAATGAATAACTTTAACTTTTATAAAATTCCAAATACGTATACTTGAAAATACCGTCTTTGACTACCTCACTGCTTAATAAAATATTTTCAATGCTTATTGCACACTTCTTACCGAATGCCTTTTAAAATCTGGCGAATTGGTAGGGATAATAATAAAATGTTTTTTTTAGAAAATAAAGTCAAAATTCAGATAAAAATTAAAAAAAGGACATGATTAATAATAAGTCAAATTAAGTCTCGATATGGTAATATCAATGAAATGGAAATACTGATCATCGCTATTTCTTGTATAGTACTGTAGCAGCCGAAATAACTGGTTTAAAAAAGTAAATTATTGACAATTTTGTTATTATACGAGTACTAAGAATGCTATCATGTGGCGAATAAAAACACATAAAATCTTTTAAAGAGCTCTTAAAAGTGACTAAAGATATGTATTAAATTCATCATGGATGGTGTAATAAACAATGATTTAATTCTTTAACATACACATCAGTGAATGTATTCATTGTTTTAAGGGTCTGCATGCAATAGCAATTGAAGGTATCATATGTCTTTCATACCGCTGGTCACCGTGATGATATTCCAGTGCAATGCATGTGCTATGCATGTATTTGGTAGACATACCGTGAGTTGTTGTATGTGGCGCACTTCAATATTTATGGGAAAATAATTTATTACTGTAAATATATCAAGTGACATTTCATTTTATTTTCCCATGAAAATTATAAATGTAAATATTTTTAAAATACTCAATATATATATATATATATATATATATATATAATAGAAATAAGATATTGATTGTATTTTAGTAAATCACTCATTTTTACAATTTAGATTCTTCACATAATTAGTATATAAGCCGAAATTATTTGTATGAAAATTCAATCAATAAACTGCTGTCAAAAGAGCTCCTCGTTGAGCTCTACTAAAATTGGAAATTTTATTGGTTCATAGAAAGCATTCATCTGCTTTCTAGGCATTCAACTGTCTACAAACAATTTAGAGCCATTGGCGTTAATTAGCGCCGGCACCATCGGGTAGGCATGCAACGTTTTGAAGTTTTTCTGGCCTAGCACCCTCTTACTCCAATAGAAGAACCTTCTGCTATTAACAATGGTATCATATGCCAAGTACTGTACACAAAATCTTAATTCATGGAAGTTATGTTATCATACCCGTAGTAAGACTATTAAAAGTTTCGTGTAATTATTTATCTTAAAAGTATGAATTAAAATCACCAGTCATAATAGAAAGTATATTCCAGGCTGGTTCTCAGAAGAAGCGTTAAGCACCCCATACACGTTTCAATTCAATTGGCAACTGAGTCGGATGTTATCCAAATCAAGGCGTGTATGACTCTGTCAATTGATTAGTTTGGCAGTTGTCGAGTTGGTTGAAGAAAAATCAAAACATTTTGATTTTTCATGTTGACTAGTAAATCTTTCAATTCGATTGTGCTGTGTGTGTTCGAGTTTCTTGATTAGCTGTCAAAATTTATATGTGTAACTCTATTTTGTATAAAAAAATATATATTTTTAAAATTTTTTGTTAAAATATCATTGAATTTAAAATAAAAAATATCAATATTAATGAATGAATGCAATAGAAGTTTCAATTTTTTAATTTGTAATTGTGAAAAAAATATAAATTTGACAGTTGAATGAAAATGTTTCAATTCAGTTTATGAAGTGTGTGGCCTAGAATCAATGCAATTAAAATCAATTGACAATTGGCTTTAGAAGCCAATCACAAAAATCTGAAAAAAATGCAGTTGTCTCTTGCAAAAAGTTCCTAACTTCAGATACTTTTTTATCTTCAAGGAGGACCATCATATAAAAAAATTTAGACTTTGGAAATATCTCCAAGTATATCCAAATATACAATGTCACTAATGATATTAAAATCCGATCTTTAATGACATAAATTTAAATTTGGAAATAAAAATTTCAATTAAAAAGATTTTGAGTATTTTAGCTTATGAACTTGTTACACGAACTATCTTAAAACTTCTTTATGAAATATAAAAAAAGAGTATTTTTATTTCAACGTGAGAGTGAGTGACAACTGAAATACATATTTTTTTTTATATGAGAGTGTGTGAAACTGAAACATTCCTGCAGAAAACATGGGGTTAAGTGTCCCCAAGTCACCACTTTTGTCGAATGTTTTTTTGTGACATTGTCAACAGAGCGTCTATTGATAATGGTTTTAATGCGTAGAAAACATTTTTTCAGATACACAAAACTATGCTTCTTCTTAATGTTTTATTGGTTTGTTGAAAATAAACGTAACGTCAAGCAAAATTTAAGTGTTTATAAAAATTATCTTAAGAAATAGAATTATAAAGTTAATATATATAAATATATTTAACAATAATTAAAAACATAATACACAAAAACAAATAAAAAAACAAATAAAATAACAATCAATATTGTATAAAAATATAAAATGTGAAAATTGAAGAGTTTTAAGTGAAAGGTGCCAATTATGGAAATTTTGACCCTGTGGAAGATTTTGTGCCATCAGGTAAAGATTTGTCACATTTTAAGATCCATACGTAAGTGTTTGACTTTACTAATTCAGCGAAATATACAATTTTTAATTTTAATCTCCCAGAAAGTAATTAAAATAGATAACTATAGATAACGGAATTTCACCACTAGGGGCCGCTGTAGGCAGTAAAGGTTTGTGTGTTCGCTAAATACTGGTATGAGAGTTGCTATATGGTGGTGAAAAAGGGTAAAATGAGTGTGTATTTGCTAAATAATGGTGTGAGCGTTGCCATAGTTAGATGATAAAAGGGTAAAAAGGATAGTGAATTGGCTAAATGAAGCATGTTGATGCCAGATGGCAACGCCGTAAATAGGTAAAATGTGTGTGAGTTGGCTAAGTCTTGATCAATGTATTTGAGTTTACCACAAAAGTAATTCAATTTATTTTAATGGGTTTTGGGTAAGCAGGTGTGTGCTAGATAAGTGTAGATGGCAGTAGTGGAGAAAGGAGAGATAATAGCGGGTTGTGAGTTTGCTAATTCTGGATCATTTTGGCGTAGCCAAAAGTAATTAAACCCAAAAGTAATTAAATTTATTTAAATTGGTTTTGGATGAGCTAAAAAAGTTTTGGTGTGCTAAAAGAGTCTAGATTGCAGTAGTGGAGAAAGGAGATAAAATAACGGTTTGTGAATTGTTAAGTGCCAATCGATGAGGCTTGGTTTATCGTGGTAAGTATTAAATGGAGTTGGGATTTGTATTTAATAGTATGCACGCATGAATTTTAGTTGAAATTAAATATGTATTTTGTGTTGTTATACACGCGAACCGCAGGAAAAAAATTAAGATTTTTTTCATACTTTTTTTCGAATGCTTTGAGAATGGTAACGACTAACAATAGGTTCTTTTGTATACAGGCATGATGATGATGATGAGCCAAGGCATTAGTAGGAGTATTGTTTTATCGAATTGAAAAGAAAGTATTTGATGATTTAGGAAAAATATGTACATATATATGTATGTTATTTAGTAAAGGCACATGCCATGTTATCGTATAAAATTTCTAATTGATATTTTTGTTTAATTATTTCCATATGTAAATTCTATTACTTTTTTATATTGTTAATTTTGTTAGAAAAAATCTCTGTGCGGAGATTCATAGTAAAAAGGAGATGAATTCCTAGATTTGTGAGTGTATGTGCTAATAGAAAATATGTTAATTAGGGTTAGCATTTTATATGTAAGTAAACGGGATGTAATAATTTGTGTGGGTTTGATCGGCCGGTGTTCGTATAAAAATTCTAGTTGATAGTTTTGTTTAATAATTTGCATATTTTAATTCTATTATTTATTAATTTTTTTTAATTTTGTTAGACATTTTAGTGCGGAGATACATAAAAAGGAGACGAATTCCTAGGTTTGTGAGTGCATGTGCGAATAGAAAATATGTTAATTATGGTTAGGATTTTATAAGTAAAATGTATGATGTATGTATGTATGGATATCAGTGTGGAGTGAGGGAACAAATGCAATGTTTATGTGAATTAGCTTATCTATTGATATTTTGTTTGTATTATGTTGTTGTTGATTTTGAGTATAAAGGTCCAATCGTGGAACATTTTAAATTTAGTTAGTGAAATTCAATTTCAAGTGATATCAACTAAATTAAAAAAAAAAAAAATAATAATAATAAAATTAAAAATGCAATCCAGTCCTCTGGTAATATCTTTGGAGGATGACTTTGACAATGTACACCCTTCGGTTAGCCCACTTTTCCTTAGTACGTTGACAGAATTCAATGTTAATGATTCGGTGGAAGAAGTAATATTCCACTACATCAAGTCTCCTCAAAATTGGAAGGAACAGGAAATTACCAACAACCAGATGCAATATCATAAAATTTTTTTTGAGGATGAGGTATACGAATTCTTGTACGATGAAGAAGAGGATAAGCTGCTATCGACATTTAATGATAATTTTGGTGCGACGAAGTTGGGGATAGAATAATATTAGATGTAAGCTTTAAATGCAATCATTAGATTGAAATTATATAAGTAGAATATATTTAACATCACACTCGGAGAAAAAATAAATTCGTACCTTGTAACAAACGCAATGAAATCTAAAGTAAAATTTGGTTTGGGTGTTAAATCCAAAGACTTTAAGAAAACTTCTAAGCAAAACCATTTTCGTAATGCGATTAAAGCAGCTACAACTATCTTAAGAAAAAATAAGCCTACAGATACAAAAGATGGTATAAAAACTGCGTGAAATGTTATTAAATATTCTTTTCTTGGAAAAAAATCGGAAGTAAAAATTCCAAGAATTATCAGAGTTCCTAAAATTGGCGGCTTATTACCGCCACTTCAAGCATTAGGTGCAATGGCTTCTGGAGGTTCACAAATTGCTAAAGCCATTACTATAGCTAAAAATTTTCAGGCTGAAATTTTGGCAGTTAAGGAAGCGGCTAGAATGCTGATTGATAGGCAGATACAGGGTAAAGTTGGTATCTTTGTCGACAGCCAGGCAGCACTACTATCCCTAAGATTACATATCACCTCGTCTATTATAGTCGGGCAATGCAAAAGTTTGCTATCTAGACTGGGTGGTCAGACTGACCTAACCCTCATCTGGGT
>OW387023.1:61881788-62040843 GCA_936439885.1 Nowickia ferox
AAATAAAATTCATTTACTGCGGTATATATTAATATCCCTAATACTACTCGTATTTGTTATCAGTATAAAATGTTAACCACATTATTTAAAAACAAAACACTAGTATTTAATAAATAAAATTCATTTACTGCGGTATATATTAATCTCCCTAATACTATTTGTTATCAGTATAAAATGTTAACCACATTATTTAATTAAGTGTAGTGGTAATAAAATAAAATCAAATTAATAAAATATATTCATATTCATATTCATTGTTGTACTAAACTCTAAGGTGTGATTATACTTTTAGTTATTTATTCACAAAAAAAAATTAATAAAATAAATCAAATTAAAATGGGTGGCAACTTTATTTGTGATATCTGTGGAAAAGTGTACAGCCGCAACTTTTCATTAAATAGACATATCAGGATGCATCATCATCAAGGTTATTCATTAAGGTGTACGACTTGCAACATTAATTTTTCAAGTAAGCAAGATTATCTTAAACATATCCACTTAATAGAGCATCAAAATAATCAAAAGAAAGAAATTATACACTGTAAGGAGTGTAAAGAAGATGTAGTAAGGAAACTGTGGATATATCATCAACGCACAAACAAACATAAAGATAATTGTTTAAAAATTGTTGATGAAATCAATAATATAAAGTGTTTAGATGCTTGTTTCAAAAACCGTATTACTACATTTCGGTTTAAAAACAACAATATGGATAATCTAAATCCCGAATTGTTTTTCAATAACATAAAGGATAATGTAGCATGTGTTTTGAAAGATCATCTACAAAAACATACAAGTTTAAAATTTAATTTCGAATTACTCTGTGAATATATGAAGATGAAAGACGATGAAGAACCCATAATTACTATAATACTACATCAAACAAAAATGTATATTTTGTCTTTAACTAACCATATGAATGATATTGAAAGATTTTATGCAAATAAATGTGAAATAATTATGCAAAAAATGGATGAGTTCCAAGAACGTGATAGTGGTTTTGCGTTAACAAAAATTAATCACCTTGATGTTAATATTAATAAATATGCATGTATAAAAGGTTCACAGTATATTTCTTTACCAACATACATATCAAAAAAAAAAGCTTGTGTTAATATACAAAACAATGACGTATACTGTTTTAAGTGGGCTATAATATCAGCGCTATATCCAATAGAAAATAATAGTGTAATTTGTTCTTCGTATAACATAACCAACATTCAAGATGATATTATAGTCCTGGAAAATAATATATTATTAAATTTTAAAAATTTAAATTTCCCGCTATCTGTCAACAAAATACCGCAGTTTGAAGACAACAACCCGGGAATAAGCATAAATGTCTTTGGTCTGGAAAGATCTTTTGAAAAAGATACGTATTTAGAAGTTTATGATGTTGTGGGACCATATTATTTCTCTCAAGAAGAAAAAAGTAAACATATAAATTTATTATTGATGGAAGATGAAGAACGATTCCATTATGTCTGGATAAAAAATATATCAAGGTATGTTTATCGTTATTTAAATTTATACTCAAAGTGAAATTAAACTAATTAAAAAAATGTTTCCTTTTATATTTCTTTAATTATAGATTATTAAGAAGTCAATTTACAAAACATAAAAATAAGGTGTATATTTGTAATACATGCCTCATACACTTTCACAAAGAATCATCTTTAAAGAAACATAAGGAGGAATGCAACAAAATTGTAACTATAATGCCAACCGATAAAAATTCTATACTTAGATTTAAGAATCATAAAAACCAACTAGATGTTCCGTTTGTAGTTTATGCAGATTTCGAATGTATTCTGGAATCAGTTGATATTCAAAACTCAGCTAATATTAATTCAGTACAAAAGCATATTCCATTTGCATTTAGTTATTATATTAAATGTTCCTATAATTCTAGTTTAGATATACATAGAATTTATAGTGGTGAAAATGCATCAAAACATTTTTTTAAAAGTTTAGTCGAGGACGCATTATATATTTATAGTAACTATTTGAGTGTAGTAATACCAATGAAACCTTTAACGTTTATACAACAAAAAAGACAAGATGAAGATATGAATTGTCATATATGCGGTGAAATCATATCTATTGGAGATAAAGTAACTGACCATTGTCATCTAACAGGTGATTATAGAGGTCCTGCACATAATATATGTAACTTAGAGTATCAAATTGGAAATTTTATCCCTATATTTTTTCACAACCTTTCGGCATATGATTGTCATTTATTTATAAGAGAACTTTCATCAGTAGCAGGTGATATAAAAATCATTCCTTTAAATAAGGAATTATATGTATCCGTATCGAAGAGAATTAGGGTGAGTGAAAAAGATACTATTGAGCTAAGTTTTCTCGATTCATATCGTTTTATAGCATCAAGTTTAGATCAACTTGCAGGTTTCTTGTCTGATGATGATTTGAAAACTATAAAATCGGTTTGTTTAAATGATAATGAATTTGATTTAATGAAACGTAAAGGTGTCTTTCCCTATGATTATTTGGATTCAAAGAATCGTCTCATGGAAACACAATTACCACCTCGTTCTCTCTTCTTTAATAAACTAACTGATGAAGCGTGTAGTGAAGATAATTATAAACATGCTGAAAAGGTATGGAATACATTTAGATGTACGACTCTCTTGGACTATTTACTATTATACTTGAAAGTAGATGTTTTATTACTATGTGATGTTTTTGAAAATTTCCGTAAAGTTTGCAAAAACATTTATAATTTAGATCCATGCCAATATTATACTGTTCCTGGATTATCTTGGGATGCAATGTTGAAAAAAACAAGAATAGAGTTAGAACTATTAACTGACATTAACATGTATAATTTTGTTACACGTGGTATTAGGGGAGGAATTGTTCAATGTTGTAAACG
This sequence comes from Nowickia ferox, assembly GCA_936439885.1. Lineage (NCBI taxonomy): Eukaryota > Metazoa > Arthropoda > Insecta > Diptera > Tachinidae > Nowickia > Nowickia ferox. Next base: position 61,884,688 of record OW387023.1, read on the forward strand.
ACATTCTGTAGCTAACAATAAATATGTAAGTGATTATAATTCTACTAAAGAATCGAATTATCTTATTTATTTAGATGTAAATAATTTATACGGTTATGTCATGTCGCAGTACCTTCCTTATAAAAATTTTGAATGGGTTGAAAACATTGAAAATTTTAATTTTAATGCTGTGGAAGATGATTCACCATTAGGGTATATATTGGAAGTGGATTTAGAATATCCATCCACCATACACGATCATCACAATGATTTCCCATTTTGTGCAGAAAATAAAAAAAATGAACATATGAAACAGTCTAAATTAATAACGGATTTAAATGATAAAACAAAATATGTAATACACTATAGAAATCTTAAACAATGTATTAAACATGGTCTTATTCTAAAGAAAATTCATAGAATTCTTAAATTCAATCAGTCGGATTGGTTGAAAAGGTATATTGATTTAAATAATGATCATAGAACCAATGCCGAAAATGAATTTGAAAAAAAATTTTTTAAACTTTTAAATAATGCGGTATACGGTAAAACAATGGAAAATGTAGCTAAGAGAAAAGATGTTAAAATAGTTTGTTCATGGGAGAGTAGAGGTAAGAGGTTGGGAGCTAGAGCTCTTATAGCTAAGCCAAATTTCCATAGTTTACTTAAGATTCAAGAAGAAATGATTGTCATTGAAATGAGTCGAGTGCGAACGGAATATAATAAACCAATTTATATTGGGTTTTCTGTTCTAGAATTATCTAAGTTGAAAATGTATAATTTCCATTATGAATACATGAAACCTAAATATCAGGAAAATATTTATCTGAATTATATGGATACTGATTCCTTTGTTTACGATATTAAGACATATGATCTATATAAGGATTTTCTAGATGATATCATCTTACAGTTTGATACGTCTGCTTATCCGAAAGATAATGTTTTTAATATACCCTTGTTAAACAAAAAGGTTTTAGGAATGATGAAGGATGAATGTAATGGTAAAATAATTAAAGAGTTCATTGGTTTACGCGCTAAAATGTATTCAATTAAAATTGATGAAGAGGAAAAAGAAATTAAAAAAATTAAAGGAGTTAAAAAATGCGTAACCAATAGACTAACGATTAATGACTTTAGAAAATGTTTATTTGAAAAAAATGTACTATGATTCTATGTATGTATTTAGATCAAAGATTCATGAAATATATACTCAACACATTAGTAAATTAGCATTAAGTTATTTAGATGATAAGCGATTTATTAGAGATAATAGTATTAATACATATGCATGGGGACATTATGCAATAAATAGTCAACAACCATCATCATCATCATCATATCCCAATGAAAATGTATTAACATCTTCTTCAAGTGATAATATTGTACAATAGTATTAAGTGATTTTAGATTATAAGTGAATATATATAACGTGAAAAAACAATAAATAAATAAATAAATAAAGAATATCATTAAAATATTTTAGTTTGTTTTTATTTTAAACTATAGTTATCTATTGAATAGGAATTTTAAACACAAGTAACCACAATTTGTTTTTGTGTGAATAAAATTTAATCGTGCTTGTTCTTAACCTTACTCAACTAAGTTGATATAAAATTTAATCGTTTAGAAATAAAAAAAAAATCAAAACAAAACTTTTTTATATATTATTTTATTTTTTTGAGAATTTTATAATATAATAAATCTCATATTGAAGTATATATAATATTATTGAAGTTCATCTTTATTGATCCAAGAATTATGTTGATTGGAAAATCCCAACCATTTTACGTACACCTGGTGCCCCTTAGTTTTAATAACATTTTCAATCAAGTATGTATTTGGAAAATGTGTCTTTAATAGTTCATGTTCATAGAATCCACCAACAATCGGATTCCTTTGATAGTCTTCCAATAAATAAGTAATGGGGTTTGTGTTCTGTAAAGTACGAATTTTAAAAATTTCAGTTGTCCAGTTTGGAGTATATCCTTTTGAAAAAATATGTTTATATTTGCTAATTCGAACGTGATCTCCAACTTTTAGTTTACCAAATTTATATATTTTGGGATGATTATAGACTTGTTTTAGTATAGAACTTTCATTTTCTGTGTTAACAGACTTTGGCGTCATTCCAATTGTTCTATGCTTTTTATTATTATATTGATTAATTAAATCCTTGCATATATGTATCCATTGATAATTTCCTTGTAGACTAAAATTTTTCCACATCATTCCTTTTAGAGTTCTATTAAATCGTTCTACAATGGACGCTTTCATGATACTATATGTAGAATAGTGGTTGATATTATGTTTTATCATCAAGTTTTGAAATATTTTATTATAGAACTCTTTACCATTATCTGTTTGCAAGTTTTTTGGAATTCTCTTTAGCGAAAAAATAGATTGCATAGCATTGGTTATATCTTCACTACTTTTAGATTTTACGGGTACAGCCCAAGCAAACTTTGAAAATGTATCTATAACTGTTAAAATAAATCTATAGCCTTTGTTATATTTTGAGTAAACGCCCATTTCAACAAGATCTGCTTGACAAAGATCATCAATTCCCTTGATCACCACTCGACGTCGAATGAAATTTCTACGTGCTTGCTTATGAAGCTCCTGAACCACTTCTTGTCGCTCCATTTCTAACGTCTATCTTAGATTACATCAATTTAAATGCTGCTGATATTGAATTTAAATCAAAACGATTTATATATCTATGTTTAAATGGTTTGTAATGAGCTTCGTTTTTCATTTAGACGTTCTTCAACTGAATCAATTTTGTAATTAAATAATGATCTCATTTCTTTTAGTGATTGTTTGAGATTATTTGGTATTATACTTTGATCATGTATTAATTTACTTAAACGTGTTTCTACATTATCAAATTTTTCTGTAGTCAACACGTTTTGTTGATGTATTATTTCGTTAAAACGATCCTCCATTTCCTTAATTCTCTCCATATACATTGTATCCAGTTGTTTCTTTATTTCACTTAAATAACTTTTCATGTAAATTTTGTTTACAGCATCGTTTTCCAATACAGGACTAGCAATATTTTTTATTCTCCGCAAGTTGAAATTACGATCACTATCCAAATGAATCTTGAAATGTTGATTTTGGTATCTTGCAGATTTTTCAATATAATGTCCAAACTTATCGATAGGCATTTTATGAATATGAATTGTTAAACATTTTTAAGTCTATTTATATAATAATTTTTGCTTCTCTCAATTCCTCAATAATTGATACAATTTCATTATTATGATTTGAGTGACCAGCTGTTGTTGATGAAATCAAAAGACGCAATCTATCAACCAATTCATTAGGATCATCCCAATAAACATAATTATGCTTTTTTCTATTCAATTTCATTAAACCTTTTCCCTTATGAATTTTCTGTTGTTGTTTAAATAGGTTTTTAATAATCGTTGTATATTTAATTGAACGATTTCCTTTAATTTGACCATTAATACTGTTATTTCGTTTATGGACATTAGTCATCTCCAATATTTGTTTATAATTATTTAAATTTGTTTTATTATAACTGATTGGTTTCTTATAAACTAACAATTCATATAAGCCTGATGTGAAGGGCCATTTTAAATTACCTACAGTAATATTGGTTGAATTGAAAGTGATGGGTTCATTACCCAGTCTCCATATTTGATTTTTATCCTTATGAGGACCATAGGTTTTATCATATATATTTAAGTTAACTTTTGATACATTATATTGAATACTTTGATTGGGATGTATTGCAATGGTGTTATCATCATCATTGTTATCATCCTCATTATCAACATTATCATTATTATCATCATCATCATCATCATGGTCATCATCATGATCATTTTCATCATCAAATGATTGAAACGTGTTTGAACTTTTCTCGATTTTCTTGTTATTAAAGTTTGGAGAAAACGTGTTATAATCAAGCTTACTCTTTTTATATGGTGTACTGAAGGCAACTTTATTATTCTCAAGATCATGTTTAAAAGAGTTATCCGGATATTTTTCATGTTTTATAATGGTGTTATTATTATTATTATTATTATTATTATTAGTTGATTGAACTAATTCTTTTAATGGTTTTGATATTGGTTTCAATGTCTTTTCCAACAATTCATCATTTGCAATTTCTCCAAGCAAAATATTCCTATATTTCTTTTTTAAAATATTTCGAGTTTTAATAAGATTATTAACTAGATTTGTGTTCATATTTATAGATTGAATTAGAAACAGATTCAAAACAGATCAGTTTAGCAGTTAGCGGTTTAATAGTTGAGAAGCTATTAGTTTAATAATTAATCTTGTACTGATTTTAAAATATCTGTAATGTTTCTTTTATAGATTTATAAATATATCGAAACCTTTTCTATATCGACCATTATTCATAGGATCATCTTTGTTAATAACTAGAAAACCATATTTTTCTTTCCAACACTCGGCACATAACTTATGAAATGTTTTTAAAGTCATATCAGAACCAACATGATCATTGTAAATATGCTTAATATTCATTACATCCTGTTTAAAAATTATAATCATATTTGCATTATCGCGAATCAAGTGTTTTGGTATACGTGTATAGGTTTGGCATAAATAAAAACTATCAATATCTTTATGACGGCCCATACAGAAGTAAGAACGTACATGATTTTGTTTCTCACAAGCTATATCGTCGAATATAAATACTGAATTTGGTTTAACTTCGTCTGGCGATAGAACATCATCATTATTGGAAAATGATGAAAAATTTATCTCCTTGATAGGTTTAATTAGACTTTCTAAGTACTTATATTTCGGTTGTTGTGTTGACTTTGAATATAAGTAAATATTTTTAAATTTCAATCCATGAGGACTTTCAATAAGACTGATCATCACATTTGTTTTTCCACAATTTGATGGACCTACAGGAGCTCGAATAGAATTCGGTAGTAATGAGCTATCACGAATTTTATTTGATGAATCGAACTTTGATTCGATATTCTTTACGTTAATCCTTTTATGTTGTTTAAAAAAGCGCATTCTGAAATCTAATGATAACATAATATATAAACCAGTCTCTTTTATTTGTTTTCAATCAATTTGATTTTAATCTTTAATCGACAAAGTATCAATAGATATGACAATCATTTATAAAAAGATATTCAATCGTCATCCATCCTTCATTGATAAAGGTTTTCTAAATAAAATAATTAATAAACTTCCCATTGAACTTCATCTACCCGGTTATCAATTTTGCGGACCTGGTACAAAATTAAAGAAACGTTTAGCTAGAGGTGATCAAGGAATCAATCCATTGGATACTGCTTGCAGAGAGCACGATATAGCATACTCAAACAATAAAGATTTAGAGAAAAGACATATTGCTGATAGAATTTTAACTGAAAAGGCTTGGCAAAGGGTCAAAGCAAGCGATAGTAGTTTGGGTGAAAAATCAAACGCTTGGTTTGTTGCTACTGCAATGAAAGCAAAAACAAAATTCGGTATGGGTAACGTTATTAGTAAAACTAAAAAGTCGTCTCCAGTAAATACCCACAAACTATTTACACATGCCTTGAAAAGTGCAAGAAAGAATATAAAGAAAAGTGAAAACTTGAAAGATGCTATAAAGATTTCACGAAAAGTTGTAAACAATATTTTCAAGGGGAAGAAAAAATCGTTAATAAAAACACCTCGAATAATACCGCTACCAAAATCTGGAGGTTTTCTTCCCCTTGCCCCTATATTTGCTGCACTGGGTGCACTTGGTGGTTTAGCTGGTGGTGTATCTGGTATTACAAAAGCAATCAATGCAGTTAAAAATTGAAAGGAACAGCTGACTGAAGCAAAACGACACAATAATACAATGGAAGCCATTGCGATGGGAAAAGGCATGTTCTTAAAACCATATAAAAAAGGTTTTGGATTATATTTAAAGCCTTATCAACAAACTTTTTAATGAAGCTACCTAAAAGAGCCCTTTCTGATGTAGACTTGAGAAAATATGCAAAACATATTCCAAATTTTAGAGGTGTGTTTATGTGCAATACTCTTCCAAGTACATCATTTAAAAAAGAATGTGGAATAATTAATCTGGATACTTCAAAGGGATCTGGCACACATTGGGTAGCGTACTGGAAAAACAACAATCAAATTGAATATTTTGATAGCTTTGGTAACTTGCAACCACCGAAACAATTAATAAAATATTTAGGAAAAAACATAAGTTATAATTATGATAGATATCAAAATTTTAATACAATAAATTGTGGCCATTTATGTTTAAAGTTTTTGTTTTCGAAACTAAACTAAAAAGAAACTATAATTGTTTTAATAAAATACATTGATTAAGAATTTGTTTTATTTATAAATAAACATATTATTTCATTTATTAAAAAAATTTCAAAATAAATATAATTAAATAATTTTTCTAATTTCGCTTGTTAGAGGTGAGTATTCGATTAAACGATCATGAATAACTAAACAGTATGCTGATGTATTATCTGGAATTAGTTTGTTTGCTTCAGTATCAAATTCAATTCGTACATCAATAGGTCCTATTTTAACAGCCTCATTTTGATGTGAAACATCAACAACAATAAGCGGTGCATAAGACTTATATTCATCAACATTTAATAATGGTTCAGGTTCTCGCATGTAAAAGCTTTGTTGAAATTTTGCATACATATTATATAGAACAGAATACTGACCCATTTCGAAACGATTATTTAAATCATCATATGGATATGACTCTGAGTTTAGATAAACTTTTAAATTAGAGATATTGCAATGATCAAATATATTTCCTTCTTCTTTAATTTTCTCTTTTTGTAAACCAATTATAAGAAATCGTGGTCTTTCGTTTTGTGGAGAAAGCTTTACATTCCATAAAACCTTTGTACTCGTTGGTAAAACAGGATTTACATGACAGTCCCAACTTCTAAACGCAATTGGTATAGAATGTTTGCTGTTGATTATCTTAAACATTTCCAATTTTGCAAAGTCCGATAGTTGAATGTGTGGCATTTTCCATGTTATATCCAGAATTGTTAATTTTAACTGATCAGTTGCATTTTAATATGATCTCTCATCGGATGTAGAACGTTGAAGGATAAGCTCATGTTTCGAATTTAATAGTATTTTGTTATAATCTTCAGCAAAACCCAGCAACATTTTCAGAGGTATACAACAACTAAAATGACTTTTTACTAAAGCGCAAGTTTCAGTAAGAGACCAACCAACATTTTTTAATACATCACTTTCAGCCTTATTCAACGATTCAAAATTTTTCATGGTGGATGAAATTCCAAGTTTTCGTGTACGATCAACTTCAAAACCATTAATTTCGTAACGAATTTCATCAAACAAATATGAAGCAAAGTTGTTTTTTAATTTCACATCTATAGCTGGAACCTCTTTGGTTGCTTCCTTCTTTACTATAAAACCATGAATGTAAATCATACTCTCACTTGGTAAGACGAAGAGATCCTGATTTTGAATTGGTATACGAATCTCATCGTTGTTGTTAAATGATTTTAAATATGGAGAGTAACTATGATATTCCCTTTTTACAATACTCTCATCATACATAGGTTTTTGAAGAACATTTAGTATTTCATTCATTGTTGAAGATTAAATCCCAACGATTTTAAGTATTCTGTATTAGATGAGGACAACAGTTTTTTATTTTTTATACTTTCTCGAATGTGAGTTGGTGCGGTATTGAATGGAAATCCTCTTTGCACTATGTTTTTATTGTAAATGATCATTATTCTGGTTTGAAGTGGAGTCTAAGAGTGATTTTTTCTCCTCTAAAATTTATAAGTTCACCGTCTTGATTTAAGATTCTAATCGTTATGTTGTTTATTTGTTGACAGTTGACGGGTAAATAAATAACATTTCGAGGTTTTTCGTTTATTTTATATCCTGGAGGAACATCAAGAGGAAATTCATGAATAGTATGATTCGAAGTATTATTAATAAATGATCCGGTTGTTAAGTTGCTTTCAATGCGTATTGTATTAACATCCGTAATATGTGCAGGTAAGTCAGATTCAAATAACCTTGTAGTATTCAATTGATTAATATCTACAATCATCACTTCCAAAGATTTATCATTTTTAAGATTTTGATTAGTATTATAATAGTAAGTTGAATTTACTTCTAGTTTTCTTTTACTAAATCCAAGTAACTTTCCTATACTGTTTGGTTGTGAAAAATCTATATCCATTGATGAGGTTATTTCAGTTTTAAGTGTGTTATTGTTAGCTTCAATTATTAGATAAATTGATTCATCGATATCTCTTAAGCTTGAGTTTAGGAAAAAATCAATATCTTCAAGTTCGTATGAACCAACTGGAATAGTAATAATATGATTTCCTATATGAAACAAATTGTTGTGAACATCTACATTGGGTATGGAATTGAATGTTACAAAATCAATAAGTCCACAAACATATTTTGTAGGGAGTTCAATTGGAGGAAAATATTCTCCAACCAGAGTTGAAGTGTTTCCGTTTAAAGATATTGTTATTGACATTTCAAGTATTCAGAATGAACTGATGTTTGATGATTATTTTACCTGATTTAAGTGTTAAATAATAAATCAAAAAAAAAAAATGTCTTTTATAATTTTATGTTTTCTTTATTAATATTTGATTTAATAAACTTTCTTAAGAGTATTACATTTTTTTGAGCACATATACAATATTTTCTATGATAACAACAAACATTCACAGATTTATCATTTTGATATAATGTTTTTAAATTTGGGCAATTTAGATCGTCTAGGTTATAAAAATAAATTTTATCCTCAAAAATATTTTGAATCCACTTAATTTTTTCTAATCCTTTAGCATAACAAATAAAATTTTTATCTTTAACATGCTCAATATAATATTCCATAATATTTGCTAAGGTTGAATCGCCATCTTTCCATTTTAATCCATGATGATGATTATAAAGCCAATTGATTGAATATTTTTCTTTTGTTGTCAACAATGAATATGGAAAAGGTGGGTTAATAATAAATGTTTGCACTTGTATATCGTTAATTGAAATACTCAGTTCTTTTCCGATGAATTTATTGTTGAGATAGAAACCTTGTACATCTACAACTAATATTCTCTCCTCAGACATTGTGCAATACTAATGAAGTCACAACGGCGACGACGACTGTAAAACTGTTTTTAAATTATTATAAAAATTCATTAACAAATGTTCTTATATACTTTTTATTCTTACTAAAATACAAGTTTGATAAAAAGTTGTGGTCAAGAGTATAAAAAAATTAGGGAACAGAAGCCGAAATTAGTTTTTCTGAATGATAAAGTCTATGTTTTTAAATTATTATAAAAATTCATTATACATAATGCTTGTTCCCAACTTTTATCGATAAGGGAACATTTACAGGTATCAGGTCCACAAATTGTTTCATTGTTGGACCACACACAATTGGTGTAATGATATCCAAATTTTGATTTACTTTTCTTATAAAATGCATATTCATCGAATTGAGTTTTTAATTTCTTCAAAATAATCTCATGTTCATACCACAAAAACCTTTCTTCGTTCAAGAAGTCATGTAAAATTTTCGAATAAAACTGATTGTTCATTATTTTTCTTATTTTAATTTTTTTATTTATGTTAAATAAATGTTCTTAATACATCAACAACAAAGTTTATATTAAGTAGTAGTAAATGTATTTCATCATATTAGTTAATTTATAATATTTCCATATCCAAATCATGGGTATAATCTTGAATGTTGATTAATGTCATATCGGATCGGTATGTAGTATCATCCTCAGAAACCGTCTCAATTTCACCATTACTTAAAATTCTCTCGTATTCAACTTGACGGTATTCGAAACATGAAATATTTAATCGACTTTTCAAGTAATTGCTGTCATATGTACAACGGATTCTCAATTTTATATTATCTTTGTATTGAAGTTGAAAATGTCTATAAAATGGAGTCGAACTTTCAATTATTCCTGCAATATTTTTTTCTTTTTTTACTAAATCTTGTCTAAATGCTTCAATAGCTTGTTCGACAGTAAAAGATTGATTTATAGGTGGTGGTGGTGAGGAGTCTTCTTGTTCTTCGTTTGATTTATATTCTGTTTTTGTTGTTGTTGTTGTTGACTCGATGTTTTTATTTAAATCAGTAGTAAACTTTAAAAGTTTGAAATTTAGTTGTATGCTCACAGTATCATTATTTGGTAATTTAATTGCAAATTCTGTATTTTTAAGTTCATTTTCACTCAAATCAATAGGTAATGAAGCTGAAAACACTTGTATGATATAGATATATGAAAACAATATGATAAAAATATTTTTCATTTTAGTTTTTCTTTTTAATATATATGTTCTTAGGTTAGCGATATATTTTTGAATGAGATGATAAGAATTGTTTCTTATATTTATATACTAATTTAATAATCTTCATATTGAAATGAGTCATCACCACCGCTAGCACCACCAGCTGCTTTCTTAACTATACTATTATTAACCATTTTCTGGGGGAGGGGAGGTTTTTGTTGATTTTTATTCAATGAATGGATACCAGTCTTACCATTATAAGATTTAGTTGCATATTCATCTATTTCACTATAAACACATGGTTTGTATGAGTATACATTTATATCTTTAAAACCACCCTCATAGACTGTTCCGACTAGTGATATCATACCACCAATAACCTCAATTTTTATATGTTGATTGTGACTAAATTGAAATATTGGAATATTTGTTGGCATTTGTTGTCCTCTATTAAGAGAAAAAATTTGCGTTCTAGTCCCTCCTTCTGCGGTTAGAAACACCTGCATTATAATATCCAAAACTATTGCATTTATTATTTGAAAAGTTTTCCACTGTGCATGACAAGTACAATATTTATCACCAGTTTTTAAAAATTGACCCCAATACGTATTTATCAAAGTTTTTAATTTAACTGAATCTCTTTATATATAACTGAATCTCTTTATATATATATATACTTAACCGCAATTGATAAGAAGTTATTGAAATAACTAAAAACGTCTTATACTATCAATTACTGGATATAAAGAATCAGTTTGAAAGTTCGTTTTACGGTGAAAAGTTGAAACCAAAAAAAAAATGAGGGCAAGCTTAAGAAAATTGTTTCAAAATCCTAATATTACATACTTACCTTTAAAGGATATGGAAGAAAATACTGCATATGAAATCAACAAGATAGAACGAGTAGATACAAAATATGGTGAAAGTATAAGATGTCTTGTAAATAAAGAATATCATATTTATTTACCTAAACGATTTCTGATTATTACTAAAAATCAGATGGATTATCTAAACGCAAGTCCACACATTTTAAAGAAAGTTAAAGAAGTGAATGGATTATATACTCTAATCATTAAAAAGAAGAAGCAATATGTATTCTACAACAACTTGTATGATAGTACTGAAGAAGAAGAAGATGACGATGATGATGATGAAATAGAAGAAACATTTTAAACAGAAACCTTTTAAAATTAAAATCATATATATTTATATATATATATATATATATCAACAAAACTCTGCATACATTAAAATTTCTTTCACAATTGATTAAATAGAAACTTTATAAAAAAACGGAAAAACCGCAACAGAAACTTTTTAAAATTTTCTCACACCTTTTAATTAAATAGAAACTTTATAAACAACGGACAAACCGCATCAGAAACATTGTTTTAAAATTTTATTGAAAAGAATGATAAGCTATAAAATTACTTCTCATAATTTTATATAAAAATCCACCCCCCATCTAGTTTTTCTTTAATTACTATTCAAGTTAAGTACAGAAATGGAAGCACACCTAAAATCAATTTTCAAAAAAAACCAAACAAAAAGCATTCTCCCCATAAAGGAGATGCTTTTTGAATATAAATATAAAATTACAAAAATGGAGCGTGTCCAGACGCCTTATGGGAAAAAAGTACATTGTTTGGTGGAAAACACCAAATACATATACCTACCTGGTATATTCAACGAAACTCTAGACGATGATAGTATAGAAGAATTCCAGCGCAATACCTACTATCTTACTAAAGATAGAAAAGGTAGCAAAGGTAGCAGCAGCAATGAATATTACGAGCTGAATATACATGCAGCTGCAACAGGTAATTTTTGGTAAATAGTTTTTTTATTTATTTTATTATTATTAAATCTAAATATTATTTTTTTTGTTATCGTTCTAGCTCAAGATACACTAAAGAAACAATATGAATCTTAAATGTCGTCGACGACACTGATAAAACGGAAGCCTAAATTATTTGTTGAATTTGAATTGAGAGTTGAAGTGGAAAATTTTCTTAACTATTATAGAGGATATATTCCGGGAGATCTCATCAGATATATGGAAAATTTCCTAGAAATCATACCTTTATATGAAGATTTGGAGTTAGTAGATTCATCAGTTCATGGTGTTCATTTTGAAAATTCTTTTAAATTAAAACAAATTACGGCTGATTCGGGTGTTATGTGTAATTGTAAATTATTTAGTCTACAAAAATATAGAATTGTTGCTAATATACATATGTTTTATAAGTATGTAGGTATATGATTAACACTAAAAATAAATAAATGTTTTGTTTTTAAATAATGTGGTTAACATTTTATACTGATAACAAATACGAGTAGTATTAGGGATATTAATATATACCGCAGTAAATGAATTTTATTTATTAAATACTAGCAAAAAAATCACAGACTTTCGTAAACCGCCCTAATGTAGTTTAATTCATATTGTATTAACCCTCTAACGAACACATTAAATGTTACGACTTCACTTCAACAAAAATAACATCCACCACGACTTCACTTTAAGCAAAACCGAACCCCCCACCACGACTTCACTTTAAGCAAAACCGAACCCCCCACCATGACTTCACTTTAAGCAAAACCGAACCCCCACCACGACTTCACTTTAAGCAAAACCGAACCCCCCACCACGACTTCACTTTAAGCAAAACCGAACCCCCCACCACGACTTCACTTTAAGCAAAACCGAACCCCCCACCACGACTTCACTTTAAGCAAAACCGAAACCCCCACCACGACTTCACTTTAAGCAAAACCGAACCCCCACCACGACTTCACTTTAAGCAAAACCGAACCCCCCACCACGACTTCACAAAATATCATGGGGTCGAATTTAACCCCATCGACCGTTAAAGGGTTAAGGTATGCACATTTTTCCTTTGCACATTTCTATCTAGAAACCCCTTATTCATACTACTAATTGCGTATATAAAGCAGAAATCTACATCAACTGACACCACACACTGTGGAAGGTTTAGTGGCCTTCGAAAACCGCAGGTTGTTCCGTTCAACTGCGTGTTTGTCAGAATATTTACAAGTTACTTTGGTGTCATTTGTTCATTAATAATTATCACATGTTATTTGGCTTAAAAAGCGATACGAACTTTAGCCTAATAAAATCATAAAATATTAAAACATCAGCTAACTGCATTGTTATTCATGATCGTCTAATTGAAAACATTCCTATAAGAGGTCAATTTCGCAAAATCTTATAAATTAAAAAAGATGCAAAATAATAGAGTTTTCATAGACTTGCAAGGTTTTAAAAGTAATGCAAATTATTTTATCGCTAAAAAAGTAGCAATTGTTTTCAACAATAACCAACACATCAATTTTATCATAAAACCTCCTTTTGATTTTAAATTTTTAACAACAAAAAAACAAAGAGAAGCAAACTGGTTAACCACACATTATCATCACTTAAGCTGGAACGATGGAACTGTTTCATATCAAAGCGTTTGTAAATTTTTAAAAGCTAATGTAGGGCACTCCAAAATATACGTTAAAGGTGAAGAAAAAAAACGATGGTTAGAAAAAATATTTAAATATAGAGGATATTGGCTGCATCAACTTTAAGCAAATGGGTACTAAGTATCCAGACCATCTATATTGCAGTTATCATTATAATGGTGTTTGTGCATTCAGAAATGCTCTTTTACTATCAAAAGAAGCAGCTTTTTAAATTAATGTTTTAACTTTGTACAACTAACAATTATAATTATTTTTATTTAAATTTATTCAATAAAAATTAAATGATTTCAGAATTATTAACCAATGTTTTATTATTATTAAAAAATTAGTTGATACAGTCAAGCAAGGATTTGTCGTCAAAAATTAGTATTGGTGGTCGATATGTGTGTATGTAAAAAATATACATTCATCAGCATGTCCACCAAAGACGTAAAGCATGAACGGTCATTCAAAAATACAAAGCACACAAGTTCAACCGTAACAAACATACACACACGTACATTTGAAAAATTCCCACAGTCAAACAAATATTCAGCAACTAAATCTGATACTGTTGCTGAGTAGCAACACAACCGGAAATTTAATCGGTCAGACGAATATATGTTTCTAAGTAGAATTTAAAAAAACATTATCATGTTATTACATTTGTTTGTAGATTCATATCTACGTATGTACATACATATGCATGTACATATGTCAGTATATCAAACAAAACTAAGACAAAATTGAGATGTCCAGCAGAAGCATACACAAAAGATGTATACATAATTTCACATCAAACACTTGACAAAAAATTTCATGTAAACAAATAGCGTAAAAGTTTGAGGGACAACATAGAAGCAATCTCGAGCATGCATACTTCTCAATATTTAATGCAGAAAAATATTTATTCGTATGTCTGAATGTATTTATGTATATCAAATGTGTATACATACATGCATAGATATGTATATAAATGCGATCACAAAAAAGTTATTTCTTTATCAGAAGTAATTAAAAATTATTCTCTTGCAAAATCATTACTTAACAATTTTTTCTTCGTTTTTTTTTTGTTAATCATTATTACGGCAGCGAGTACAAGAGGCGATCTCAAGAAGGACAGAAGAACAAGCGTATACCATACACACAAGCACACAATTAATATAAACAAAATTAATCACCAAGTATCAAACTAGAAGAATTCCCACGGACAGACACACAAAACCTAACGCTCCACTGACAGCCTCCAAATATAAACAATCAAACTGAAATCAATACACATGACAGACGGACGAAATACTTCTTAACGTAATTATCCACCGCACGATGTCTTTAATTTCAACGATGTTGAGTCTACTATTTTCTGATTTACACTGACTTACTGCCACGCAGGATGCCTCCCTTCATACTACAGGAAGCGGATCTAGAATGTTCGCCATGTACACGTGCAACCAAAGCAGCTTTCAACAATTAACTGAACATTCAAAATGGCCGAAATTGTCGGCATAAGTGAGAGACATGAGTACCAATATAACGCTTCAAAAAAATCTTAATTCGAATATAAGTAACCCGCGAAAACTCAAAATTCGCGATACGTTTTCAACAGACCTCGTACTTATTGCAATGTTGTCAACTTCATATTCACTCGCAAGTGTGAAGTTCTTATCGCAATCATTCTTAGCAAGATTTATGACGTTGTTGATTTCGAATCTCCTTAACTCACTGTTTATAGACAATGCAAAATAAGTATTGTATGGCTAAGCGAACTTTGCATACGAGCATTAAAATACTCATTATGAGGTTATGTGTTTGCTCATTATGAGGTTGCAAATCTGTTTCTTTACTGTTGTAGTTGTACTATATGGATGAGTTGAGTGAGCTGAATCCATGTAAGTAGTATAAGTATTTTTCTGAACTAATAAATCAAACTGAGGTGATTTATGAGTGTGATATGAGTTAGATGTCGACGTCGCATTCATATTTATTGTAACCTATACTTATAAATCAATATTATCGTGAGTGTGCGTAAATCAGGGTAGTTGAGTCAGTTTGAATAGCGAAAAAACGATGCATTGTAGATCACTGATGCATATACAAATATAAAAAAGTGTGATTATAAAATACGCAGATATTAAATATATATAGATATGTAAATTGTTTAATATTTTTGTTAATGTCATCTCTTTAATTTTTAAAATCTGGTCCGTTTATCTTTATCACCATTCTCGGTGCAAAACCAAAAGGTAATATTTTTTAGCTGGTATAGTTGCATTTTTACTTCAGCAAACTGTAATAATATTTAATAATATGGATTATTTGAATATTATATTTGAACTAATTTTCACTTGCAGCTCCTGCGGAATATGTCATTATTCGCGACGATTCTAATGTAGAGCGATCTACTGTTATTGGACCCTACTGTGAAGGGGATATATTTACAATGAAGTGTGAAGCAATTGGTGGTAAGTATTTAATAAAATACGCAGTAAATGTTGTTTTTAAATCGAAATCATTGGATATTCCAAATGTTTATCCATTGCACTTTATGTCAAAGTTCCGAAATATAAGCATCTTAAAAGTCACAAAAGCTATATAAGTTCTTAAAACTAGGACCAGGAGGGCGATGGGAAGAAATTTCTGCCTCTCCGAAACGTTTAAACTGATTTTAATGAAATTCAAAACATAGATAGATCTGCGTATAAAGTCACAAAATGACCATAGACATTTTCTAAACAAGGACCAGAAAAAGTAAGAAGGACAATTTCTGAGTCTCAACTTAATTTTAGTGGAATTTGAAATAGAGTTACCCTTTCGTTTAAAAGGTGGCATACTCTATTTACCTTCTCAAAAGTAAGACAAGCAAGGGGGAAGGGGATGAGTCCGAAACTTTGAAGTAACTTTAAATTAAATTTAAAGCAAATGTATCCCTTCATTTAGAAGAAGACATAGGCTATGGCCCTGTGGCACTTTCAAATCGATGTCAATAAAATTTAAAAGACGATGGGTGTATCGAAGCACACCGGGTGCTTTGGTATAATAACGAATTTGTATTTACTGTACCTAGAATATAAGGACTATTTTTATAACTTGGCGTTAGTTAAAGGTGGGATTTTATCGGACTTAAAAAAATTTTTCATCCATGCAACATTAATTTAACTTAAGGTACTCGATAAGTTTAAAGCAATTCCATCAATGAAATTATAAGCAATTAGCATATTTCCCAATTTAACCGAGCTCTTTCATTTGAGATCCAAATAGATAGGGTTCAAATATAAAAGTACGCCAATCTCGTCATTTTTATATTGCATTCAACTGAGTGCTTCTTCATGTTGATTCATTAAAGTTACTCATAAAGCCCTTTTATTTGTAACCAATATTAATAGGTGTGTTTCTTGTCCAAAAGAAATATATTTTTTTGGTAGGCCATTTTGTTTGATAGACTTCACATCTAAGATATACACACTATTACTTGGGACACTTTTGATGTTATTTCCTCAAATTTAATCGCCAATCGCTTTTATTTCAGACTCGTATTAGTTTTTGCCCAACACATATAAAGTTTCACTCTCCATTTTCTTGTTGAGGTCGTATCAGAATTTTTTATTTTATTTTTAATCATTCATCAAACGTTAGTTCAAAAACAAGTCATAGTTCCCTTCTACCAAATTCTATTTGCGCAAAAATAGTTGGTCTGTCAAATTGTAAAAAATAAAAAATAAAAATAAAAAATAATATGTTATGATGTCTTGCTAAAAAGTCTTAATTTACTAAAATTTTAAAACATCTACATATTAATACTCAAAATCTCTCTATCAACCCAAATATGGATACTTAAAGATATTAGATAATTTCATTAATTAAAGGAATGGGATATTACACATTTACAGATACTGAATCTGTTATTTCTCTTAACAAAGCTAAAAGTAATTCCGATATGATATTTAACGATGTTGCGTGTGAGAAAGATATTTTTGTATGGAGTGAGATAGGAATGTTGATGCATTTTGCTGATGTCAAAATTATACCAGAAACACGAAACATTTGATACTAAATAATCATAATGTAATTATAATGTTTAAGTAAGATGAGACAAATATAAAGCATGTTGGAAGGATAAATATGGATTTTGATTATAAGCAACGATATTGAATTAAACGATGATAGTTATAGAAAAAACAAATAAGAGTGCTATATTCGGCTGTGCCGAATCTTATATACCCTTCACAAATCATAAAATGTAAAGAAAAGACATGCGTGCATATGTACATATGTAAATATGTAGATACGTAGACATGCGTAATTTTATGAGAAAACTTTCGTATCCATTACCAATTAAACTGCAATATGCAGCGCAAAACTGCATTTTAAATGCATCTTGCGCACAAAAGATTCCTTAACTGACGTTTGCCTTGTTAATATGACTGTGTGTGCTCAACAGCGACCTTGTATAAATACATACTTTCAAATTTATTTGGCCTGTTCTGAAAATCATGGTGATTTCAAATCACGTGATTTCAAAAGTAAACCACTAATAGCTGACTTGATAGTGGGTTTTCATTTTATTTTAAGTTTTTGTCATTTATAATAGAATATTTTCTTCCAACTTCTAACGCTTTCAATCGTGCAATTTAAAAAAGCAATTATTTAGTTTTCATTAATTTTTTGAAATCATCGTGATTTGACATGTCGTGATTTGCAGAACAGGTCCGTGTGAATTAAGTCAAGTGAAACTGAAATATAGGCACTTTGCAGTAATATGCATGGGTATAAGGGTTAAAAAATAAATGTTTTTATATATATATACACAATATATTTTAGTTTATAAAACTTTTTTCATTTACTCTTCCGGTAAATTTTTTAAAAAATATACATTGGAGCGACTCACTTCAAAAAAAAGTTTTTGTTACTTCTCAATATAATGTCATACATATCGCTCGTTTATTAAAAAAAACTAGTTTATTTTAATCTTTAAAGTTTTCAATTTCACACAACTTAATCGAAATTTTATATAGTTAAGTATACAAGATATGGTATGAAATTTTTACACAATATAAATAACAATATGAGGATTTTGCATCATTAACCCAAAAATCCCATTTTTTGATATATAATGTTTTTTTTAGAAAATGAGTGATATGTACATATGTAGCTTGTTAAGTTGCAAATAACCTACTAGCCTACTATGTTCCGTTGAAATTTCTTATAATACCTAAGAAAATTTAAATTAAAAAAAACTTTTTAAACATTACTGCTGCAGATCTACCAATGAGTAGACATAAGTACCAATAAAATGCAGGAATACAAACTGGCTTTAGATATAAAAGTTATCAATTTTTTTGAAAACGCAACGCTTCTCCTTAGGTAAGTTTATTTAGCAATCGAATAATTAAGTTATTTTCGGACCCAGCAAAAAAGACATGCAAAAGAAATAGTTATTGCATGGGTTCAATTCAGGTGCAAAACGCAAGATTTTAATACAGACGTATCACTGGCGTCCATGTAACCTGATTCGATGACATTTTTCACAAAACAAAGAAAAACCTTGTCGCAGCCAGGATACGAACCTTGCTGTTAAGACTGTCAAGACACACTCTCTACCACCAAGCTATTGTACTCTTATTATTTGCTGGAGATAAAACTTCTTTTATGACAATGTGTCAAAACGTTGATTTAATTCTATTTTTACATACATGCCTATTTCGTGTGGATATTTATTCCAATGTTAATTACCCAGTAATATTGCATGCGTTTTTGATAAGTTCAAAAACTATATAGAAACACTATTAAATCGTGAACGCATTATTTTTTTTTTGCTGGGGAAAACATTAATAAATTTATTATATGCAATTATATACTCATACATATGTACCTAGATAAAAACACACATGTAGGTATAACATATATACTTATTTACATATATACATATGCACATAAGAACCTACATAGGTACATATGTATATAATTAAACTAAGTTTTACATCTTTAAAATAAGTGCAAAATGCCAATAAAACAAAATGTGAATAAAACATACGTTCTGAAAATAGAAGAACGTGAGTTCATATTCTCATCTCATTATTTATGTTTTTTTTTCCTACATAGGTAGGTATTAAAAAATATTTCTTTCATATACTACACCATACATATGTATTTACATACATACATATGTATATACTATAAAGGAGTTTTTCTGAAGAATTTTAGAAAATAATATAAAAATATACCTACATATTTAAGTATACATACATATGTTTTTGTATATTTTTTTAAAAAATATAGTTATTTACAAACATATATACATACATACACATGTAGGTATGTACCTTCATCATAAATTGAACTTACCCAGCGAATCAATCCCTGCCGATTGCCTATATACAAACCACACCAGCTTAACTAAGCAGAAGTACTTTTTACTAAATTTATTAGAAAAAAAACAAAAACCGTATGAATGAAATAAAATAGCAACAACAAGCACCCTCAAAAAAACAATCTTGTCCACTTTAAAATATTTATAAGAAATCCATGATCTTTAGCAAGGGCTTACTTTTTTTCACATACATATAGATACATACACAATACAGACATTTGCAAAGGAATTTATATTTACTTGGGCATATTAATATAAACATATATGTACTCGCATGTATGTATCACCATGTCTTTAAAAAAAAATTCATAAGTTCTCAATACAACAACCAATGTTGCCAGAAAATAATGGTGAGAGAATGCTAAATCGGTCAGAAAATTCTGCTAAAATGTTGTACAGAAGAAAAGTATAATGCCAGATTTAAATGTAGAAAAAATTATTGTAATAGCTTTGAGTTTCATGTTTATACAAACTTATTAGTATCTACAGATATTTTTTATATAAAATTTTATTATTTATTTTATTTTTTTTAAATATAAAATTTAAATTTCTTAAAAAAATTCTTCTGTATGGAGGATTTTTCTCATAAATGTACATGTATTTATTGCAGGGTAAAGGTTCCCTGATGATCTGCACTAGCAACAGTGAAATGCGCATATGATCCAGCTAACCCTTCAATAATCAATTTCAATGTACCTACGTATTTTTAATAAACAAATATTTTACTGAATAAGTAAAATAATAATATGAGATTATTAGTGCGTTAAAACTTTTTTAACGTTATTATAACATTAAAAAAAACACCAATCGTTAACTATTTTATGTTTGTATGTGCTATAAAAATACATGTAAATACTAATGAGTTTGTATAAACATGAAATTCAAAGCTATTTCAATAATTTTTTCTAGCATTATACTTTTCTTCTGTAGAACATTTTAGCAGAATTTTTTTTACCGATTTAACATTCTCTCATCAGAATTTTCTGGCAACACTGATTAATTTGCTACTTCATGTGTAGATATTTATATGTATTTATAATTATATGGATGTACAATGTGTACTCCAACCACTACTTTGATACAAAGCGAGCCTGTTACTACCCAGCGGGAAAACTCATAATATCTTCTTATTCAGAATATCCAATGGATGATTCCAATGGAATCCCTTTCATTTGACAGCCATATCAAAAAAGTGTGAAAAATAGTGGTTAGCAGCTTTGAGCGGCTACCACGTTTTTTGGCTACGGAATATCCAAACGTTGATCCTGTCGTAGTAGTTAGGTATATCCTATATGTACCTATAAGTTCATAGTATGTATGTATGTATATATATATTTTTTTCCCCACAATGTAACTTAATTCAATTTCTGTTCGAAAAAGTAGAAATCACAAATTGATTTTTATTTATTCTCGAAAAAATAAAAATCGGAAAATAATTATTTCTCTAATTATTATTTCAGTAGGCTAAAGTTCGTATCTCTCTGTAAGCCAAATTACATGTGATAATTTTTAAGGAACAAATAACACCAAAGTTAATTGTAAATATTCTGACAAACACTAGCAGAACGAAAACACTAACAATTAATTCTGCTGGAAAAAAGAAAAATCAGAAAATAAAAATTATTTCCAATAAAAATATAAAAATCAGGAAATAACAATTATTTCTGCTTAAAAAATAAAAATTGTAATGTTAAAATTGGAGCTTAGAAAATAGTTTAGAATAATTAAAATGGTGCGATTGTCCACTTTGTTTGATGCTATCTTGTATGTAGTTTTGCCTTTTTTCTATGAAAATTCAACAATAATTATTATTTTTTGTCCCTGATTAATTTTTTTTCCAAAATATATTGAAAAAAAAATGTCAACTAAGTTCGAAACTCTGCATACGAGTTTCGACAAACCGACTTCTTACTTGTTAACCACGTTAGCCTTTAAATCTTATGCATTTTGTTACATATTATATTCAGAAAACAAACAAGCAAATCAAACACATTCAAACAATCCTATCCCCTTTGAAATATTTATAAAAACCAATCCTCTTTAACAAGCGCTTATTTACATAATACCGACATAGCAAACGAATTTATACATATACAGCTGTATGCATTATAATAGGAGTGGCGTTACCCAATATTTTGATCTTTTTAAATCTTTACTCTGGTAACACTATTATCATGCGATATTCTAACGGTAATTACACTGTATTGTATAAAGTAAAACAGAAAGCAAATGATCCCGACAAATCTTAAGTTGATAATATTTATCACTAATTTATCTCATTTCCTTTGTTCATAAAAATATGAGTGCCGTAATTTTTTTAGAAAATAAAGGATTTCACGTTCAAAAGTAGTTTAAAAGATTAAAAAGTAAATATCAATTATTGATTCTAGAACCATTTAGTTTATTTATTCAATAAAATTCAATGTTTCTTTAATAGTGGGACGAGGAAAGCACTGTAGTGAAGAAAAGAGAATTTTAATTAGAAATTTAAGAAATCAAGGCAAAACTTATAAGGAAATTAGAGAATTATTGTCGTGCTCTGACCAAATGATCGCAAATGCCTTATCGTTTAAAAAGAAGGCCGAAACTCGGGGACCTAAGCGCAAAACTTCGATAGTGGACGACCGTCATATAGTAAGGCTTAGCAAAAGTGATCCTTCAGCGTCCTCAAACATGATTCAAAAAGAGCTTGGTTTGTCCGTTAGTACCTCCACTATTCGTAGGCGACTGATAGAGAGCAACTTATTTGCTAGGAGTCCCAGAAAAGTGCCATTGCTAACAAAGAAACAGGCAGCCGCACGTTTGCAATTCGCTCAAGAGCACATCAGCTAGACAAAGGAGAAGTGGAGGAACATACTGTGGAGTGATGAGAGTAAAATCATTTTATTTGGTGGAACGGGTTCTAGACAGTATGTCCGAAGGCCTCCCAACACAGAATATGCAGAAAAATATACCAGAAAAACAGTAAAGCATGGTGGTGCTAAAATCATGATATGGGGGAGCTTTTCATACAACGGAGTTGGTCCACTCTACCAAATAAAAGGAATCATGGATCAACATGTGTATGTGGAAATAATGAAGAACATTATGTTACCATATGCAAAGTGGATTATGCCACTAAAATGGTTCTACCAACAGGATAACGATCCAAAACACACGAGCAAATTGGCAAAGGAATGGTTTCGAAGCAATGGCATTGATATAATGTCATGGCCTGCTCAGTCCCCTGACTTAAACCCCATAGAACATCTATGGGGAGACATTAAGAAAAGTGTTTCAAACAAGAGGCCGTCAAACTCAAATGAATTGTGGAATGTCGTGCGAGATGCGTGACAAGCAATTCCCCTAGATCGATGTCGTCATCTTATTGA
Organism: Nowickia ferox; assembly: GCA_936439885.1. Taxonomy (NCBI): domain Eukaryota; kingdom Metazoa; phylum Arthropoda; class Insecta; order Diptera; family Tachinidae; genus Nowickia; species Nowickia ferox. Next base: position 61,908,190 of record OW387023.1, read on the forward strand.
CTCTATGCCCCGCAGATGTGCTGCGGTCATAAAAAATAAAGGATATTCAACAAAATATTAATCAAATTTAACTTTTTGTAGAATATGTTTACTTTTTAATCATTGTTAAGTTTAAATAATACAATTTTGTTCAATACTTCTATTATTGTGAACAGCGAATTCTGAGATAATTTTAGTTAAAAACATATTTACGATATATATACTACCGCTTTAAAAAACTTATTAATTAACATAGACGTTTAAGAAACTATCAATCAATAATTTAACAAAGGAAAACTGGAATAAAATTTTGTTTTTGTTTGTTTTAATGCAAAAAATCTTTTTACTATTTTTATGCACACAACTGTACATATGTATGTATACTTGGGCACATTGAATATAGATACATACGTATTTACAATCATACATATGTGCCCTTAATTATGAAAGTGGTCTAAGTCATATGCATATACATATTTCTGCATCGAAATATGAAATAAATCTCTAAAAAACTTCAAAAAATATTTAATAAATATTAAATAAACTTCTATTAATCGACACTAGTCAACTATAAGTTAAAATGTCGCATATTATAAAAATATTTTTTAATTTCTTCAAATGTAATCTATTAAATATCTCGATGGAAGAAATATATGACTTAGACCACTTTCATAATTAAGGGCACATACCTATGTATATATTATATATTTTATCAACACGCATTCATTAGCACACTAATACTTTATTTGTATACAAAAAAAATCCCATTTCTTACCACACACAACTTAATATTCTTCTTTCAATACGTTTGCTAGCATATTGTTGCTGTGCGTAGAATTAACTACATACATACGTACAAACAATTGGATATTCTTCTTTCAAAACTATTTGTAGCGTATTATTGTTGTTGTAGTTGTTCAATGTTGTTTGTTGTTGTTTGTTTTAATGCAAAAAATCTTTTTACTATTTTTATGCACACAACTGTACATATGTATGTATACTTGGGCACATTGAATATAGATACATACGTATTTACAATCATACATATGTGCCCTTAATTATGAAAGTGGTCTAAGTCATATGCATATACATATTTCTGCATCGAAATATGAAATAAATCTCTAAAAAACTTCAAAAAATATTTAATAAATATTAAATAAACTTCTATTAATCGACACTAGTACAACTATAAGTTAAAATGTTGCATAATATTAAAATATTTTTTTAATTTCTTCAAATGTAATCTATTAAATATCTCGATGGAAGAAATATATGGCACATATATTTTATATATTTTATCAACACGCATTCGTTAGCACAATACTTTATTTTTATACAAAAAAAATCCCATTTCTCTCCACAAACAACTTAATATTCTTCCTTCAATACGTTTGTTAGCATATTGTTGCTGTGCGTAGAGTTGACTACATACATACGTAGAAACAATTGGATATTCTCCTTTCAATACTATTTGTAGCGTATTGTTGTTGTTGTAGTTGTTCATATGAACACTCTTATGCATATACATATGTGTGTATGTACGAGTCAATGGTTTTCATGGTAGCGTATATTTATACATACATACATATAAACATATAGTTTTTTGCATGACGCTACTGATTGTTATATACATCAATTCATATGCATGCGTACGAAAAAGCATGTGCCAAGCAAAAACACCATAAGGCAATGTCTATGTATTGGTGACAAAAAGGGGTTTAATACGAAATAATGCTTTTTAAAGAAAATGTTTAACTAAAGTAAATATAAAGTAAATTCAAGCAAGCTTCAGCGGTGGAGTAGCTAGTGAGGTTAGTAACAGAATTAACTATTTAGTTAATTTTAATTATTATTGTTCGAACTTTCATTTTATTTATATATTTATGATTTAATCAGGCTAAAGTTCGTATCGCTTTGTAAGCCAAATTACATGTGATAATTATTAATGAACAAATAACATCAAAGTTAGTTGTAAATATTCTGACAACACATAGTTGAACGGAACAGCTAGCCGTTTTCGAAGGCCACTAAACCTTCATCATCATTCCATTTGCAGAAAAGTTTCGTATATAAGGCAGAAATTTACATCAACTGACACCACACACAGTGGACCAAACACAGAAGAACGCTGATGATGAAGGTTTAGTGGCCTTCGAAAACGGCTAGCTGTTCCGTTCAACTATGTGTTGTCAGAATATTTACAACTAACTTTGATGTTATTTGTTCATTAATAATTATCACATGTAATTTGGCTTACAAAGCGATACGAACTTTAGCCTGATTAAATCATAAATATGTATATAGAATTAACTATTGTTGGTTCTATGCACGGCAAATTTTTTGGTAGATTTGTAAAAAATGTGTGATAAAACTTTATATATAGAAAATGCAAGAACCGATTCTTTATTTTTGCTGATTTTCAATACAAATCGTGCCAAGACAAATGCGGTCGATTCAGTCCAATTTCGAGCTCTCTAACTCTTTTAGGAACTTCATGCAATCACTTTCAAGCAACACATAGAAAATCCGTACATGCAGACGGTCAGACGGACAGACGAACATTTCTTTTTTTCATCTCCTATTCATAAGGATCCAGAATAACTAACTTTATTTGCGCGCAAATGAATATTGTAGAAGTTACAAAAATCTGGACAAACCTATATATACCCTTTACTATTTTTGGTGAAGGGTATAAAAAAGAGAATTTGACTATATAAAAGTTTGTTTTTCGTTTTTCATCTGACCTTAAACTGCATTCATCTAAATGTTATAAATGGCCAGCTACTTGTAAACTGATAACCCAATCTGAATCAGATAAGCTGATCTGAAAACCAGACCAGGTCCTGATACGCTGATCTGAAAACCATACCAGGTCCTGATAAGCTGATTTGAAAACCAGACCAGGTCCTGTTAAGCTGATCTGAAAACCAGACCAGGTACTGATTAGCTGATCTAAAAACCAGAACAGGTCCTTATAAGCTGATCTGAAAACCAGATCAGGTCCTGATAAGCTGATCTGAAAACCAGACGAGGTCATGATAAGCTGATCTGAAAACCAGACCAGGTACTGATAAGCTGATCTGAAAACCAGACCATCTACCTGATAACCTGATCTGATAGCTGATATCAGATCCAATAACTGATGCCTCTGATCTGCTAAACATGGATGAGAAAATTTTAAAACAGTTGGTGTTGACAAGAAATGTCTTGAAGAAAAAGCTTCGTAGTATAAAAACTCGTGAAATAGATACATGTGAGCAACAAAAGATACATCTAAACCTATAACAGAACCTCTCATAGAATTCATAAATAGTTCAAGAAATATTGAAAGAATTCACAAGAAAGAAGAAAGTAAAATCAAGATAGAAACTGAAAATAATACACGTTTATAGCCATCAGTCAATATAGAGACAAGTACACCAAAGAAACTTTCAGAAGGAACAATATTTGATGATATCATCTTATTTAATGATGCTAATACTGAGAATGATGATGAGGATGATGAAGATGATTTTTACTCATAGACTTCCAATTCTGAAGACACTTATACTGATTTATCAGTCTTGGAAGGAAGAATTGAATTAGATACAAACTATGGCCCACATCAAGATTTGAATAATGAATGGAAGTTTGGTGATAGTAACCTAAAACTAAATGAAGATAAAATACAAGTTGATGGTCAAATATAGGCTCTAATAGTAGCTTTAGTTTCTTTAATGATTGATAATAAAACATGGAAATACTGTGAGAAAATTTTATTTTGAAAACTATATAAAATATATAATTTCTACTAATACTGGATAGAGAATCATCATCATTCACTGACGGAGAATGATATTATCAGTAAATTGTTTCTGGAAACTCAAATCGATAAACTATAGGACAAATTAATAATACAGCTTAAAGAATTAATATAATTCAAGAATATATTAAAATCCAAATTGATGTAGTACAACGTGAAATATAATTAGAGATAGAAGACAATTCGAAAATTGAGAAAGATATTCTAAAAATTAAATCATCTTTTGAAAAACAAATTGAACAGCTGAACGATAAGATTTATAGAATTAAAAATGAATTACATTATAGTATAAATAGCTGAAGGTGCATCAAGTAAAAAATAACACTCTAAAAAAAAGAAAAAAAAATCTGTAAAACAACTCAACATCTTTAAAAAGACATTTAGTAAATAAACTCCATAAGCAATATCGAAAATTGTTTGTGTATTGTAGAAATATAATAAAAGAAATATATGGTATTTGGCAAGCTCATTTAGTAAAAATAGAGAGCTATTCTAAAGAAAATATAAATTATTGATTTTTGTAGACTGTAATTGCTACATTCTCAAAGTTTATATGGTCAGTACCGCTGAAAATAAAAGGTGTACTCGAAAATACCAAGGAAATGGAAAATACTTTTGAATTGGGATGAGTACCAAAAAATCTACAAACAGGTGGTCTTAGAGAATTTTTTAATAAACACTTAAATTCATCTCTAAATAGAAGAATAAATATTATTCAATATGAAAGCACCTATAGTAGAACGATTTAATAGATCAATAAAAGGATTGATGTGATGATGGTTCATATAAGTGTATTGAAATATACAAAGAATTACTTAATGTACTCGTATACAATATAAAAGTTCATCTCACTATTAAAATGTTTCCGATTAAAGTTAACTCAACAAATGAGAAAAATGTGCTAAATATAGTCGTTTGAAGATGAACAAAATGTTGAAATTTAATGAAAGTAAAAAATAAAATTAAACAGGAAAAATCTAGTTTGGTTTTGTATTTTTGAAGGAATGATAGGTCTTAAGAAAGATAATTAACTTAATATACTCAAAATTCTCTCAAATTGTTGGCCTGTATGAAATATTGTGAAAACTTAAGCGTTCATAATAAATTACAACACAGTGTAATATTCAGTAACACATAATATTATCACTTTTTATAGTGAAAATTGTAAATTTTCCATTTCGAAAGCTCTAGCAAGCTAAATTTTAAAATATGCCTATGGGCTATTATAATAGATATTCACTCTATTCATTTCTATAGCTATCAAATCTTTATAAAATATAGATAAACTACATAAATTGGACTTAGATTTCCAATTTTTAAGAATGTACATGTGTATGCATTAGTATCAAACAAACTTACTGAATAAATATGGACTTCAACTGGAATCATATTGAAGCATACATAAATTGTAAAATGCAATGTAAGGAGATCTTAGTTTATATCTTTATCTGTATGAGTATTAAATAAATTTACAGAAAAAATATTGAATGCATGCCGAAGCATGCAAATTTAAAAGAATTCCTCACGTCACATAATTTTGTAAGCAAAGAAATACTATGACTCTATGCTAAATGAAATACATAAATATGTATCTACTTTGTAAAAGAATAAAAAGAGCGAAATCGTAAATTCTAATAGCATAGATTTTTTACTGAAACACCACTACATCTCGGACGCTTGCGTTACTATGGACAAAAGCATGCTAAGACTTGCATGTTAGAAAAATATAAAAACCTGATAGAAGGTGATGAGGACCTTTTTTAAGTGAGAAATCATAATATCTGAATCCGATACAACTCAAACTACGTAACCAATAATAACTTCAAGGGGTTAACCAGTAAATCTGATGTAGAAATATTTGAAGCAAAAATTCCTTCAAACGTAGATATTCCAATGTTTCTGACACTATATGAAAACAGCTAGGCTGAATTCATGGTGGAGGTGACTGAGTTTTTGAAGATCGATTTGATGTAATACTTGTTTATTAAACATTTATTTCTTTGTATGTAAACTAATTTCTACATATATATATATATTCGCATATAGATATGAATACATTTGCATATGTATACACTGACATATGTATATATTTTCATTAAAAATAATGGATTTAAAAATTATATTAATTATCTCTTTTTCAAGTATTAAAATCCAAAAAAAAAGTAGTGATACATCAGAAGAAGAAATACATAAAACAAGAGACTGACTGACCCAGTGATATATACAGCCTGTCTGACATGAACACAAAGCATACTTAAACATAGTAGAAATATGTATACAATGCGTTGAACTTCAATACAATGAGGAAAAAAACATTTCATCTAAAACTTCAAATAAAACGCATAGGAGACCACCCTTCATAAAATAAACATATAGCCTATTAATGTAAGCATAGTAACATTATCAAGGAGAACAATTTGTACAATTAAAATTTTAACATTTAGTTACCCATAACGCCGACAAAGGATAGGCAGAAATTCCGACATGCAAACTCATCTTGTATACTAGAGGAACCGTCGAGAGGCTAGATCTAAATTCACAGAAAACGACTTCGTTTTCTGTTGATCGCTTTTCAAGAAGAAAATAAGTTTGATCATTGTGATTTGACTAACTTAAACGTACATTTAAATTCAGTCTCATATCCATATGATGATCTTAACATAAAATTAAAACATTAACGCTTTGCAGTTCTATATGATATGTATCTATATGATATGTATCTACTACTCGTATATGAAAGAATTGCAAGCGCTTGTAACTGCATAAGAGTTTAAGATAAAAGCGGGACAATTAATATAGAAATTTAATATGAAACAGCAAGCAAGGACCTCAGCTACTGCATTTTTTCTGATGATCGAATAATAGAAAGTCCGGAAAGTTTTATAAATTAAGTAATATGAATGAAAAAATGAATTTTAATAGACGAGTAAGGTTTCGAATGATTTTCATTACAAAAAAAAGTAGCGGATGTTTTCAACAATAATGAGTATAACAATTTCATTATAAAACCACCATTTGATTTTTAAAATCAAACGGTGGTTTTATCAATAAAAAAGGAAAGAGAAGCAAAGTGGTTAACAAAAAACTATCATCACCTAAGCTGGACTGCTGGATCAGTTTCATTTCAAAGCGTTTGTCATTTTTTAAAAGCCAATGCAAGATTTTCTCAAATATATGTAAAAGGTGAAGAAAAAAGATGATAGTTGGAAAAAATTTTACACCGAAAAATTTCTAACGTTGACTATATAGGCTACATCAACTTTAACCAAATGGAAATAAAATATATTAAATATTTATACTATAGTTACTACAACTAGAGAGGAATTCAATTTTACTTAAAACAGTAACTCCTCACAAACTTTTAAGTAAGTACATCTAAAAATTAAAAGAACGTTTTTTAATTTAAAAAAAAAAGCTATGGAGATATTTCACATCTATACACAATAGACCAGGCGAATATTTACAACAGCAATAGAAGAAAGCACATGACCAAAAAAAATAAAAAATTTACTTAAACAGGGAGCCCCAGACTTATTTGTATGTACATACATACATAAAATCAATTTGTAGATCCATATGTACATATGTACAATCACAAACAATGACACTTACATATTTACATCATGAAAATATACAAACCGTTCTCCAAGCTATTGACTCTTGAAGACGAAAGTCGAAGAAGACAAATGTACTTAAATAAACAAACTTATCACAGACCAGTCAAACTCTATCGCGCATACACACATACACACACAAAATCGCCACGATCGTACACAAGAATTTTGCAAAATCTGAAATTAATATTTATACAAATATAAACAAATTTCTGACCGACGGACTTTAACATTAGACAAATTTAAGCTTGATAAAATATAAAGCAATCTCATCCTCCAATATAAAAAACATACTAGGATTAGAGAAGTTCAGATATATGATAATATTTTCTAGCAAAAAATGTTCTTATGAGAAATAATTTATTTCTTCGTACATATAAATACTAGGGTGAGAAAATCACATACACAAGCACATACTAAAATTCATTTACGAAAAATTAAACCTATTTCAACAACGCCCCTTCCCTCACAAATCTCAGTCAGCATAAAGTTCTTACAGATATACATACACAAAATCTCAAGGTAACATACAATCTATCAATCTCAACAACCGAAATCACGATTAGCCTTAAACTCTTATAGACATACATACACACAAATATGGATACATATACATGAACACCTTTACCTCACCTCTCATTAATCATGATCAGCCTTAAACTCCTACAGATAACCATACATAAATTCTCAAGGGCACATACAATCGATCAATCTCAACAATCCAAATCACGATCAGTCTTAAACTTCTACAGACATACATGCACAAAATTTCCTACAGACATATAAACACCCAAATTCCTATAGATACATATTACAATAACACCCCCCGCCTACCTCAAATCAAGGACAGCCTTAAACTGCTACATATACATACATACATACACACATGCCCCACCTCAAATCACAATCAGCCTTATACTCCTACGAACATACATATACAGAGGTTCCCACGGATACGTATTATATGAACACTCTCACCTCGCCTTTCATAAATCAAAGACAGCCTTAAACTCTTACAGACATACATACATACATACATACATGTACACAGATTCCCACGGATACATATTACAACAACTCCCCGCCCTCCACCAGACGATCTACCTCAAATACATCCCACCCCCCCCCCCCCACCAAGCACAGCTTGGTTTAAATTCTAACAAGCATAAACGCCATCGAATTCCCACGGTTACATATTACAAAACACCCTCACCTACCCAAATCACAGTCAGCCTGAAGGTCTCACAATCTTGACACACCCCGCCCTCCACCAAACAGAGCCAGACTTCAATTCCTACAGCTAGACACAGCCACAAATTTTCTGTCGGCATTTGAAAAAAATAATCATGTTTTGCCTTAGGCATTAGGAAAAAATAATCATGTTTTCCCGTCGGCATTTGAAAAAAATAAACATGTTTTCCCGTCGGCATTTGAAAAAATTAAAGATGTTATCACGTCGGCATTAGGAAATCATATACATATAAAAGTTTCGAACCTATAAACCCCCTTAATGTATTCCCGCAAGATATTCCCTACACAAGTTCCCATGGTTATAAGTACATACATACATACATACATATACTTAATGTAAACAAAACACAGTTAATGTAAACAAAAAAAAACTCCTAATGTTAACAAAAAACTCCTAATGTAAACAAAAAATTGGACGGACTTATTGAACCACCCTCGTAGGTATCAAATTTCACAAATTTCCAAGAATTTTAAAATTTTAATTACCCAAATTTTAACAATTTGGCGTGCACAGTGGGATGAATCCCTCATCTAGATGAACTAAAGTCATAAATATTATCTTTTCATAACCAAGAAAATAAAAGGATTTCTGGATAGCTAAGAACGTGCTCTAAAAGTACTGATAATATAATATGAAAAATTAAAAATTGCAAATATTAAATGAAAAATTGATACTACCGAAGTTCGCAATAGCAAAACTATGTCATATTTCCTAAAAAAATTATCCATAATTTTTTAACTATTTTTGTCGAACTCAGCAGCCCCAAAAAAGTATAGACTGACTATCAAATATTTTTGACCTGCCAGATTAGTGAATCGACCCACTGCGGGGCAGAAGCGCTAGTTCCCTACTACTACTAGCAGAACGAAAACACTAACAATTATTTCTGCTGGAAAAAAGAAAAATCAGAAAATAACAATTATTTCCAGTTAAAATATAAAAATCAGGAAATAACAATTATTTCTGCTTAAAAAATAAAAATTATAATTTTAAAATTGGAGCTTAGAAAATAGTTTAGAATAATTAAAATGGTGTGATTGTCCACTTTGTTTGATGCTATCTTGTATTTAGTTTTGTCTTTTTTCTATGAAAATTCAACAATAATTATTATTTTTTGTTCCTGATTAATTTTTTTTTCCAAAAATATATTGAAAAAAAATTTTCAACTAAGTTCGAAACTTAGCATACGATTTTAGACAGGCCGACTTCTTACTTATTAACCAAGTTTAGCCTTTAAATCTTATGCATTTTGTTACAAATTATATTCAGAAAAAAAACAAGCAAATCAAACACATTCAAACAATCCTATCTCCTTTGAAATATTTATAAAAACCCAATGGTCTTTAACAACCGCTTATTTACATAATACCGACATAGCAAACAAATTTATACATATACATACATATGTATGTATACTTGGGCATATTGAATATACATACATACATATTTACAATCATACATATGTACCCTTAATTATGAAAGTGGTCTAAGTCATATGCATATACATATTTCTTCATCGAAATATGAAATAAATCCTAAAAAACTTCAAAAAATATTTAATAAATATTAAATAAACTTCTATTAATCGACACTAGTCAACTATAAGTTAAAATGTCGCATATTATAAAAATATTTTTTAATTTCTTCAAATGTAATCTATTAAATATCTCGATGGAAGAAATATATGACTTAGACCACTTTCATAATTAAGGGCACATACCTATGTATATATTATATATTTTATCAACACGCATTCATTAGCACACTAATACTTTATTTGTATACAAAAAAAATCCCATTTCTTACCACACACAACTTAATATTCTTCTTTCAATACGTTTGCTAGCATATTGTTGCTGTGCGTAGAATTAACTACATACATACGTACAAACAATTGGATATTCTTCTTTCAAAACTATTTGTAGCGTATTATTGTTGTTGTAGTTGTTCATACCCTGCAGAAAACATGGGGTTAAATGTCCCCAAGTCACCACTTTTGTCGACTATATTGGTGACATTGTCAAACGAGCGTCTACATATTAACATTGTTTTTGATGCGTAGAAAATATTTTGTCAGATACACACAACTATGCTTCTTCTTAATGTTTTATTGGTTTGTTGAAAATACAAATGGCTTCAAGCAAAATTCAAGTTTTTATGAAAATTAGTTTACGAAATCAATATAAAAGGCAAATAAAAAAATGTATTAAAAAATAATTCAAAGAATCAAATAAAAATAAATTGCAAAAGACAAATAAAAAGCAATCCATTTTGTAATTATAAAAATAAAAATATTTTAAAATGAAATAATTGTGGAAATTTTTATGAGCCTGTAGAAGATTTTGTGCGATCAGTTAAAAAGTCCAGTCCAGTAAGTCTAGATTCATACGGAAGTGTTTGATTTTAATAATTCGACGGAACCTTGAATTTTTCATTTATATTTAATACAAACAGCAAACTAAGCCCTTACTTGCTGAACGAATGTTCCCTTTTTTATGTATTTTCTTTTATTAAAACAAAAATTCTTAATAAAATATTCATTTTTATTATCATTAGAATTACTAAAATGTACTAGTGACTATCTCTTTCCAATGTCTCGATATGGTCCCAAAAGAAATACCTACTCAGTAGTACCAACGTCACTAGTTGTTTCTCAATGACACGTACATGCTAAATGTCTATAGCAAAAAGCGTTGTCTGGGGTACAATTCGTCAGTAGTACTGGTGAAGTCACTAGTAAATCACTACAATTTCACTATTCGCATTTTCTGCAGGGTATGAACACTCTTAAGCATATGCATATGTGAATGGTCTTCATTGTAGCGTATGTTTATACATACATACATATAAACATGTGCCAAACAAAAATACCATAAGGCAATGTCTATGTATTGGTGACAGAAAGGGGTTTAATACGAAATAATGCAAGGAAATGTTTAAGTAAAGAAAATTCAAGCAAGCTTCAGCGGTGGAGTGGCTAGTGAGGTTAGTAATTGAATTAACTATTGTTGGTTCTATGCACGGCGACTTTTGGTAGATTTGTAAAAAATGTTTGATAAAACTTTATATATAGAAAATGCAAGAACGGATTCTTTATTTTTGCTGATTTTCAATACCAACCGTGCCAATACAAATGCGATCGATTCAGTCCAATTCCGAGCTCTCTAGCTCTTTTAGGAGCTTCAGAGAATCACTTTCAAGCCACCCATAGAAAATCCGTACATGCAGACGATCAGTCGGACAGACGGACATGTCTTTTTTTCATCTCCTATTCATAAGGATCCAGAATAACTAACTTTATTTGGCCGCAAATGAATATTGTAGAAGTTACAAAAATCTAAACAAACCTATATATACCCTCTACCATTTTTGGTGAAGGGTATAAAAATGCCAAATGAAGCACGAATACGCCGTGCAAACAGCAAGGTTCATAAACATGATTTAGGAAGCATGTGATTCAAAACATAGTGGAAACATAACATTATTGTAGACCGCAAGTAAAAGAATTTAATACCATCGATGGTATCGATAGTTTTCCAACAAACTATCGAAATATTGAAATTTATAGAAAAAATATTGATTGCCGAAGCATTTATAGTTTAAAAAAATTCCTCACGTCATACAAATTTGTAAGCAAAGAAATTTTATGACATTGTGGCAAATGAAATACATATGTATCTACTTCGCAAAAAATTTAAAAGAGTGAATTCGTAAATTCTAATAACCTAGATTTTGAATTGAAACCCCACTACATTTCGGACTCTCGCGTCACTATCGACAAAAATGAGAAGGTGATTGTTCACCTTGCAGCTTTCAACATCAAAACTACTACTATTTACCACAACCATGGTAATAATAAGATTTGCAACTTCTCATGTTTTCACACTTGTTAGTTACACGTACAATATTCCTATCGACATTTTGATCTAGTGACCTCGTGCTTTTATACAAATACCTGAATTCTAATAAATAATAAGATATACTTTATTAAATAGTAAACCAATTGTCTATTATTTACAAAAAGCATGCTGGCAAAATACAACCCAGCCTACGTCACCAACAATAACTGCAAAGGGGTCAAAAAGCAAACCTCATGTAGAAATACTTGAAGCAAAAATTCTCTCAAACATAGATATTCCAATGTTTCTGACACTTTATGAAAACACCGACGGTGAATTTATTGTGGAAGTAACTGAATTATTTGAGATCAATTTGGTACAATAGTTGTTTATTAAACATTTATTTCTTTGTATGTAAACTAATTTCTACACACATACACATATTCGCATATATGTAGATAGCCTCTAGTCAGCCTAGAAGCATATGTCTCTATGTCAACACTCTTTTCTATAGCGACAATTGTACTAGTTGAAATGTCTACAACTTTCCTTTTATGCGCAAGTAGCGATACGTTAGAATCAAGAGTTCTAGTGTATTTCTGGTGACATTGTCAATGAACGCGTCAATAGATTGTTTTTCTTTTTTTATTAGTCTGTGCATTAATATGTGTATGTATGTTGCCCCAACCTTTATAAGATTGTATATAAGGGCCACTTAAATGTACTAGTGAATCTTTGGTTCAAATGTCTCCATATTGTCGTAAAATAATAGTGCTAAAGTCTACTGGCAGATTTTCAATGACAACCCTATGTTATATATATGTCAATAGGAGCTTACAATTTTACTATGCACATCGAGCAAGGAAATATCGATATTGTAGACTAGAACCCCCAAAATTTACCAGTGAAACTTTGGTGCCAATGTGTCCATGTGGTTCCAGAAGAAATACTTAGTCAGTAGTGAATTTTCAATGACAAGCTAATGTTAAATGTCAATAGATAATTGCATTGGCTGGAGTACACTTGGTCAGTAGTACTACTGAAAATATCACTAATAAATCACTACAATTTTATTATTCACATTTCCTGCAAATTAAGTATATATTTACATATGTACACACTCACATATGTGCATATTTTCAATAAAAATAACGCATTTAAAAATTATATAAATGTTATCTGTTTCAAGTAGAAAAATCAAAAAAGTAGTGGCACATCAGAAGAAAAAATAAATAGGACAAGAGACTGAGTGATCAACTGATATATACACAAAACACACTTAAACATAGCAGAAATATGTATAGAGTAAGCTGAACTTTAATAAAATGAAAAAAAAAACATATTATCTAGAAAATCAAATAAAAGCCATAGGCGATTAACCTTCATAAAATAAACATATAGCCTATTAATGTAAACGTAGTATCAGTATGAAGTAACACAAATTGGGAAATTAAAATTTTAAGATTTAACCGTCGAGAGGCTAGACATAAACTTTCAGAAAATGACATCGTTTTCTGTTGATCGCTTTTCAAGAAGAAAATTAGTTTGTTGATTGTGATTTTACTAGTTTAAAAGTTTATTTTAATTCAGTCTCATATCCATATGATGATCTTAACATAAAAATTAAGACTGAAAGTTATGCAGTTCTATATTATATGTATCTAAGATTTCAATAAAGCTACTATATGAAAGACTCTCAAGCGCTTGTAACTGCATCAGAGTTTAAGATAAAAGTTCCTATTATTCAATAGCGGGTCAATTGATATAGATATTTAATTTGAAACAGCAATCAAAGACCTCAGCTTACTACATTTTTATTGATGATCGTATAGTAAAATATATACTACATCAAAGACGAAGTCCGGAAAGTCTTACAAACTAAGTAATATGGATGAAAAAATGGTTTTAATATACGTGCATGGTTTCAAAACTAATTCGAATGATTTCATCGTAAAAGAAGAAGCGGTTGTTTTCAATAATAAGTGCTATAACAATTTCATCATAAAACTCGCTTTGATTTTAAATCTTTATCAATAAAAAAATAAAAAAAGAAGCAAACTGGCTAACAAAACACTATCGTCACCTAAGCTGGACTGCTGGATCAGTTTCATTTAATAAATTTAATAGTTACTACAACTATTGTATTATAAAGAATTCTATTTTACCTAAAACAGAAACTCCTCACCAGCTTTTAAGTAAATACATATAAAAATAAAAACAACGTTTTTTATTTTCAAATAAAAAACTATGAATATATTTCACATCTATACACAAAGACCTAATATTTACAACAACAACAAAAGACCGCACATTACAAAAAATGTATTCAAACAGGGAGCCAAGCAGTTATTTGTATGTGAATGCATACATAAAATGAATTTGTAGATATTTATGTACAAATCTTATAAAATTTCTTACCCGTGCTCAAGTATTTATTAGATCTTAACAATAACACTCGCATATCTACATCATAAAAATATATAAACCGTTCATCAAGCTATTGACGCTTGAAAGGGCGTTCATTCAAAGAAGAAGTATATGCTTAAATAAACAAACTTATCACATCCACACACACACAAATTCCCCACAATCGTACATAATAATTTCACATAATCTGACAGACTGACTTTAAAACTGGAGAAATTTAAGCTTTATAAAGCTATCACATCCTCCAATATAAAAAACATACTAGGATTCTGGAAGTTCGGATATATGATAATATTTTATAGCACCAAATATCGCTATGGAAAACAATTTATTTCTACGTACATATAAATACTAGCATGAGAAATTCACATATACACACACAAATATAATCTACCTATCTCAACAACACCCTCACACACCTCAAATCACGATCAGCCTTAAACTCGTACAGACACACAGATTCCCACGGATACATATTATAACAACACCCTAACCTACCCCAAATCACGGATAGCCCTAAACTCCTGCAGACATACATACACTGAAATTCCCACGTTTACATATTACATGAACACCTCGCCCCTCATAAATCACGATCAGCCTTAAGTTCCCACAAACAGACATACATACACCCAATCGATCTACCGCAACTATACCCCACCCTCCAGCAACCACAACCACTCTGAAATTCCCACAGACAGACACACATAATCCCACGATTAAATATTTCTACAATACCCCTCCCCCTCCAATCACAGCCAGACTTAAATTCCCACAGACAGACACACACGAAATCCCACGATTACATATTTCAACAACACCTCGCCCCCACCAATCACAGCCAGATTTCAATTGCACAGCTAGATACACTCACAAATTTCATGTTGGCATAAAAAAAAATCATTTTTAACGATTTTTCCGTCGGCATAAAAAAATAATCATGTTTACCCGTCGGCGTTTGAAAAAAATAATCATGTTTTCCCGTCGATACAAAAAAAACCTCAAATGTTAACAAAAAAACTCCTAATGTAAACATAAAACACTTAATGTATACCAAAAAAAAAATTCTCAAACTTTAATTACCCAAATTTTAAAATTTCACAATAATTTTTAAAAATTTCAAACAAATTTTAAAGAACTACTAATAACATCGGCTCGATGGTACATAAAAAATTCAAAATACTATCACTAAGTTTATGCCCGACACT
Organism: Nowickia ferox; assembly: GCA_936439885.1. NCBI lineage: Eukaryota > Metazoa > Arthropoda > Insecta > Diptera > Tachinidae > Nowickia > Nowickia ferox. Next base: position 61,924,311 of record OW387023.1, read on the forward strand.
TGTTGGGCCTAATTATTATATCTAGATTTAAGATTTGAATACTTATTGCTAGTTAATTTTTTGAAGATACAATAAATAAATTTAAGCATGTAAAAAAAAATAAATTAAAACATTAACAATAATACTTATTCCCACTTTAATACCCTATAAATTTGTGTATGTTAATATTCTGGGTAACTCTACTTATGGTGCACTTTTAGCTGGCCAAAGTTAATAACTCTCGTTCCGGAGCAGATTAATTTGGTATGGATAATACCTATACATAAAGGAAGCTTTTGGTCCGCACATTTTTATTAGTAGCCCCCATACATGATGAAAACAAATTGGTCTGTAAATTTGAGCAGACCCACTTATCTATATGTGTTTAAACGAGCTGAATCCGAATCTGATTTTATTTTGGCTCTTTAACACACAAGGTTTTGAGTAAATTGCGAAAAACCCGTTAAAAATCGAAAAAATTTGCTGTTTTTTGCAATTTACTCCAAATTTTGTGAATGAATGAGCCAAACAAACCTTAGATTCGAATTTAGCGGGTTAAAATACACATATGTTGCTTAATCATAACAGAAACCTAAAGATGGTGTTAAAATACCTTTCGAATGATACCCATTTTGATGTAGTTCGCCACCATTTTGAATTTTAACAACATTCATATCTTTAGTGACACTCCCGGGATTAAGACAAATCGATTGGCGTAAGAGTCATCAAAATCGGTCAACACGTTCGGTTTATACAGTGCAGCAAAGGAACATACATACATACATACATATGTACATACATTCAAAAATATTATTATTTGTGAATTCTAAAATAATTTTTGGAAGTCTGTGCATAAGATAAGAGGTTTGCGACTGTTCCAAATGTGTGGTTGAAGTCTACTGACGATTTGTTAAAGCAACAATGAAATGCATATAGACATCGCTTAACCACTAGCAAATAAATTTCACTTACAATATAATTATGACAATATGTCGAATAATAAATTTCTTGAATATTGAATAACTTTTTTTAATTTGCGAAAAAGTCGTGGATAATTTCTTTTTATCTATATATATTCCGGAGCACCGTGTAAAATGCATCTAATTTGCAAAAATCTAAATTATATACATACAAAGATGATGTACTTGGCAAAAGAAAAATTTGATACCCATATTGCCCTATGTAAAACGAAGGGTTACCACCCCATTGCAGTTTTGTCAAAACGCGAACTAGCACGAATTTCAAAAAAAGCTGAGACCCGTATTTTATTAAATCGACTAAAGATTAAAATATGTTAATTTGGCATTTTTATTACAAACAACCCCGAACAAAAAATTCAAAAACCATTATTTTTTACAGAATATCCTTAAAAAAAAGGACATGGATGAACGTCCTTGGACAAATTGTATACACAGTTGGACGCGCCTTAAAAAACCTTTCTTATGATACCCATATTGTATATGTTGCTATGGAAACAAATTCCCAAATTGACAAAACATGCAAAAATATACCCTTTCTCAAAATGGTCCAGCTCACGAGAGGTCAAAGCTAGAGCCGAAATATTTTAGATGTCATCATAAAAAATACCAATGTTCATTTTGAGGGGTACACCTTGCACGAATTTTGCTTCCATACAACTTGATTCGCTCTAATATACATATGTACTTACTCGTATGTGTATATAATTACCGAACCCCTTTTTCTATATATTTCATTCTTCTTATTTGCGTATTTGATTGTTAAAATTTCCAATATATAATTATTCAAATTAATTCTTTTTTATACATCCATATTCTGACTTTTATTTTTTAGTTCATTAAAAATAATTGATAACAGCAAGTTAAGTAATTTTTGTTAACGAATATTTTAAGCCTTCAGTTAAAACAAAAGTTTAAGCTAACTGTAAGTTAGTAAACTTTAAAATAAAGTTACTATAATTGAACTAAGTGTTAAAATAACAAACAAATCAATAAACTATTAAATAAATTAATAAATAATTAAAGAAATATAATAATTAAATAAATTAATTAACAAATAAATACAATAAGTACAAAATTAAAATTTTCTTGTCATCTTACATGCAATTTAGTAAAAATTATTCTATTCTATATCCATTGTTTCATTGTTCCGGTCTATGTAGTGCCCCAAGCGCGCGCTTTTATTGTATCATTCATTATATATTTCTTTTATCATCAGAAAATCTAAGTGCTATTTTATGTAGTTTTTGAGTATAAAGCTGATGTGTTTTAGACCTAAACAAAAACTTTTCATCTGAGATAATTTTAGATTCAAATAAGCATCTTTTGTAATCATTAATGGACAATTTTTTAATTATAGACGTTTTGACCCCTTTTGATTTTTTAACATCTTCCGAGCGAAAACTCGACAGAGAATAAATTTTTGTTCTTGAACCAAACTCTGTCTGGGGATATCCCTTTGTTTTCATCTTTTAACATTCCCAAAACCTTCTTATTGAGTAGTGGCAAACGAAAGTGATTATCTATAGGATATTCTGCCGTATCAAAATTCAACATAATATCATTACAAATGTCATCATAAAAATCATTAGTTTTAATTGAATAAATAAAGGAGTAAGTATCCATATAGTTGAGAGAAACTCTCTCTCCAAATTTAGGCTTCATGAACACATAATGGAAGTCATACATTCCCTACTTGGATAACTCCAGTACTGTAAAACCAACATATATGGGTTTATCATATAGTAGTTCCATTTTTTCTAACTCTACTGCATACATATCATCAGAATATTTTGTTAAATGCTTAAAATTTGGTCTCGCAATTAATGCTCTCAGACCCAAATGATTCCTGTTTGTGGTTTCCCAAGATGAAGTAATTCTAATGTCTCTACGTTTTTCAATGATTTCCATTGTCTTCCCATAAACAGCATTGTTTAAAAGATTGAAAAAAATTTTTTTAAACTTATTTTTAGCATTTGTCATATGGAATGTGTTTAAGTCAATATATTTTTTAAGTCAAGGAGATTGCTTAAATCTGAGGATTCTATGGATTTGTTTTAAGATGAGGCCATTTGAAATGCCTTGTTTTAAAACTCTATAATGTATGGTGTAATAATTTTTTGAGTGTAAGTCTGCAACTAATTTTTTGATTTTTGGTCTTATTTTGAGGGCAAAATGGCAAATCATTATGTAGATCATGCACCGATTCGGGATAATCTATATCCACTTCCAAAATGTACCCATACTCTGCAGTATCAGAAATTTTTGTAACATCAAAATCAGTATCACATATCCACTCAAATTCTCCCCAAGGAAGATATTCGGACATCGCCCGACCGTAAAGGTTATTTGCGTCTAAGTATACAAGAAATTCTGAAGGCTTTTCTTTATCAAAATCTTGCAAATACTTATTATTCGCTTTTGAATATCTTTTGCGAACATTGAACTAGTCCATCTCTAATTCCGTTTTGCATAAACATATACATTTTAGAATCAGTGAACTGTTCCAGTGAAACTTGTGTGGTTTTCAACATTGCATCCCAAGATAAGCGTGGTGCTGTATAATAGTGACAGGGGCCCAAATCGTATATACCTTTATAAATTTTCCTAAAATTTTCAAACACGTCGGTTAGAAGAAGAACATCTGTCTTTAAGTAGAGCTCAGTATAGTCAAGGAGGGTTTTACAGTTAAACTCCCTCCATATTTTTTAAGCATGTTCATACTCGACTACATCACATTCTTCATTCGTTAGAATATGGAAAAACTAACGAACTAGGGAGTTTAGTTTTCTTGTAAGAGTATGGAAATACACCCTTTCTTCTAATCAGGTTGAAATAAACATGATCGAAAGGTGTTGAAATCATTACTATCAAGATTTTTCGTTAAAGTATCTCAACTCGAAGCGCATAAATCTAAACGAGTCTATAAATCTTATTTCGAATCCATGTTTTACATCTAACTTGATGAAAATTGAAAGAGAAATATAACGCTCTGTGTTCTGGGGAATCACTATTATTGTGGCATTTTTAAACTAGAAAGTTCTTTGAAAAATAGGTGCATATCATATGCAGAAAGATTATGAAAGATAACCGGTAAAAAATGAGGTGTTTTATAATTCAAATTGCATTCGTTATGAGCTGCCCCACGATAATTACCCGTAAGATGACAATGATCTCTAACTCTACCGTTATTTAAAATTTTCTTACATATATGACAATTTTGTGTGTTATTATATTGAGCTATTTGTATTGGAGTCATAAACATTTTCTTAACTTTAAGTAAATAATTTAGTTAAATATCTGTACAATCTGCAACTATTTTTTTGATAAATATATTTGCTGAATCTTCACGAAATAATGTCTATATAAATTATTTTCTCTATTAAATCTACAATTAATGAAATAGCGGAATGTACAAGCACGATGTTTCCCTAAATTTGTTGTATTTTTACTTACAGCATCATCAACTTTTTCCAAAATAGACTCAAAGTCCACGTAGATTACAAATGGTAAATCCAACTCTTTGTGAAAGTTCTTAAACTTAATAATAGTTTCATCTTCGGGCATTCTGACGACTTTTTTTTACATAGTTTGGTTCTATAAGTGATGTTCCATTATGACCAAATACATTTACGCTCACTTTATTTTTATTCTAGAATTGTTTTATATGCTTAAATTGGAGTGGAAATTCTAGGCCTTTAAAATTTAATACAATTGCCCCTATTTAAATATTCTCATCAGAAATATTTATAATATTGTAATTTCTAAAGTTTTTCCGTTGTCTTCGATTTAAACTACTATCTGTGTACAAAGCAGCAATGATGGACCATTTAAAACAATAAACATCATTGTTCTCGACATTTATGCATGCACATTTTACTGCAAAATTTTTTGGGAGAGGGATAAAGCTCAATCCTCTTATTATGTACGCCTTGTTTATATTAACTTCAAGGGAAATTCCTGCATTTTGGTTCTAAGCTCCTCGGTCTGTTTCATGTACATCTCCTCTATGTCATCAGAGAGGATCACCAACATCATCTGTGAGATGTGCACCAATTGGGTAACATGCATAATCTTCATATAATCACATGTGAGCTTCATATTAAATTTAAACGTAGTATGTATCCTACTACGTTCATTTAGTTGTTTCACTATGGAGCTCTTGGCAGATGCGAGAAACTCCTCCGGAAACAAGACAGCCACATTTTTGTTGAGGAGAATATATGTATCGATCCTCCCATTGGAGTTACTTATTCTTCTAGTGAGAAAATCGCTGATCTGTTCTGACGTGAGCCACAAAACCATTTGATGGAATTATCTCATCACAAAGTCAAAAGGGAGTCAGTACATTTTCAACATCGACATTTCCTACAGGGTATAATGTTTGTCTGTAACTACAACAAAAGTAGTGGATACTGACAAACATGCAAGTAAATACAAAAACGCACACATATGCACACACACATACCTACACATATACAAACACTCACAAATACATCCACAAACCCACTGTAAGCACAATGTTTCCCTACAATACAACAAAAGCTGCACACACAAGTACATGTATACATACATCCCCATAAACAAAGAATAAAACTAACACACACACATATATCCAAGATAATCTCAGCATAAAAATCCCCAATTCCTAAAACATTTCGTCCGCCACCATTACCTATCTACTATTTTGCATGTCTTGCTTCTGCCTTAGCGGTAATTTCTTCTTTAAACAATTTCACTTTTTCTTTCTGCACTTCAAGCATTTCCTTTTGAACTTGATAATTCTTTTTTGTATAATATTCTATATGTTGAAGTTGTTTCGCCACACTTTCATAATATTTTTGTTGGCCCTCCGTTTGCTTCTTCAATAAATCTAAGCGCTAATTTGTTGGTGTCGATGGTGTTCGTTGGCGTTTGGCGGTGGACGGAATGTGCAACTGACGGCTTGCTTCCGAAACATTATCTGGTTTATAAATAAGCTGGTTCATACCTGGCGTGTTGAATTCATAACATGGCACTTCCGTGCAAGCGGTCATATTTAGCAATGCTGGCACTGCTGCCTCGGTTTCATTCAAAGTATTTAAGTTGCAGGGACCACCGCCTGTTGCACATAATTCTCATCTATTTTCGGAATTTTTTTCTTTTTCTTGCATTTAAGATCCTTCCAAACACGCTGCCATGCTTTGGCATTTCTCACAGGAGGACCTAAACTATTTAACTCCGTGGTATATTCCTCCCATTTTTTTCACCAACCACTTTTGAGCAGAGTCCCTTTTTAAGATATCCGGGTTTGCTTTCATCAAACTAATAAGCCTTGCAATTGACTTTTTGTTGCTCATAATACGCGCGCCGTGCATAAAATCAATTATTTTGTTTATTTTTAACGATATTTATTTATATATTTCCATTTATTTACTACTTACACTTCTCCTATTATTTTGTAGTTGCAAAAAAAATAAATAAATTTCCGTTGATAGCAATTCACAAGAGTGATTTTGTAGTTGATGGTTGATACTTTTGCATTAGCGCTTTATCAACTTTGTTGTAAAAATTTCTCTTATCAACCGCACGTTGCTGTTCATAATAAGCCTAACTAATACTAAGATTAGGTTAAATGTATATATTATATAACACAAATAAATGGGAATTGAACTAATATTTATTGATTGTATCTTCAAAAATTAACTAACAATAAGTATTCAAATCTTAAATATAAATATAATTATTAGGCCCGACCAGCGTCTGATATAAACTTAATGATGTTAATTAATAATACATAAGAGTCGCGAGAAGCAAAAGAAAATTAAAAGCAGTTTCGTCTGGACTGTTGGGTATTAGAGCCCTTTGTATCTTTTTTAAGCGGATGTGTCCAGTAAAGTTCAAGATCCTACGTGCAAGTGGATTAAATATTAAATATTTGCCTGTGTATTTTGTAATTTCTTCAGTCACTTGTGGCATATTTAAACCACGATGAAAATTTAATTTTTTTATGTACCATGGGGCCGATGTTATTACCGTAAAATTTTGTTTTACCTTCGTTGGATTTTCTCTACATTTGAAGCTGAAGCAGTGCCACATAGGTGAATTCCGTAGCACCAAATATGTTTCAATAGCGACTTGTATTTTAAAAGTTTACAATCTAGACTGGGGATTAAATTTGTACCAATTAGCCAATCTAACTGAGTTAATTTTATTTTCTATATATATGATTTGATCAAGCTAAAGTTCGTATTGCTTTGTAAGTCAAATTACATGTAAGAATTATTAATGAACAAATAAAACCAAATTTAGTTGTAAATATTCTGACAAACACGTAGTAGAACGGAACAACTGGCTGTTTTCGAAGTTCAATGCACCTTCATCATTAGCGTTCTTTGTGTTTGGTCCTCTATGTGTGGTGTCAGTTGATTTAGATTTCTACTTTGTATACGCAACTTTTATTACAAATGAAATATGTGAATTGTTTTGATTCATTGTATTACAATTTGCTGAAATCTTTTTTGTAATGAAAGCTCTATTTTCCCATCCCTAAATTTACAATCGTCTTGTCATTGTCGTTTGTTCTTTGCTTATTATGCACATGTTAGTTAATTTGCTTATTTTTGTTCTATTTAAGACAAACTTTTTTGTTTTGATACTATAAGTATATTTTTATCTTAGTTTTTTGCCACAGGCTCATGGTTATTAATTTTTGTTAATTTTATTATTATTGTTCGAACTTCATTTGTTTCTATATATGTGACCTGCTCCACGAAAAGGGACCTCTGCGCCGAAAAATTTTTTTTTACTTTTCGAGTGATTCTTATATATAGAAAAAAAAAGCTCTTTCAAATGCCGCAAACCGCAAGTTTCTATGTCTTTTAGTTTTTTTACAAATCACCTGTAAAGATGAACATAATTAATGAAAAAATTTTAAAATGTGATATAAACAGATAATATATATAATACTTGAAATTTAAAAAAATTCAATATCAAAGGTACAAAATTTTCATAGAGGCAACACTGCATAGTGAACACCGTACAAAGTACCAGAGAGTCGAAATACATCACCAGATGATCAGGTTGAAGGAAGAGTTGCATAACCATGCGCAAAATACGGAAAAACGAAGCGCTTTTTTAAATGCGTTTTTCTCAATAACTTCTTTTCGGCGCAGAGGTCCCTTTTCGTGGAGCAGGTCACATATATGATTTGATCAGGCTAAAATTCGTATTGCTTTGTATGCTTTGGGATAAATATTAATGAACAAATAACACCAAAGTTAGTTGTAAAAACACGTAGTAGAAATGCCAGATGTAAACTCAACCTAACTTTCCAAAATATTTAGAATGTTAATTGGTAGATTTGTCTTCCATTTTAAAAAAATGCCTTCAAGTCACACTTTATCAAATGCCTGAGAAACATCAATAAAGAGGGCAGGAAAATACTTCTTTTCTTCAAATGTTCTTCTTATAACTTGAACTAATTTATGCGTTTGGTCAATAGTACTATGCTAAATTCTAAAAAAAATTTATGATCCGGTGCACACCTATCATCAGTTAGAATTGGGTACAATTTTGTCATGAGCAGCTTTTTAAAAAGTTTTAAAATTGTTGATAGTTAACTTATTGGCCTATATGACTCAACCTTGGTAAGATCTTTGCCGGGCTTCGGAATCATTTTGACCTTGGCATTAGAAATAATAGCAGGATTCTAATTGAAATACGAGGCATCTTCATCAGCACATTGTTACTAATTCCATCAATACCTAAAACTTTCTTCGCTTGTGTTCAGCTTTTAGTTTTGTACATCACGCTTAGCAAATATTTTACCTTTTTTAGTATCGCTTCTTGCCCAATCTCCGGAAGAAGTGCGCAGAGGTGGTTTAAACTTAATGGGTGTTTTTAGATTTGTAGCAGCGAGCCACAAAAAGTAATAAGATGCTAGTATGACATCGAATCCTTCCAGATATGCAGCTTTTTTCAGATGCCAGCAACTGTTGGAGTCTTTTAGTGCACTCTTTAAGTCTTATTTCATGTTGGGATGATCTGTGCTGTTAGTATTCCCTTCTAGCTCTTTTTTATATACGAGACGTTCAATATCCGTAAAATAAATTTTATTAAACCCAGTCTGCGGATGGGAGGTAGTGGCATGTTTAGCAGCCTGTTTAATATTTTCGTTAAGATTGGCAATGTTAGATTCAATATCTTCGGATGTTCTTAGCTTAATGTTTTCCTTACAATGACTAGGGAAGCTTCAACATGAATTACAAAGATATTTTTCATGACGCCAAAATCTATAACATCTGGAATTTTTTGTATATCCGTAGGCCAGTAAGTGGGCTTCCCACTAGGAATTTTTTGAAATTGTGTTGAACAACGCCCGACCTCTAAGCGTAATAAGACGCGAACCCCAGAACGTATGTTTTGCACTGTAGTCGCCAGCTGCTACGAAACAAGTCCCAAGAGATTTGTAGCAAAAGTGGTCTAAGTCATATGCATATACATATTTCTGCATCGAAATATGAAATAAATCCTAAAAAACTTCAAAAAATATTTAATAAATATTAAATAAACTTCTATTAATCGACACTAGTCAACTATAAGTTAAAATGTCGCATATTATAAAAATATTTTTTAATTTCTTCAAATGTAATCTATTAAATATCTCGATGGAAGAAATATATGACTTAGACCACTTTCATAATTAAGGGCACATACCTATGTATATATTATATATTTTATCAACACGCATTCATTAGCACACTAATACTTTATTTGTATACAAAAAAAATCCCATTTCTTACCACACACAACTTAATATTCTTCTTTCAATACGTTTGCTAGCATATTGTTGCTGTGCGTAGAATTAACTACATACATACGTACAAACAATTGGATATTCTTCTTTCAAAACTATTTGTAGCGTATTATTGTTGTTGTAGTTGTTCATACCCTGCAGAAAACATGGGGTTAAATGTCCCCAAGTCACCACTTTTGTCGACTATATTGGTGACATTGTCAAACGAGCGTCTACATATTAACATTGTTTTTGATGCGTAGAAAATATTTTGTCAGATACACACAACTATGCTTCTTCTTAATGTTTTATTGGTTTGTTGAAAATACAAATGGCTTCAAGCAAAATTCAAGTTTTTATGAAAATTAGTTTACGAAATCAATATAAAAGGCAAATAAAAAAATGTATTAAAAAATAATTCAAAGAATCAAATAAAAATAAATTGCAAAAGACAAATAAAAAGCAATCCATTTTGTAATTATAAAAATAAAAATATTTTAAAATGAAATAATTGTGGAAATTTTTATGAGCCTGTAGAAGATTTTGTGCGATCAGTTAAAAAGTCCAGTCCAGTAAGTCTAGATTCATACGGAAGTGTTTGATTTTAATAATTCGACGGAACCTTGAATTTTTCATTTATATTTAATACAAACAGCAAACTAAGCCCTTACTTGCTGAACGAATGTTCCCTTTTTTATGTATTTTCTTTTATTAAAACAAAAATTCTTAATAAAATATTCATTTTTATTATCATTAGAATTACTAAAATGTACTAGTGACTATCTCTTTCCAATGTCTCGATATGGTCCCAAAAGAAATACCTACTCAGTAGTACCAACGTCACTAGTTGTTTCTCAATGACACGTACATGCTAAATGTCTATAGCAAAAAGCGTTGTCTGGGGTACAATTCGTCAGTAGTACTGGTGAAGTCACTAGTAAATCACTACAATTTCACTATTCGCATTTTCTGCAGGGTATGAACACTCTTAAGCATATGCATATGTGAATGGTCTTCATTGTAGCGTATGTTTATACATACATACATATAAACATGTGCCAAACAAAAATACCATAAGGCAATGTCTATGTATTGGTGACAGAAAGGGGTTTAATACGAAATAATGCAAGGAAATGTTTAAGTAAAGAAAATTCAAGCAAGCTTCAGCGGTGGAGTGGCTAGTGAGGTTAGTAACTGAATTAACTATTGTTGGTTCTATGCACGGCGACTTTTGGTAGATTTGTAAAAAATGTTTGATAAAACTTTATATATAGAAAATGCAAGAACGGATTCTTTATTTTTGCTGATTTTCAATACCAACCGTGCCAATACAAATGCGATCGATTCAGTCCAATTCCGAGCTCTCTAGCTCTTTTAGGAGCTTCAGAGAATCACTTTCAAGCCACCCATAGAAAATCCGTACATGCAGACGATCAGTCGGACAGACGGACATGTCTTTTTTTCATCTCCTATTCATAAGGATCCAGAATAACTAACTTTATTTGGCCGCAAATGAATATTGTAGAAGTTACAAAAATCTAAACAAACCTATATATACCCTCTACCATTTTTGGTGAAGGGTATAAAAATGCCAAATGAAGCACGAATACGCCGTGCAAACAGCAAGGTTCATAAACATGATTTAGGAAGCATGTGATTCAAAACATAGTGGAAACATAACATTATTGTAGACCGCAAGTAAAAGAATTCAATACCATCGATGGTATCGATAGTTTTCCAACAAACTATCGAAATATTGAAATTTATAGAAAAAATATTGATTGCCGAAGCATTTATAGTTTAAAAAAATTCCTCACGTCATACAAATTTGTAAGCAAAGAAATTTTATGACATTGTGGCAAATGAAATACATATGTATCTACTTCGCAAAAAATTTAAAAGAGTGAATTCGTAAATTCTAATAACCTAGATTTTGAATTGAAACCCCACTACATTTCGGACTCTCGCGTCACTATCGACAAAAATGAGAAGGTGATTGTTCACCTTGCAGCTTTTAACATCAAAACTACTACTATTTACCACAACCATGGTAATAATAAGATTTGCAACTTCTCATGTTTTCACACTTGTTAGTTACACGTACAATATTCCTATCGACATTTTGATCTAGTGACCTCGTGCTTTTATACAAATACCTGAATTCTAATAAATAATAAGATATACTTTATTAAATAGTAAACCAATTGTCTATTATTTACAAAAAGCATGCTGGCAAAATACAACCCAGCCTACGTCACCAACAATAACTGCAAAGGGGTCAAAAAGCAAACCTCATGTAGAAATACTTGAAGCAAAAATTCTCTCAAACATAGATATTCCAATGTTTCTGACACTTTATGAAAACACCGACGGTGAATTTATTGTGGAAGTAACTGAATTATTTGAGATCAATTTGGTACAATAGTTGTTTATTAAACATTTATTTCTTTGTATGTAAACTAATTTCTACACACATACACATATTCGCATATATGTAGATAGCCTCTAGTCAGCCTAGAAGCATATGTCTCTATGTCAACACTCTTTTCTATAGCGACAATTGTACTAGTTGAAATGTCTACAACTTTCCTTTTATGCGCAAGTAGCGATACGTTAGAATCAAGAGTTCTAGTGTATTTCTGGTGACATTGTCAATGAACGCGTCAATAGATTGTTTTTCTTTTTTTATTAGTCTGTGCATTAATATGTGTATGTATGTTGCCCCAACCTTTATAAGATTGTATATAAGGGCCACTTAAATGTACTAGTGAATCTTTGGTTCAAATGTCTCCATATTGTCGTAAAATAATAGTGCTAAAGTCTACTGGCAGATTTTCAATGACAACCCTATGTTATATATATGTCAATAGGAGCTTACAATTTTACTATGCACATCGAGCAAGGAAATATCGATATTGTAGACTAGAACCCCCAAAATTTACCAGTGAAACTTTGGTGCCAATGTGTCCATGTGGTTCCAGAAGAAATACTTAGTCAGTAGTGAATTTTCAATGACAAGCTAATGTTAAATGTCAATAGATAATTGAATTGGCTGGAGTACACTTGGTCAGTAGTACTACTGAAAATATCACTAATAAATCACTACAATTTTATTATTCACATTTCCTGCAAGTTAAGTATATATTTACATATGTACACACTCACATATGTGCATATTTTCAATAAAAATAACGCATTTAAAAATTATATAAATGTTATCTGTTTCAAGTAGAAAAATCAAAAAAGTAGTGGCACATCAGAAGAAAAAATAAATAGGACAAGAGACTGAGTGATCAACTGATATATACACAAAACACACTTAAACATAGCAGAAATATGTATAGAGTAAGCTGAACTTTAATAAAATGAAAAAAAAAACATATTATCTAGAAAATCAAATAAAAGCCATAGGCGATTAACCTTCATAAAATAAACATATAGCCTATTAATGTAAACGTAGTATCAGTATGAAGTAACACAAATTGGGAAATTAAAATTTTAAGATTTAACCGTCGAGAGGCTAGACATAAACTTTCAGAAAATGACATCGTTTTCTGTTGATCGCTTTTCAAGAAGAAAATTAGTTTGTTGATTGTGATTTTACTAGTTTAAAAGTTTATTTTAATTCAGTCTCATATCCATATGATGATCTTAACATAAAAATTAAGACTGAAAGTTATGCAGTTCTATATTATATGTATCTAAGATTTCAATAAAGCTACTATATGAAAGACTCTCAAGCGCTTGTAACTGCATCAGAGTTTAAGATAAAAGTTCCTATTATTCAATAGCGGGTCAATTGATATAGATATTTAATTTGAAACAGCAATCAAAGACCTCAGCTTACTACATTTTTATTGATGATCGTATAGTAAAATATATACTACATCAAAGACGAAGTCCGGAAAGTCTTACAAACTAAGTAATATGGATGAAAAAATGGTTTTAATAGACGTGCATGGTTTCAAAACTAATTCGAATGATTTCATCGTAAAAGAAGAAGCGGTTGTTTTCAATAATAAGTGCTATAACAATTTCATCATAAAACTCGCTTTGATTTTAAATCTTTATCAATAAAAAAATAAAAAAAGAAGCAAACTGGCTAACAAAACACTATCGTCACCTAAGCTGGACTGCTGGATCAGTTTCATTTAATAAATTTAATAGTTACTACAACTATTGTATTATAAAGAATTCTATTTTACCTAAAACAGAAACTCCTCACCAGCTTTTAAGTAAATACATATAAAAATAAAAACAACGTTTTTTATTTTCAAATAAAAAACTATGAATATATTTCACATCTATACACAAAGACCTAATATTTACAACAACAACAAAAGACCGCACATTACAAAAAATGTATTCAAACAGGGAGCCAAGCAGTTATTTGTATGTGAATGCATACATAAAATGAATTTGTAGATATTTATGTACAAATCTTATAAAATTTCTTACCCGTGCTCAAGTATTTATTAGATCTTAACAATAACACTCGCATATCTACATCATAAAAATATATAAACCGTTCATCAAGCTATTGACGCTTGAAAGGGCGTTCATTCAAAGAAGAAGTATATGCTTAAATAAACAAACTTATCACATCCACACACACAAACAAATTCCCCACAATCGTACATAATAATTTCACATAATCTGACAGACTGACTTTAAAACTGGAGAAATTTAAGCTTTATAAAGCTATCACATCCTCCAATATAAAAAACATACTAGGATTCTGGAAGTTCGGATATATGATAATATTTTATAGCACCAAATATCGCTATGGAAAACAATTTATTTCTACGTACATATAAATACTAGCATGAGAAATTCACATATACACACACAAATATAATCTACCTATCTCAACAACACCCTCACACACCTCAAATCACGATCAGCCTTAAACTCGTACAGACACACAGATTCCCACGGATACATATTATAACAACACCCTAACCTACCCCAAATCACGGATAGCCCTAAACTCCTGCAGACATACATACACTGAAATTCCCACGTTTACATATTACATGAACACCTCGCCCCTCATAAATCACGATCAGCCTTAAGTTCCCACAAACAGACATACATACACCCAATCGATCTACCGCAACTATACCCCACCCTCCAGCAACCACAACCACTCTGAAATTCCCACAGACAGACACACATAATCCCACGATTAAATATTTCTACAATACCCCTCCCCCTCCAATCACAGCCAGACTTAAATTCCCACAGACAGACACACACGAAATCCCACGATTACATATTTCAACAACACCTCGCCCCCACCAATCACAGCCAGATTTCAATTGCACAGCTAGATACACTCACAAATTTCATGTTGGCATAAAAAAAAATCATTTTTAACGATTTTTCCGTCGGCATAAAAAAATAATCATGTTTACCCGTCGGCGTTTGAAAAAAATAATCATGTTTTCCCGTCGATACAAAAAAAACCTCAAATTTTAACAAAAAAACTCCTAATGTAAACATAAAACACTTAATGTATACCAAAAAAAAAATTCTCAAACTTTAATTACCCAAATTTTAAAATTTCACAATAATTTTTAAAAATTTCAAACAAATTTTAAAGAACTACTAATAACATCGGCTCGATGGTACATAAAAAATTCAAAATACTATCACTAAGTTTATGCCCGACACTTGTTGGGCCTAATTATTATATCTAGATTTAAGATTTGAATACTTATTGCTAGTTAATTTTTTGAAGATACAATAAATAAATTTAAGCATGTAAAAAAAAATAAATTAAAACATTAACAATAATACTTATTCCCACTTTAATACCCTATAAATTTGTGTATGTTAATATTCTGGGTAACTCTACTTATGGTGCACTTTTAGCTGGCCAAAGTTAATAACTCTCGTTCCGGAGCAGATTAATTTGGTATGGATAATACCTATACATAAAGGAAGCTTTTGGTCCGCACATTTTTATTAGTAGCCCCCATACATGATGAAAACAAATTGGTCTGTAAATTTGAGCAGACCCACTTATCTATATGTGTTTAAACGAGCTGAATCCGAATCTGATTTTATTTTGGCTCTTTAACACACAAGGTTTTGAGTAAATTGCGAAAAACCCGTTAAAAATCGAAAAAATTTGCTGTTTTTTGCAATTTACTCCAAATTTTGTGAATGAATGAGCCAAACAAACCTTAGATTCGAATTTAGCGGGTTAAAATACACATATGTTGCTTAATCATAACAGAAACCTAAAGATGGTGTTAAAATACCTTTCGAATGATACCCATTTTGATGTAGTTCGCCACCATTTTGAATTTTGACAACATTCATATCTTTAGTGACACTCCCGGGATTAAGACAAATCGATTGGCGTAAGAGTCATCAAAATCGGTCAACACGTTCGGTTTATACAGTGCAGCAAAGGAACATACATACATACATACATATGTACATACATTCAAAAATATTATTATTTGTGAATTCTAAAATAATTTTTGGAAGTCTGTGCATAAGATAAGAGGTTTGCGACTGTTCCAAATGTGTGGTTGAAGTCTACTGACGATTTGTTAAAGCAACAATGAAATGCATATAGATATCGCTTAACCACCAGCAAATAAATTTCACTTACAATATAATTATGACAATATGTCGAATAATAAATTTCTTGAATATTGAATAACTTTTTTTAATTTGCGAAAAAGTCGTGGATAATTTCTTTTTATCTATATATATTCCGGAACACCGTGTAAAATGCATCTACTTTGCAAAAATCTAAATTATATACATGCAAAGATGATGTACTTGGCAAAAGAAAAATTTGATACCCATATTGCCCTATGTAAAACGAAGGGTTACCACCCCATTGCAGTTTTGTCAAAACGCGAACTAGCACGAATTTCAAAAAAAGCTGAGACCCGTATTTTATTAAATCGACTAAAGATTAAAATATGTTAATTTGGCATTTTTATTACAAACAACCCCGAACAAAAAATTCAAAAACCATTATTTTTTACAGAATATCCTTAAAAAAAAGGACATGGATGAACGTCCTTGGACAAATTGTATACACAGTTGGACGCGCCTTAAAAACCCTTTCTTATGATACCCATATTGTATATGTTGCTATGGAAACAAATTCCCAAATTGACAAAACATGCAAAAATATACCCTTTCTCAAAATGGTCCAGCTCACGAGAGGTCAAAGCTAGAGCCGAAATATTTTAGATGTCATCATAAAAAATACCAATGTTCATTTTGACGGGTACACCTTGCACGAATTTTGCTTCCATACAACTTGATTCGCTCTAATATACATATGTACTTACTCGTATGTGTATATAATTACCGAACCCCTTTTTCTATATATTTCATTCTTCTTATTTGCGTATTTGATTGTTAAAATTTCCAATATATAATTATTCAAATTAATTCTTTTTTATACATCCATATTCTGACTTTTATTTTTTAGTTCATTAAAAATAATTGATAACAGCAAGTTAAGTAATTTTTGTTAACGAATATTTTAAGCCTTCAGTTAAAACAAAAGTTTAAGCTAACTGTAAGTTAGTAAACTTTAAAATAAAGTTACTATAATTGAACTAAGTGTTAAAATAACAAACAAATCAATAAACTATTAAATAAATTAATAAATAATTAAAGAAATATAATAATTAAATAAATTAATTAACAAATAAATACAATAAGTACAAAATTAAAATTTTCTTGTCATCTTACATGCAATTTAGTAAAAATTATTCTATTCTATATCCATTGTTTCATTGTTCCGGTCTATGTAGTGCCCCAAGCGCGCGCTTTTATTGTATCATTCATTATATATTTCTTTTATCATCAGAAAATCTAAGTGCTATTTTATGTAGTTTTTGAGTATAAAGCTGATGTGTTTTAGACCTAAACAAAAACTTTTCATCTGAGATAATTTTAGATTCAAATAAGCATCTTTTGTAATCATTAATGGACAATTTTTTAATTATAGACGTTTTGACCCCTTTTGATTTTTTAACATCTTCCGAGCGAAAACTCGACAGAGAATAAATTTTTGTTCTTGAACCAAACTCTGTCTGGGGATATCCCTTTGTTTTCATCTTTTAACATTCCCAAAACCTTCTTATTGAGTAGTGGCAAACGAAAGTGATTATCTATAGGATATTCTGCCGTATCAAAATTCAACATAATATCATTACAAATGTCATCATAAAAATCATTAGTTTTAATTGAATAAATAAAAGAGTAAGTATCCATATAGTTGAGAGAAACTCTCTCTCCAAATTTAGGCTTCATGAACACATAATGGAAGTCATACATTCCCTACTTGGATAACTCCAGTACTGTAAAACCAACATATATGGGTTTATCATATAGTAGTTCCATTTTTTCTAACTCTACTGCATACATATCATCAGAATATTTTGTTAAATGCTTAAAATTTGGTCTCGCAATTAATGCTCTCAGACCCAAATGATTCCTGTTTGTGGTTTCCCAAGATGAAGTAATTCTAATGTCTCTACGTTTTTCAATGATTTCCATTGTCTTCCCATAAACAGCATTGTTTAAAAGATTGAAAAAAATTTTTTTAAACTTATTTTTAGCATTTGTCATATGGAATGTGTTTAAGTCAATATATTTTTTAAGCCAAGGATATTGCTTAAATCTGAGGATTCTATGGATTTGTTTTAAGATTAGGCCATTTGAAATGCCTTGTTTTAAAACTCTATAATGTATGGTGTAATAATTTTTTGAGTGTAAGTCTGCAACTAATTTTTTGATTTTTGGTCTTATTTTGAGGGCAAAATGGCAAATCATTATGTAGATCATGCACCGATTCGGGATAATCTATATCCACTTCCAAAATGTACCCATACTCTGCAGTATCAGAAATTTTTGTAACATCAAAATCAGTATCACATATCCACTCAAATTCTCCCCAAGGAAGATATTCGGACATCGCCCGACCGTAAAGGTTATTTGCGTCTAAGTATACAAGAAATTCTGAAGGCTTTTCTTTATCAAAATCTTGCAAATACTTATTATTCGCTTTTGAATATCTTTTGCGAACATTGAACTAGTCCATCTCTAATTCCGTTTTGCATAAACATATACATTTTAGAATCAGTGAACTGTTCCAGTGAAACTTGTGTGGTTTTCAACATTGCATCCCAAGATAAGCGTGGTGCTGTATAATAGTGACAGGGGCCCAAATCGTATATACCTTTATAAATTTTCCTAAAATTTTCAAACACTTCGGTTAGAAGAAGAACATCTGTCTTTAAGTAGAGCTCAGTATAGTCAAGGAGGGTTTTACAGTTAAACTCCCTCCATATTTTTTAAGCATGTTCATACTCGACTACATCACATTCTTCATTCGTTAGAATATGGAAAAACTAACGAACTAGGGAGTTTAGTTTTCTTGTAAGAGTATGGAAATACACCCTTTCTTCTAATCAGGTTGAAATAAACATGATCGAAAGGTGTTGAAATCATTACTATCAAGATTTTTCGTTAAAGTATCTCAACTCGAAGCGCATAAATCTAAACGAGTCTATAAATCTTATTTCGAATCCATGTTTTACATCTAACTTGATGAAAATTGAAAGAGAAATATAACGCTCTGTGTTCTGGGGAATCACTATTATTGTGGCATTTTTAAACTAGAAAGTTCTTTGAAAAATAGGTGCATATCATATGCAGAAAGATTATGAAAGATAACCGGTAAAAAATGAGGTGTTTTATAATTCAAATTGCATTCGTTATGAGCTGCCCCACGATAATTACCCGTAAGATGACAATGATCTCTAACTCTACCGTTATTTAAAATTTTCTTACATATATGACAATTTTGTGTGTTATTATATTGAGCTATTTGTATTGGAGTCATAAACATTTTCTTAACTTTAAGTAAATAATTTAGTTAAATATCTGTACAATCTGCAACTATTTTTTTGATAAATATATTTGCTGAATCTTCACGAAATAATGTCTATATAAATTATTTTCTCTATTAAATCTACAATTAATGAAATAGCGGAATGTACAAGCACGATGTTTCCCTAAATTTGTTGTATTTTTACTTACAGCATCATCAACTTTTTCCAAAATAGACTCAAAGTCCACGTAGATTACAAATGGTAATCCAACTCTTTGTGAAAGTTCTTAAACTTAATAATAGTTTCATCTTCGGGCATTCTGACGACTTTTTTTTACATAGTTTGGTTCTATAAGTGATGTTCCATTATGACCAAATACATTTACGCTCACTTTATTATACCCTTCACCAAAAATGGTAAAGGGTATATATAGGTTTGTCCAAATTTTTGTAACTTCTACAATATTCATTTCCTGCCAGATAAACTTAGTTATTCTGAATCCTTATGAACAGGAGATGAAAAAAAGACATGTCCGTCTGTCCGTCTGTCCGTCTGTCTGTACGGATTTTATATGGGTGGCGTGAAACGCGGTTTTTGAAGCTCCCAAACAAGTTAGAGAGCTCGGAGTTGGACTGAAACGACCGCACTTGCCTCAGCACAATTGGTTATGAAAATCAGCAAAAAAAAATAATCGGTTCATAAAATTTTGAAATATATGGTTTTATCATACATTTTTAAAATTTCATGAAAAAACTGCCTACCGCGCATAGAACCAAGCATATTCAAAGTTCTAATCAACCACACTAGTCACTCTGCTGCTGAAGCTCGCTTAAATGCGATAAATATTTACTATACTTAAACATTTGCTTTAATTTGCATTATTTCGTATTAAACCCCTTTTTGTCACCAATACATAGACTTTGCCTTATGGTATTTTTGCTTGGCACATTCTTTTTCGTATGCATGCATATGAATGGATGTGTATAACAATCAGTAGCCTGATGCAAAAAACATTATGTAGATATGTATGTATAAATATACGCTAGCATGAAGACCGTTCCCTCGTACATACACACATACATATGTATGTGCATAAGAGTGTTCATATGAACAACTACAACAACAACAATATGCGACAAATAGTATTCAGAGAAGAATATTTAATTGTTTGTACGTGTGTATGTAGTCAACTCTACGCACAACAACAATATGCTAGCAAACGTATTGAAAGAAGAATATTAAGTTGTTTGTGGTAAGAACTGGGAATTTTTTTTTGTATACAAATAAAGTATTGTGCTAATGAATGCGTGTTGATAAAATATATTAAATATATGTGCGCTTAATTATGAAAGTGGTCTAAGTCATATATTTCTTTCATCGAGATATTTAATAGATTACTTTGAAGAAATTAAAAAATATTTTTATATTATGCAACATTTTAATTTATAAATTCATAGAAGTTTATTTAATGTTTATTGAATTTTTTTAGAGATTTATTTCATATTTCGATGCAGAAACGCATATGACTTAGACCACTTTCATACTTAAGGGCACATATGTATGATTGTAAATACGTATGTATGTACATACATACATACAAAAGGGGATAGGATTGTTTGAATGTGTTTGATTTGCTTATTTGTTTTCTGAATATGTTTTGCAACAAAACGGATGGCTATCATGGTTAATAAGTTAGAAGTCGTCCTGTTATGATTCGTTTGTTGAGTTTCGAACTTACACTTGAAAGTTTTTTTTCAATATACATACATATGTATGTATTTTTGCAAAATAAATTAATCGGGGACCAAAAATAGTCATTATTTTCGAACTTTAAAAAAAGCAACTGTATAGAAGGGAAACATCAAACAACGTGGACAACCACACCATTTTAATTGTTCTAAACTAGATTTTTCTAAACTTCAATGGGTTTAAAATTTAAATTTTTGTTTTTTAAGCAGAAATAAATGTTATTTCCGGATTTTTTGTTTTTAACCGGAAATAATTGTTATTTCTTGATTTTTCTTTTTTCAAGCAGAGATAATTGTTAGTGGTTTTGTTTTGTTGGTGTTTGTCAGAATATTTCCAATTAACTTTGGTGTTATTTGTTCCTTAAAAATTATCACATGTAATTTGGCTTATAAAGAGATACGAACTTTAGCCTACTTAAATTTTAATTATAGAAATAATTATTTTCCGATTTTTATTTTTTCGAGAATAAATCAAAGTCAATTTGTGATTTCTACTTTTTCGGACAGAAATTAAATTAAGTTACATTGTGGGAAAAAATACATATGCCTACATACATACACACTATGAACTTATAGGTATAGGGTGTTTTTTTAGAGGTATAGAACTTCGAATTGAAATAAAACACAAGAAAATCGTTTTAATGTCCATCAATTTGGCTTTATTGGAAGGATAATTTTATGCCATTAACGTTTAAATATGATTTCGGGCATGTGGCCGCCGCGGCTGGCTCGAATAAAGCCAATTCTACAGGTCCAATTTTCAACCACTTTTTCGAGCATATGGGGCGAAATTATGCGCTCATCGAATGTTTCCTTCAATAAATCGATTGTGACGTGCGCTGTGTGGCATGTAGCGCCGTCTTGTTGGAACCACAACTCATCCACATTCATGCCATCCAATTCGGGAACAAAATAGTCGGTAATCATGGCTCTATACCGGTCTCCATTAACGGTAACCAACGGTGGACCATAAAATGGACGGAGCTTGCGGTAAACTTCGCGAACTGAACCATTATTTTCGAAATAAATTTGCACGATTTGCAAGCGTTGTTCTTTTGTCAACATGTTCATGATGAAATGGCAAACCAAACTAAATATTAATCACTTGACAGCTGACAAAATGGCCGCCAGTTAAAAAAGTGATGCCAACTTAAAGTTCTATACCTCTAAAAAAAACACTCTATACATATAGGATATAACTACTACGACAGGATCAACGTGTGGAGATTCCGTAGCCAAAATCGTGGTAGCCGCACCAAAGCGGCGAACCGATATTTTTCACACTTTTATGATATGGCTGTCAAATGATAGGGATTTTCCAATGGAAAAATCACGGTGAAATCATTATGAAAATTTGAACTCATTTACTGATATCTGGCGTTGTTTTAGTAAAAACACATACCTACACATTTTTAACCCTTATACCTACTTATGCATATCTTAGTCACATACATATATTCCAGGTTCACCCAATTTAATTCAAAAATTTTAAAATGTGTACATAGGTACATATTTATAAAATTTCGGTACTTTGTACACACAGCCATACAAGTAAACAATTATTTCAACACGTGTATTTGCTATAAATACTGCCAAAAAGGAACTTTGCAGTGAAACTCCTATAGATTATATAAACAGAATATATTTTAATATGTATGTACGAAAACATCTTAAACACAAATGCTTTAATCACAGAGAAATTTTGCATTTGCGTTTAAAATTGCTGTGTTCGATATACTAAGGTACTTTTTTATTTTTGGTAGGTACATAAATACCTAATATAAGAAATTTATTATTCGACATATTGTCATAAGTTTATTTTAATTTGAAATTTATTTGCTGGAGGTCAAGCAATGTCTATATATTTCATTGGTGCTTAGCCAAATCATCAGTAGACTTTAACCACATTTTGAACAGTCACAAACCTCTTATCTTATGCACAGACTTTCAAAAACTATTTGAGAATTCACAAATAATAATCACAAATAATAATATTTCTGAAAATCACAAGCGAAACACAAGCAATAGGCATAGAAACTATAACAAAATCCCAGCAAATAATTTATATTCGATATGAATCTATTTTATTTTTCTACACCTTTATACAATTAGAAATCCATTGGATAACAATAAAAGTATTTATAAGGCAAAATGAAAAATAAAATCTAAATTTAACATTTAAGAAATTTATTATTCGACATATTGTCATAAGTTTATTTTAATTTGAAATTTATTTGCTGGAGGTCAAGCAATGTCTATATATTTCATTGGTGCTTAGCCAAATCATCAGTAGACTTTAACCACATTTTGAACAGTCACAAACCTCTTATCTTATGCACAGACTTTCAAAAACTATTTGAGAATTCACAAATAATAATCACAAATAATAATATTTCTGAAAATCACAAGCGAAACACAAGCAATAGGCATAGAAACTATAACAAAATCCCAGCAAATAATTTATATTCGATATGAATCTATTTTATTTTTCTACACCTTTATACAATTAGAAATCCATTGGATAACAATAAAAGTATTTATAAGGCAAAATTATTTGCTGGGATTTTGTTATAGTTTCTATGCCTATTGCTTGTGTTTCGCTTGTGATTTTCAGAAATATTATTATTTGTGATTATTATTTGTGAATTCTCAAATAGTTTTTGAAAGTCTGTGCATAAGATAAGAGGTTTGTGACTGTTCAAAATGTGGTTAAAGTCTACTGATGATTTGGCTAAGCACCAATGAAATATATAGACATTGCTTGACCTCCAGCAAATAAATTTCAAATTAAAATAAACTTATGACAATATGTCGAATAATAAATTTCTTAAATGTTAAATTTAGATTTTATTTTTCATTTTGCCTTATAAATACTTTTATTGTTATCCAATGGATTTCTAATTGTATAAAGGTGTAGAAAAATAAAATAGATTCATATCGAATATAAATTATTTGCTGGGATTTTGTTATAGTTTCTATGCCTATTGCTTGTGTTTCGCTTGTGATTTTCAGAAATATTATTATTTGTGATTATTGTTTGTGAATTCTCAAATAGTTTTTGAAAGTCTGTGCATAAGATAAGAGGTTTGTGACTGTTCAAAATGTGGTTAAAGTCTACTGATGATTTGGCTAAGCACCAATGAAATATATAGACATTGCTTGACCTCCAGCAAATAAATTTCAAATTAAAATAAACTTATGACAATATGTCGAATAATAAATTTCTTAAATGTTAAATTTAGATTTTATTTTTCATTTTGCCTTATAAATACTTTTATTGTTATCCAATGGATTTCTAATTGTATAAAGGTGTAGAAAAATAAAATAGATTCATATCGAATATAAATTATTTGCTGGGATTTTGTTATAGTTTCTATGCCTATTGCTTGTGTTTCGCTTGTGATTTTCAGAAATATTATTATTTGTGATTATTATTTGTGAATTCTCAAATAGTTTTTGAAAGTCTGTGCATAAGATAAGAGGTTTGTGACTGTTCAAAATGTGGTTAAAGTCTACTGATGATTTGGCTAAGCACCAATGAAATATATAGACATTGCTTGACCTCCAGCAAATAAATTTCAAATTAAAATAAACTTATGACAATATGTCGAATAATAAATTTCTTAAATGTTAAATTTAGATTTTATTTTTCATTTTGCCTTATAAATACTTTTATTGTTATCCAATGGATTTCTAATTGTATAAAGGTGTAGAAAAATAAAATAGATTCATATCGAATATAAATTATTTGCTGGGATTTTGTTATAGTTTCTATGCCTATTGCTTGTGTTTCGCTTGTGATTTTCAGAAATATTATTATTTGTGATTATTATTTGTGAATTCTCAAATAGTTTTTGAAAGTCTGTGCATAAGATAAGAGGTTTGTGACTGTTCAAAATGTGGTTAAAGTCTACTGATGATTTGGCTAAGCACCAATGAAATATATAGACATTGCTTGACCTCCAGCAAATAAATTTCAAATACCTAATATAAGTTTTGTAAAAGTTGATATGGCACTTATGTAGCTCCTGCAAGATATACATTTTTGGTTGTAAAATTATGTGCCTTGAGTTATTGTAGGGTAAAATCATGTGTTTTGTTGTTGTAAAAATTAAACTATAGCGACTCCCACTGAATTAGAGTGAAATTGTTTTTATAAAATTCAATTATTTATATATAACATACATACATATGTATGTATGTGTAGGTATAAATCTATGAAACGAAGATGTAATAAAACGAAAGCTTATGCTTGCTAACTTATAACTATTTATTAATTATATTCACAGACAGGTATACATACATACGAGTATGTACTTAAAGACTTATGTAAGTGCTATTTAAAATTTTACTGGTTCCAAACCTTAACTTTTACAGCTCTTGATTTCTTTGTAATTTAAACAAAAATTTTCGAAGATGCGTAAAAAAGCGTAACCAGTAATTACTAATGAAAACTGTTTGATTCAGACACGTACATACTTATTAAGTTGAACAGTTTCATGCATAACTAATAGGCAATTTTAGAAAATCCAACATGATCGGAAACAGTTTAAATCAATAAATACATGTCTGAATCAAACAGTTTTTCATTAGTAATTGCTGGTTACGCTTTTTTCTGGCAGATGGCACACAAGAAATGCCAGATGTAAAATCAGCCTAACAAACTGCAAGAAATGAGCCGGATGGATCACACAAACCTCCAAAGTCTGATACATTTTCATTTATTTTTGCATGGACATAATATGTACTACATGTGATGAAAATTGCGCTCTTAAAAATATAAACTATTTTTTATAAATAATGCAATTTTTTTAAAAATTAAGCCTTGCAATTATATATGTATAGATATTTATTAGCGCTATATTGACTTCGGTGTGCATCGATATACTTATATATCTATTTGCAATTGTACAACAATAAAACATGTATGCTTCCCCTACAATTAAGAAATCGGCATCATTTGCTTACGCAGATTATTTGCAAGGAAATTGCATGAACACTTCTCCTAGTTTGTTTATATTTTTTGTTTTCGATATGTATATACATATGTACATACATACACATGTTTGCAAATACGAAATTCCCAATTACCCAGCGGGAAAAATAAAGAGCAAGGATACTTTCTAGAAGGCCGTTGTACTCCTTACTTTGGATGTACAAGGCCTACTCGCTCCATTCCACTCTTATATCATTTTTGCTTTTCCCTCTCGCTTTTTTTTGCCAGCCATTCTGAAAAGTCTTCAAATTAATAGATTTTATTTTCGTTTGGTAAAAAAAAAAATTTGCTCCTCTTCCCCTTCTCTTAAAAGGAAATGTGGAATGTGTATCTTATGTTTTATGCAAAAGTGTAGCGACCTTCTATAAGGCGTTCTTTAGCAGTAAGATAAAAATAGTAATTGATTTGATAAGACCTGAAGTAACAAGATATTCTGAGTTTTCCTGCTGGGTAGTAACGTGCTCGCTTTGTATCAAAGTAGTGGTTTGCGTACACATTGTACATGCATACTATTGTAAATACATCCAGTGTTGCCAGAAAATGCTGATGAGAGAATGCTAAATCGGTCAAAAAAATTCTGCTAAAATGTTCTACAGAAGAAAAGTATAATGCTAGATGTAAATGTAGAAAAAATTATTAAAATAGCTTTGAATTTTATGTTTATACAAACTCATTAGTATTTACATGAATTTTTATAGTACATAAAATAGTTAATAATTGGTGTGTTTTGGAAATGTTATAATTACGTTAAAAAAACTTTAACGCACTAATAATCTCAAATTATTATTTTACCCATTCAGTAAAATATTTGTTTATTAAAAATACGTACATTGAAATTGATTATTGAAGGGTTAGCTGGATGCTATGCGCATTTCACTGTTGCTAGTGCAGATCATCAGGGAACCTTTACCCTGAAATACATGTACATTTATGAGAAAAATCCTCCATACAGAAGAATTTTGTTAAGAAATTAAAATTTTTTATTTGCAACAAACTCTGCTAGAAAGCATTTAGCAGAATTTTTTGATAGTTAAATGCTGCTTAACTAATGGAAATTCCAGACCTAGCAGTGGAAATGCTAAAATGGCAACAATGAAACTATCCCAAGCGCTTTTTGTTGTCATAGTGGATTATTAGTTAAAATTTTTAAACGTAATTGCAACATTTCCTATAAAAATACCTGTAAATACTAATAAGTTCATATAAACATGAAATTCAAAGCTATTACAATAATTTTTCTACATTTAAATCTAGCATTATACGTTTCTTCTGTAGAACATTTTATCAGAATTTTTTGACCGATTTGGCATTCTCTCACCATCATTTTCTGGCAACACTGGTTGTTGTGTTGAAACTTATGATTTTTTTTAAAGACATGTTGATACATACATACGAGTACATATATGTATATAAATATGCCCAAGTAAATATAAATGTGTCTGTATATGTATGTGAAAAAAAGTAAGCCCTTGCTAAAGATCATGGATGTCTTATAAATATTTTAAAGTGGACGAGATTGTTTGTTTGAGGGTGCTTGTTGTTGCTATTTTATTTCATTCATGTGGTTTTTGTTTTTTTTTTCAATAAATGTATTAAAAAGTACTTCTGCTTAGTTAAGCTGGATTGATTCGCTGGGTGAGTTCAATTTATGATGTATGTATGTATGTATATATGTACATATGTATGTAAATACCTATATTTTTTAAAAAAATATACAAATAGGTACATATGTATACTAATGTAGGTATCTTTTTATTTTATATTATTTTCTAAAATTGTTCAGAAAAACTCCTTTATAGTATATACATATTTACATATGTATGTATGTAAATACATACATATGTATGTGGTAGTATATGAAAGAAATATTTTTTAATACGTAGGAAAAAAAAACATAAATGTTGAGATGAGAATATGAACTCACGTTCTCATATTTTCAGAACGAATGTTTTATTCACATTTTGTTTTATTGGCATTTTGCACTTATTTTAAAGATCTAAAACTTAGGTTAATTACATACATATGTATGTACCTATGTATCTGCTTATGTACATATGTATATGTAAATAAATATGTATGTAATACCCAAGAATGATAAAATAATTATTTAATCATTCTTGTGTAATACCTACATGAATGTATCTTAGTATGTATATTATTGCAAATAATAAATTTATTAATATTTTCCCCAGCAAAAAAAAATTAATGCGTTCAAAATTTAATAGTTTTCATGCTTTCTTTAGCATTTGTGCAAATCGTAATAAAGCTATAGTTTTTGAACTCATCATAAACGCATACGATATTGCTGGGTAATTAATACATTGAAATAAATATCCGCCGAAATAGCCATGTAAAAACGGAATTAAATCATCATATTGACATATTGTCATAAAACCAGTTTTATCTGCGTGAAATAATAAGTACACAGTAGGTCGATGGTAGAGAGTGTGTCTTAACAGTCTTAATAGCCAGGTTCGTATCCTGGCAGAGAAAAATGCTTTTTTTCTTAGCTTTGTGAAAAACGTCATCGAATAAGGGAACTTTCGTGGGTTCTAAGCACTCATTTCAATGACGAGCAGTTTTGTTAAATGTAAGCACATGGTCGTCAATGACACGCCTGTGTTTAAATCTTGCGTTCTGCACCTAAATTGAACCCATGCATTAACTATTTCTTTTTCATGTCGTTTTTGCTGGGTCCGAAAATAACTTAATTATTCGATTGCTAAATAAACTTACCTATAGAGAAGTGTTGGTTTTAAAAAAAGAAAATTGCTAACTTTTATATCTAAAGCCAGTTTGTATTCCTGCATTTTATTGGTGCTTATGTTTACTCATTGGTAGAAGTGCAGCAGTAATGTTTAAAAAGTTTATTTTTAAACTGTCTTAGGTATTATAAGAACTTTCAACGGAACATAGTAGGCTAGTAGGTTATTTGCAACTTAAAAAAATACATACATATCTCTCATTTTCTAAAACAACATCACATATCAAAAAATGAGATTTTTGAGTTAATGATGCAAAATTAATCCTCATATTGATATTGTGTAAAAATTTCATACAAATATATTGTATACTAAACTATCGAGAGAAAAATTAAATTTTCATTAAGTTGTGTGTAAATTGAATACTTTAAAGTTTAAAATGAACTATATTGAGGGGTAACAAAAACTTTTTTCAAGTGAGTCGCTCCAATGTACATATTTTAAAAAATTTATCGGAAGAGTAAATGAAAAAAGTTTTATAAACTAAAATATATTGGGGGCTATTCTGGAAAACGCGTCGAAAAAGTGAAACTTTACATTAAAATAAAAACAAATTTTCAAAAATTGTTTTTGTTTGTAATACATTTCTAAAATGAAATAAACGTGAGAATTTCAACGCGTTTCTCTCTCTTTTAAAAACGGTTAATTTTGTATGCGAAACAAAAAAATTTTTTTTACATTTACACAGTTTTGTTTTTGTTTTGCATGTAACTTTCACCAATTCGACGCGTATTCCAGAATAGCCCCCATAGTGTGCTATATGTATATAAAACACATATATTTTAACCCTTATACCCATGCATATTGCTGCAAAGTGTCTATATTTCAGTTTCACTTGACTTAATTCATAAGAACCTGTTCTGCAAATCACGACATGTCAAAACACGGTGATTTTAAAAAATTAATGAAAGATAAATAATTGGTTTTTTAAATTGCACGATTTACAGCGTTAGAAGTTGGAAGAAAATATTCTATTATAAATGATAAAAATACAAGTTCGCTGCTGAGCAAAATGCAGTTTTGTGCTGCATATTGCAGTTTAATTGCATGTTTGCGTATCTACGTATGTATATATATACATACGTACATATGCACGCATGTCTTTTCTCTACATTTTATGATTTGTGAAGGGTATATAAGATTCGGCACAGCCGAATATAGCACTCTTACTTGTTTTTATTCTAGAATTGTTTTATATGCTTAAATTGGAGTGGAAATTCTAGGCCTTTAAAATTTAATACAATTGCCCCTATTTAAATATTCTCATCAGAAATATTTATAATATTGTAATTTCTAAAGTTTTTCCGTTGTCTTCGATTTAAACTACTATCTGTGTACAAAGCAGCAATGATGGACCATTTAAAACAATAAACATCATTGTTCTCGACATTTATGCATGCACATTTTACTGCAAAATTTTTTGGGAGAGGGATAAAGCTCAATCCTCTTATTATGTACGCCTTTTTTATATTAACTTCAAGGGAAATTCCTGCATTTTGGTTCTAAGCTCCTCGGTCTGTTTCATGTACATCTCCTCTATGTCATCAGAGAGGATCACCAACATCATCTGTGAGATGTGCACCAATTGGGTAACATGCATAATCTTCATATAATCACATGTGAGCTTCATATTAAATTTAAACGTAGTATGTATCCTACTACGTTCATTTAGTTGTTTCACTATGGAGCTCTTGGCAGATGCGAGAAACTCCTCCGGAAACAAGACAGCCACATTTTTGTTGAGGAGAATATATGTATCGATCCTCCCATTGGAGTTACTTATTCTTCTAGTGAGAAAATCGCTGATCTGTTCTGACGTGAGCCACAAAACCATTTGATGGAATTATCTCATCACAAAGTCAAAAGGGAGTCAGTACATTTTCAACATCGACATTTCGTATTGCTTTGTAAGCCAAATTACATGTAAGAATTATTAATGAACAAATAAAACCAAATTTAGTTGTAAATATTCTGACAAACACGTAGTAGAACGGAACAACTGGCTGTTTTCGAAGTTCAATGCACCTTCATCATTAGCGTTCTTTGTGTTTGGTCCTCTATGTGTGGTGTCAGTTGATTTAGATTTCTACTTTGTATACGCAACTTTTATTACAAATGAAATATGTGAATTGTTTTGATTCATTGTATTACAATTTGCTGAAATCTTTTTTGTAATGAAAGCTCTATTTTCCCATCCCTAAATTTACAATCGTCTTGTCATTGTCGTTTGTTCTTTGCTTATTATGCACATGTTAGTTAATTTGCTTATTTTTGTTCTATTTAAGACAAACTTTTTTGGTTTGATACTATAAGTATATTTTTATCTTAGTTTTTTGCCACAGGCTCATGGTTATTAATTTTTGTTAATTTTATTATTATTGTTCGAACTTCATTTGTTTCTATATATGTGACCTGCTCCACGAAAAGGGACCTCTGCGCCGAAAAATTTTTTTTTACTTTTCGAGTGATTCTTATATATAGAAAAAAACCTCTTTCAAATGCCGCAAACCGCAAGTTTCTATGTCTTTTAGTTTTTTTACAAATCACCTGTAAAGATGAACATAATTAATGAAAAAATTTTAAAATGTGATATAAACAGATAATATATATAATACTTGAAATTTAAAAAAAGTTCAATATCAAAGGTACAAAATTTTCATAGAGGCAACACTGCATAGTGAACACCGTACAAAGTACCAGAGAGTCGAAATACATCACCAGATGATCAGGTTGAAGGAAGAGTTGCATAACCATGCGCAAAATACGGAAAAACGAAGCGCTTTTTTAAATGCGTTTTTCTCAATAACTTCTTTTCGGCGCAGAGGTCCCTTTTCGTGGAGCAGGTCACATATATGATTTGATCAGGCTAAAATTCGTATTGCTTTGTATGCTTTGGGATAAATATTAATGAACAAATAACACCAAAGTTAGTTGTAAAAACACGTAGTAGAAATGCCAGATGTAAACTCAACCTAACTTTCCAAAAGATTTAGAATGTTAATTGGTAGATTTGTCTTCCATTTAAAAAAAATGCCTTCAAGTCACACTTTATCAAATGCCTGAGAAACATCAATAAAGAGAGCAGGAAAATACTTCTTTTCTTCAAATGTTCTTCTTATAACTTGAACTAATTTATGCGTTTGGTCAATAGTACTATGCTAAATTCTAAAAAAAATTTATGATCCGGTGCACACCTATCATCAGTTAGAATTGGGTACAATTTTGTCATGAGCAGCTTTTTAAAAAGTTTTAAAATTGTTGATAGTTAACTTATTGGCCTATATGACTCAACCTTGGTAAGATCTTTGCCGGGCTTCGGAATCATTTTGACCTTGGCATTAGAAATAATAGCAGGATTCTAATTGAAATACGAGGCATCTTCATCAGCACATTGTTACTAATTCCATCAATACCTAAAACTTTCTTCACTTGTGTTCAGCTTTTAGTTTTGTACATCACGCTTAGCAAATATTTTACCTTTTTTAGTATCGCTTCTTGCCCAATCTCCGGAAGAAGTGCGCAGAGGTGGTTTAAACTTAATGGGTGTTTTTAGATTTGTAGCAGCGAGCCACAAAAAGTAATAAGATGCTAGTATGACATCGAATCCTTCCAGATATGCAGCTTTTTTCAGATGCCAGCAACTGTTGGAGTCTTTTAGTGCACTCTTTAAGTCTTATTTCATGTTGGGATGATCTGTGCTGTTAGTATTCCCTTCTAGCTCTTTTTTATATACGAGACGTTCAATATCCGTAAAATAAATTTTATTAAACCCAGTCTGCGGATGGGAGGTAGTGGCATGTTTAGCAGCCTGTTTAATATTTTCGTTAAGATTGGCAATGTTAGATTCAATATCTTCGGATGTTCTTAGCTTAATGTTTTCCTTACAATGACTAGGGAAGCTTCAACATGAATTACAAAGATATTTTTCATGACGCCAAAATCTATAACATCTGGAATTTTTTGTATATCCGTAGGCCAGTAAGTGGGCTTCCCACTAGGAATTTTTTGAAATTGTGTTGAACAACGCCCGACCTCTAAGCGTAATAAGACGCGAACCCCAGAACGTATGTTTTGCACTGTAGTCGCCAGCTGCTACGAAACAAGTCCCAAGAGATTTGTAGCAATCCTCGTATTGAGAATCACAGAATATTATTGTTAATATTTTCATAACATTATTGTTTTGAAAAGGCATTGTGTTTTTCGTGTATACTTAAAGATTCGATATTATAATTCTTTAAATATTTATACAACATAACCCTAATTTATGATTATAATCAACCCTATTCTGCGTTTTGATTACGTTCCCGCATTCAGTTACGCACGCATCGAAAAATGGTATTCTGCCAAAAAAAACCTAATCGAAAGAAAAAGAAGAAGAGAAGAGTATGTTTAAACCAGCTGCTTTGCTATGAAACGTGTGCAATTGAAACAGAAAAAATAAGCAATTTTGTAAAAATTTTAGCAAAAAGTTAAATTTAGTGCAAAGAACCAGTGATTTAAAAATTTAAACAAAGAAGAATTAAATACTGTGAACATTTTGATTAAAAAAATTACAAGTACAACTACTGAAAGGCCAAAAAAGCAATAAAATAAGCAGGAGGTATTTTGTAGCAAAAATATTCCAGTGTGAAGAATCCTGTCGCGCCGGAGGAGATATTTTAATTTTTTATACATAATTGTAATACAAAAATAAAGTTTCTTTGTTTTAATTTAATTTAATCTGCAGAAAATACGTCTTTCGTTGCCATCTCATTTTCTTACTTTTTATACTGTTCTATTGTTGATGATTTCTACTTGTAATAAATATAAAAAAATCACATTTCAGTACAAAAACACAAAACAAAATGTGTAGATCATTAATTAAACCATCTATTACATTTAATACTTACATTATTTTTTGAATTATTCACTTTTTGAAGCTAAACAAACAAAAATCGAAAGACGCTCCGTCACTAAAATAACAACTTACAAAAACGTAGTTAGGATCGAAATCCAGAATACATATAATCGAAATATAAATCGAAGAATGGAACACAGAATACCAAAGTTGCCAAACGGAGAATATTTCGATTCGAATCGAAACGCTGAATAGTTGTGAATAAATATTTGCCACAATCCTGTATATGTGTACAAATCGTTAAAAAGGATAACACTGTTAACCT
Source organism: Nowickia ferox (assembly GCA_936439885.1). Taxonomy (NCBI): domain Eukaryota; kingdom Metazoa; phylum Arthropoda; class Insecta; order Diptera; family Tachinidae; genus Nowickia; species Nowickia ferox. The sequence continues at coordinate 61,958,592 of OW387023.1, forward strand.
TTTTTTCATTTTACTTTCTTAAAACGTCAAAAAATTAATTTCTGGAAAATTTCGTTGAATATGATTGTATTGGTATTTTCATGCAATTTATGTGTACATGGTAGGTTACACTTGCTGATCCACCACATGCTCTTCCTCTTGGATCCTTTGAATCATATAAGGTGTAGCCATTCATCTTAAAAAAACTTCTTGAAGTCAAATGAATCTCAGAGACCAACATAATATCAAAATTTTTTTCGGTGAGAAAGTGCTCAAGCTAATTTTTATGTTGGCGAACGCTCTTTGCGTTCTAGAAACAGACTTTTAACGTGTTCATGGCTTGTTAACTAATGCTTGAAACAGTGTATTGTGCATTCGCAGCATTTCTTGCATCATGGTAGTCATATTTGTAGTAAAGTTGTTTATAGTTTCCACCAGATTATCTATAGTGGCTTCAAGGCGACTGAAACTAAAGCTTGTGTTAGCATTTGTTAAATTTTTACATGGTGACACTTTCTGCGTGGGGTTAGAATTAATATTCACACCGGCGGCATACGATAAAATTGTAGTTATTGGTTGGGCCATTTGAGGATAAGTAGCAGAGTACGTATTTCCTGTTATAGCTGGAGTTACTTTGGTTTTTGACTCATAGCCTGTTTAACGAAAGAGTCCACAGGACATCCTCTGTAGTTAGTAGTGTGATTAACTCCACAATTACTGCACCATTTTTTATCTTTTGGCTTATTGCAACTAGCGGTAATATGTAATCTATCGCACACAACACGAACAATAAGTAATTTGCAGTAAGTTTTTGTGTGGCCATATTCTTGACAATTATGACAATATACAGGTCCTGCCCATTTGAGTAATTTTTCTACTGTGATTTTTCTCTATAAGAGATATTTTCAGTGTCTTATTTTTTTTTCAATTTTATATCATTTGGTTCCAGTTCAACGCGAAATAAAGGTTAGGGGATTTTCTCAATATTTATTATATTAGAGGCATTTTTTACCTGAAATCTCTGGAGAATAAGTTCATATTTTATTTCATTAGGAACAACATAAGAATCTATGCCTTTCAGTACGATCTGCAGGCCTTTAGTACTCTTAAGCTGGGATGTGTAAAGACTTGTTTTATTTTTTTCAAATGCAATACAAATTTATGCGGAAGTCTTTTTCTTCATATATTTGAATTTTCGTTTCATGAATGTTACCACCTTTTATTGGAATAATATGAAAGGCATTGACCAAGATTAATATTTGAATTTTAATTTTTTTCTCTCAGATAAATTGGTGATTGTTTGCAGGTTTAATTCGAGGATACGATGGGTTTGTCGTTGTCATTTTACAATATTACGGTTTGGCAGTTAGTTGGGTGGCCAAAAATGGTTAAAGTCAATGATAGGATTTAAAAATTTTTTTATATTTTTTTAAACACTGGTTTGATGTTATCTAAAATATCTTTTTAAAATGTTTACAAATTTTAAAGTCATAGTGGTTCAAAATTAAGGTTTGTGTATAGCATACGAAATTTATAGGAAAATATCAAATTTTATGCTCATTTATAGTACTAAGAATTTAAGTATTAAGTACCAAAATTTTCAACAGGGTTGTAATTGATGCTTCTAGTTATAATTACAACACTGTTTTTGTTTACAAATATTGATCATATGTCAGATACCGTTAGAAAAAAGATAGTAGTGAGGCATTGTCAAGATTTTTTTTTAAGAAACCGTGAACTTTCGTAGAGAATTTAGAAAAAAGTAAAAATAACACTTTTCTTGTTTTTTTGTATTTTGTAGCTGTTCGATATTGCCCGAATTTTTTTTTATTGATTTTTAATGTCAACCTCGTTGTAGATTCGTACTATTTTTTAACTGTGGCTACATATAAAGAAAAACAGACACTGTGATGTTATGCGTCATCTTAAAGATTTTGTAGAAAATCATTTTAAATGAGCATTCTTAGAAAGAGAATAACAGAAAATAAAGCTTACCCTTTTAAAATTTTATAACAATTGGTCTAAATATCATCGCATGAGAGATGGATTTCAAACTGAGTTGAGTGACTGGGAAGATAGCTAATTATTTGGTGAATTCATTTGTAATGTAAGTTTCCGTATAAAGTTTTTGTTTTGCAATAAAACTAAATTGTGTTATAATACATTAGGAAGCAAATACAAGTGGTAGAGGCCGACCGAATGTTTCTTATGAGGAGGGTTCAGTCTAGAGATGGGAGCGTGTTCGTGTCGTATCGTATTGAGCAAAATTGACACGAATAACACGAAACGATTTTAGATGTAAAGTATGTGGATGAATTTCCACTAAAAAAAATTTAATGTTTTGTATCGTCAAACACGTAACACCATCAAATTTGTTGATAGTGTAGGGGTCTGTTAAGCTTAAAGTTCTGAAATTAAACAAAAATATGTAAATATTTGAATATAAAAAAAATGCTTTTTTTTTGCTATTAATTTGATTTCGTGCGCGTTGTGCAGTTTCGTGTTTTAAAAAAATTCGCGTGCGTGTTTCGTACGTGTCGGATATCTTGGCATTCGCGTTCGTGTCGTGTCGTGTTGGAAAAATTCAAAACGCGCCAGTAGATAAGTAATGGCGGAGATAGTTCAAGTTTGAGAAAATAGAAAAATATTGGCAACCCTGTTGCGTATGGGGGATTTTAGAGATTTTCATGCTGAGATTATCTTGGCTATGTGTGTGTGTGAGTTTGATTCTTTCTAGGTATGTATGCATGTATGTATATATGTACATTTGTGTACAGCTTTTGTTGTTATTGTTGAGAAACGTTGTTCTTACAGTAGATGGATGTATCTGGGAGTGTTTGCATATAAGTATGTATATATGTGTGTGTGCATATGTGGCCGTTTTTGTATTTATTTCATGGCTGTTCATTTCACCAAACAATTGTTTAGAAGCTACACCTCATTTTATTTTATGCTCTTTAATTTAGTCGTTCATGAGACAGCAACGAGTGAACATGCGTAGCGGCTGTATTGAGATTTTTCAAATACAGTGCGTAAAGTATATGATGGACCTAAGAAAATACTTTTCGATATATGTTTTTGATAATGCCCAATGTTTTTATGTTATTAAACATATAAGAGGCATTATAAAATGTTATTTACAGGCATTATTATTCTTTTAATATCAATATAATTAGGTATAATGATGAGGAAAAATTAAACCGAGAGTTAGTGGGGAAAAATAATGAAAGAAATTTTAGTTTAGTTTAGAAATTTTAGTTTAAAAAATGAAATTTTAAGCGTAGTGCCCTTATATGTATATTAGACCGCTTACCGATGGGGTTTTTATTAAGGAATCTACTATTTCTTTATTTGATAAAGTCGGAAAATTTTCAATATATTTTTTTTTTTAAAGTTAAATTTTAAAACAGCAAAATGTATTGAAAACTTTATCTTTTACCTAGTCAACAAACAGCCATCTCAGTGCGAACTGCACTCTATTTTCTTTTTGATAAACAAAACAATTTGTTTTAATTAAATTTTAAATAAAGTCTTTTAGCTTACTTATCGTAAATATACTGTACTTCAAATTCTCTCACCAATACAGCTGCAAAACATTTTTGGACATCATTGATTTATTTGTATTTTTGTTGGTGTTCACTACTTTTATTGTAGTGTGAGAATCACATTATACCCTGTAGGAAATGTCAATGATGAAAATGTACTGATTAGTTTTTGACTTTGTCACTAGTACTACTCTCTAATTATTACCATCCAGGCAGTTAGTTACTGGTACATTTCTATAATATACCTGCATACAAATGTATGTATATGGACAAGTTGTTGGCAATTCCACCACAAAAACGTTATATCTGTTTTCTCTCTTTGTTTTATACTGGCGGATAGAAGAAAACTTATTATACTACAATTGTCACTAGAATTTTAGTGTTGCTACAAAGACACTTGGTCCCAGTCTGACTGCATTGTAGTGACAAGCGATCTGTGAATTTGTGTGTGTATAGTAATCATTATTTGATAAACTTTGGTTTGCTGCTGTGAGTTGTCGTTGCTATGCGTATGTAGGGTTATTGTATGTATGCATTTATGTTAGGATCCCTGGTGAATTAATCTATAGATGCAGCTAGTGGTAAACCTGATAGATGTTTGGAATGGAGGAGGATAGGGAATGTATTTGGTAATGTATGTATGTATGTTTATATTGTTGGATTAATGTATGTAATTGTAAATATTTTTGCTTTGAAGAAAATCATTGCTTGTGTGAATAGTAGTAGGGAACTGCGGATCCCACCGCAATTAAAATTGTGAAATTTTAATTACCCCAATTTTAAAATTTGTGAAATTTGATACCTACGAGGGTGGTTCAATAAGTCCGTCCGATTTTTTGTTTACATAAGGAGTTTTTGTTTACATTAACTTTGTGTTAACGGGTAATTTTTTTGGGGTGACATTAATTGTGTCAACGGGTTTTTTTGTGGGGGGTGGATTAAGGGGTTTCATAAGATTAAGATTTCATAGGTATACATATATGCCGACTGGAAAATCATGAAAATGATTTTCCTAATACCAACGGGAAAATCATGAAAATGATTTTTCCTAATACCAACGGGAAAGTCAAGAAATAATTTTTCCTAATACCAATGGGGGAGTTGTGAAACTTAATTTTTCCTAATGCCTACGGCAATGCATGATTATTTTTCCTAATGCCGACGGCAATACATAATTAGTTTTTTCAAATGCCGACGGCAATACATAATTACTATATTTCTTAATGCCGACGGCAAAACATGATTACTATATTTCTTAATGCCGACGGGAAAATGATTTTTCCAAAGGGAAAATTTACAGTGTTGCCAGACTGTATAAATTTGTTATCGTAATACTATATCAGTAATATCAGAGAAAATAGATTTGATGACTACTACGCGATTCTCATATGAATCGTGGGAATGTGTTGTGTTATTTCCTAACGCTATAAAATGATTATAAATAAAATAAATTGTTTATAAATAAAATAATTAAATAAATTAATTTAATTTATTTAATTATTTTATTTATTTATTTATAAAATTTTCTCATGTATGTGAACACCCTAATGCTTGTGTGTGGGTGGTCCAGCTTGATTGTCGCTGGTAATTGCATATTGTGTTTATTTGTTTAAGAAAAATTTATTTCATAACATTATGAAATTCTTGAATGTGTATGTATGTACATACATATGTATGTATGTACATACATATGTATGTATGTACATTTGTGCGATCGTGAGAACTTGTGCGTGGAATATTTTATTGAATACATTTTTATTTATTTTAAAGCAGAGGATTTTCAACTAAGTACACTCATCAGCAGAGAAACAAAAAGCAAACATTTGCAAGTAAGCAAAAAACTTTACTTCTTCTCCTTCCCACCTCCTTCTATTCCCTTTATGTAGTTTGTATTTGAAATAAGAAAACACTTGTACATTCTTTTATTTTGTATACATTTATGGTTTAAAATTTTTTTAAATTTTATTTAAATATTAATGTATTTACATACATTAATATTTTAAAAAGTAAAAAGATCATTTAAAGCAAGACATTTCTTTTGTTAGTAAAATAGCATTTTTTAATGTGCATACACCAAATCTGGTTACTTGATTTCCATTTGTTTAAAGTTGATGCAGCCTATATCCTCAACGTTAAAAATTTTTCGGTGTAACATTTTTTCCAACCATAGTCTTTTTTCTTCACCTTTTACGTAAATTTTAGAACATCTTGCGTTGGCTTTCAAAAAATTGCAAACGCTATGAAATGAAACTGATCCAGCAGTCCAGCTTAGGTGATGATAGTTTTTTGTTAGCCACTTTGCTTCTCTTTGCTTTTTTATTGATAAGCATTTAAAATCAAATGGTGGTTTTATAATGAAATTGTTATATTCATAATTGTTGAAAACAATCGCTACTTCTTTTGCGATGAAATGGTTTGAATTAGTTTTGAAACCTTGTAAGTCTATAAAAATTATGTTATTTTCCATATTATTCAATTTATAACACTTTTCGAACTTGTCCTTTGATGGGTATATATTCTATTATACGATCATGAATAAGAATGCAGTAAGCTGATGTCTTTGCTGCAATATTAGTTCCTGTTTCAAATTCTATTTTTATATCAATCGGTCCATTATTGAGTGATTCATTCTGATGACTGACATCTACTACAATAATAGGAGCTTTTGTCTTAAAGTCTGATGCAGTTAGAAGCGGTTGAGATTCTTTCATATAGCAGCTTTGTTGGAATCTTAGATACATATCATATAGAATTGCATAACGTTCATTTTTGAACTTTATGTTTAGATCATCATACGGGTATGAGATTGAATTTAAATGTACTTTTAAATTAGTCAAATCACAATGAACAAACTTATTTTCTTGTTGAAAAGCTATCAACACAAAACGGGGGCGTTCTCTATTTGCAGCCAGTTTAACATTCTAAATATGGCTAGTTCCTGTGTTTAATTGTGGATTAATATGACAATCCCAACTGCGAAATGCCATGAGTATAGAAGCACCATTGTTAATAATTTTAATCATATTCAATTTGCTAAGGTCAGATAATTGAACATTATTAATTAGTTATGTAAAATTTTTTTTAAAAATCATGAACAAGTTTTTTTTTTTCATTTGTTAAAACTTATTTTTTTAAAAAAACATATATATTAAAAATTTTTAATTCATATATTTGTAAATATTCATTAACATGATAAAATATTTTGGAATTAACATTCACATTTTTCAAAATTTAACATTTTTAGGACATATAATGTTAAAAATATTTATTATCATTTCAAAAACCGTTCAAAAAAAACTTTTTTTCAATTAATGTTGTTAATATTATTAACATGAACAAATATTGTAGACTTATACCTATTTTGTCTTATAACCAAAACTTTTCAAAAATTGTAAAAAAATTTTATGACACACATTGTTATTTTTGTAATTGAAAGGAGCAAAAAGAAAAAAAGAAAAATTTAATTTCAAATATAAAAATATCCTGAAGAAGTTAACCAAAGGTTAACGAAATATCGAAGTACTAAAATAATAATAAACATTGACCTAAAGCTCAAAAAATTAGTTTAATTGAATATATTGAAAAAGGTCGAAAAATTAGATAAAAGAATTTGATAATATAATTGTGAGCCCATAAAAACAAAACATAAAAGTGATGGATAGTGATATACTCAATATGAATAGATACAGAACTTATCAAGATAGGAGAACAGAATACAACGGATACAAGCGTGTAATGAACAGAAACATTTTCAACAGAACTTATAGAAGAGATAATCAAAATGAGCAAACTATTAGCAACAATGTAGCAAGATATCAAGAAAGGTATTATATACAGGAGAATAGAGAAAGCAATATAGCCAGAAGAGTAAGAGAAGGAAGAAACCACAATAATTATGAAAATATGAGAGAAAATCATACACAAACAATAACAGATTCAGGAGAAGAAAAGAAGACAAAAATTTTGAAAACAATAATAGAAGAAACGGATATAGTATACTTAAAAAGAATAATGAGACGAGATGGACCATAAATAGGTATAAGAAAATCAGGGAAAAAATTATAAAATGTAAAGCAACAATAACGTTTCTAATTTGTTGCCGGAATAAAGGTATTATTCCTAATTTCATAAAAAATTCCACTAAAAATATTTTTACTATTTTTCATGGTAACGGTAAAACATCTACACAATCGATGATTTCGAGGAATATTGAAAATTTTCAAAGCAAGTTGCTAACTTGGCAATAAAGCAAAAACACGATAACCTTAAGTATTTCAAAATGGAATCATCAATTATTGAAACAACATTAAGAAGAATTTTAAATATTCAAGAAATAACTAATTTCTTAGAATATACAAAAAGATTAGAAGAGACATATACAAAAAGAATTAAAAAGGTACATATTAAAAAATATAATTGTCTGGTTAATTTACAAGAAAGAGAATTAGGAATCAGGTTAAATCAAAATTGGTTTGTCAATAAATCAAATGTAGTTTTTCCTTTTGATGTACGATACATATTATCTTTAGGAAAGAAACATGCATTACCAATACAAGGAAATGATTTTCCTATTACGAAAGTAATAGCAGATGGTGAAGACTTCATCCAGACTATACAAGATAGGGAAAAACAGGACATAATTAGATCAAGATTTACTACTACTGTTGATAGTCACATCAACAAAAGTAGTTTGACCAATAGGGATAAATATATGATAAATTGTGTAAAATCAGCTAAAAAATTTTTGGAATTAAATAATAATGTAATTATTTTAAATGCAGATAAGGGAAACGTTACAGTTGCTATGAATAAAAGTGACTATGATGTGAGAATCGATAATATTTTAAGTGATGTTGCAACATATAATCTAGTTAATAGAGATCCTACTAGTAGATTACAAAAATGTAATAATGATTTAGTTGAAGAACTTTTTAGAGCAAATATTATTTCTAATTTAGAAAAATATAAATTAAAGACAAATGACGCAAATTCTAAAAAAGAAGAAGAAGTTAACCAAAGGTTAACGAAATATCGAAGTACTAAAATAATAATAAACATTGACCTAAAGCTCAAAAAATTAGTTTAATTGAATTTAGCTTTTTCAGTAGAAACAGTCGATCGTACGAGATCTTCGTCGTTCTTATTGCGGAGGAGTATCAATTCATGTTTTCGATTTAATATAACTTTGTTGTAGTCTTCAGCGAAACCTAGAAGCATTTTTAGAGGTACATAGAAATTGAAAAATCCATTTGCAAGAGTGACATCGTCAATTTTGTTCCATCCAGCATTTTGCATCACATTGCTTTCGTTTGGTGATAGAGAAACCAAGTTTTTTATGGTGCTCGTGGCTCCTAAATATCTAGCATGATAAATTTCAATTCCAATGAGCTCATAGCGAATTTCATCAAATAGATATGCTAAAAAGTTGTTTTTTAATTTAAAGTTCTCTGAAGAAGAAGATTTAGGGGTATTATCATCGGCAACAAACCCCTCTACATAAATGTAGCTCTTACTGGGTAGCACGTATAAATCTTGATTTTGTATTGAAATTCTGATTTCATCATTATTGTTGTAAGATTGTAAGTATGGTACATATGTATGATAGTCCTTTTTGATTATATTATCATCAGAGAAATGTTTATCTACGACATCTATTATTGAACTCATTTTGTCTTCAATTTAAAATTCAAGGACTTTAGAAAATTTTTATTTGATGTTGTTAGTGCTTTCTGTTGAAGTGGTTGCTTTAATGTTCTTGTTGTTGTTACTGCTTTATTTTTCAATGTATTTGTGTTGTATATTAGCATTATTTAGTTGACCTCAAATGTATTCGTATTGTAATTTCCTCTCCTCGAAAATTAATTAAATCACCGTGTTGATCAACTACGCGCAGCGCTAGTGAACTTATCTCTCTGGTGTTCACAGGTAAATAGATGAGATTTCTTGGAACCTCATCTATTTTATAGCCTGGAGGCACATTAATCGGAAATTCATGAAGTGTATGCGATTTGGAGTTATTCATATATGTGTTAATAGCGATACTACTTTCAATTCGCAAGAGATTCACTTTAAAAATATTAACTGGAAGATCTGAGTAATAATATTTGTTTAGTGTTAGGATTTTGCTATTGAATCCTAAAAGTCTTCCAATTGTGTTGTCTTTATTAAAATATACAGGATCTTTGGAACTATTAACTTTAACTTGCATTGTATTGTTATTGACTTCAGAGTCTTCTGTATTGCTCTTGTATAAAATCTACAATATCATTCAATTCGTAAGATCCAATTGGTATTTCAATTGTATGTTCCCCTATATGAAATATATTGTTGTAGGTGTCGACATTTGGAATGCTGTTGTATGAATGAAAATCAGTTAGAGCACACTCATATGCACCATGTAATTCAATAAGAGGAAAGTAACTAGCAGATAATTCTGATGAGTTAGAGCTCAGAGTAAGTGTTATTGACATTGTAACAGACTGATTACAATAAAATAAATTTTAGTACACAGTATGGTTTATAAGCATGATTTATATATTATTTCATTTTCTTATTTCAAAATTAACATTAGTTTCTTAACATTACTGCTATTGTTGTTGATGATGGTGTTCAGCTATAATATTTCATTCTTACTTATCCAAGAATTGTGTTGATTAGAAAATCCCAACCATTTAACGTATACCTCCTTTCCTTTAGTTTTAAGAACCTTTTCAACTAGATATGTATTTGGATATCTAGTTTTCGAAAGTTCTTCAGTATAGAATCCACCTTTAATAGGATTACCAAGATAATCTTCTAATATGAATGTTGTAGGATTTGTATTTTGAACTCTTTTAATTGTGAAAATTTCTGTGGTCCAATTTGGAGTATAACCTTTTTCAAATGTATGCTTATATTTGCTTATGCGTACATGATCTCCTACATTAAATTTCGACATTTTATAAATTTTCAAATGACTGTATACTGTATTTAGTAGCTTTTGCTCATTTGTTGAGTTGACTTTAATCGGAGACATTTTAATGGTGCGATGAACTTTTCTATTGTATGCATTAATTAAATCTTTGTATATATCAATCCACTTATATGAACCAGTAAAGCTAAATTCTTTCCACATCATTCCTTTCAATGTTCTGTTAAATCGTTCTACTATTGATGCTTTCATACTGCTATATGTTGAGTAGTGATTAATGTTGTATTTATCCATTAATTTTCCAAAGTGTTTGTTGAAAAATTCTTTACCATCATCTGTTTGTAAGTTTTTTGGTACTCGTCCTAATACAAAAATATTTTCCATCGCCTTGGTTGTTTCGAGTGCAGATTCAGTTTTTAGTGGTACTGCCCATGCAAATTTTGAAAATGTGTCAATTACAGTTAAGAAAAATCGATAATTTCTGTTTTCTCTAGAATATATCCCCATTTCAACTAAATCAGCTTGCCAAAGATCATCTATTCCTTTCATTACAACTCTACGACGTATAAAAACTTTTCCAGCTTGCTTATGCAGTTCGTTTACTAAATTTCTTTTTGAAGACATTAAGTTGTTTTACAGATTTTTTGGAGAGTGTTTTGATCTACTTTGCGCACTTTCAGCTATTGATACGAACATGTAATTTTCCAATCTATAAATTTTCTCATTAAGCTGTTCAATTTGTTCTTCAAAGGATGTTTTAATTTGTAGAATATCTTTTTGAATTTTATAATTTTCTTCTATATCTAATTTTATTTCGCGTTGTAGCTCCTCAATTTGCATTTGAATATCTTCTCGAATTATAGTATTATCTTCCTTAAAGTATGTTAATAATTTCTCTTCTAATTTTTCGATTTGAGTTTGCAGAAAGAATTTATTGATAACATCGGTTTTCGCCGGAGCTTTTGCAACATTTTTGATTCTTTTGTTTTGGACATCAATGTTGTTGTTCGTATCCATAAAGAACCCCAGCAGTTAAGGTGCATTTTTCAAAGAAATTATGCTGCTAGTATCGTTTAAATAGTCTCCAAATTTATAACAGACATGCTTTATATACTTTATTAAAGTTAATGTATTATATTCGCTTCACGTAGTTCTTCAATAATTGATACAATCTCGTTATTGTGATTAGTATGACCTGCACCTTGTGATGCAAGCAGTAGTCGAAGACGATCTACTTACTCATTTGAATCGTCCAGTATATATAAGTTGGCTTATGGGAGTTAAATTCCATCATTCCATCACCTAAATAACTACCTTTTGGCTTAGATCCTGTTGATTCGGTTAAATTCTTTTGATTTTTCTCGTCAGTAAATTTCTTAGTAATATGTTTGTATTTATATCCTCTAGTACTCTTAATTTGACCATCAGGTTTATAGTCTCTTCTATATGCATTAGTAGTAGTTAAAATCTTTTTATAGATTTCGAGTTCAAATTTATCATAATTTTTTGGTATTTTATGAAACATTAGAGAAAATAGTCCTGGTGTTAGAGCCCATATTTGACCACCAACTTGTATTTTATCTTCGTTAAGTTTGAGGTTACTATCACCAAATTTCCATTCATTATTGAAATCTTTATGTGGACCATAGTTTGTATCTAATTCATTTCTTCCTTCCAAGACTGATAAGTCAGTATAAGTATCTTCTGTATTGGAAGTCTGTGAGTAAAAATCATCTTCATCATCGTCATCGTCATTCACAGTATTAGCATCATTAAACAAGATGGTATTATGGAATATTGTTCCTTCTGCTAGTTTCTTTGGTGTACTTGTCTCTATCTTGACTGATGTTTTTTCAGGTTTAAAACTTATATTATTTTCAACTTCTGTCTTCATTTTACTTTCTTCTTTTATGGGAATTCTTTTAATATTTTTAGAACTATTTATGAATTCTTTGAGTGGTTCTGTTATAGGTTTAAATGTATCTCTTAGTTGTTCACGTGTATCTATTTCACAAGTTTTTATACTACGAAGCTTTTTCTTCAAGACATTTCTTGTCAAAACCAACTGTTTTAAAATTTTCTCATCCATGTTTAGCAAATAAGAGATATCAGCTATTAGATCAGGTATCAGCTATCAGATCAGCTTATTAGGACCTGGTCTGGTTTTAAGATCAGCTTATCAGGACCTGGTCTGGTTTTCAGATCAGCTTATCAGGTATCAGATGAGGTTATAGCAAATAGATATATCAAGTTTAAAGTTAGATTAATAACTAAAAGTAATTTTTTATGAGTAGTTGCTTATGAAATAGTCAAATTGCTTTCTGTAGTGACCATGGTTTAATTCGTTATCTTTGCTTATCATCAAAAATCCACATTTATCCTTCCTTTTCCGTAAAAAATATATTGTACATCTACCAGTTTCACGTCCTTCCTCACAGTTCGGATCGTACCATGGGCAGTTTCCAAAATGCCCTTCATTGTTGTCTTCGTCTTCTATTATGCCATATTATTCGTTCTCATCCAGCATATTTTGGAAAAATTTTATCATCTCCCAATGATCAAAAAGCCTGAAGCTTTCAAAATCTCTTATAAATTGGTTTAGAGTACGTCTAATTTGGCTCATTTTATTTGCTGATAAATCAATGATGATGAATGTTGGAAGGTTTTTTAAGACTAATTTGTTCTTTAAATTTTTCAAATATCTATACAATCATCTCTATTCCATATTTCTTTTTAGCACTCTATCTCTCTCTAACCCTTTTCTCTCTATAACTATCTCTTTCTCTCTATAACTATCTCTTTCTCTCTATCACTATCCCCCACTTATTCACTATTTCACAATAATTATTTTCGATTAGCCTTCTTGAAGTCATCATCGCTACTTTTAAGATCATTTCCAGTTAAACATTCAAAGTGAGAAGAACTGAATAAAAAAATGGACTCCACAACAAATCTAATTTCAAAATTTAATTCTCTAAACAACAAAACATTAATCCACATAAAGGAAAAATTCATAAAAAATCCAAAATGGAAAAAAGTGCCAAAACTAATTACTTTCGGGTAAAGTCACATAACTCATGAGCAAAGAACACGAAATTAAGAACACTTGATCCTTTTTTCCGTTTTGAATTTTTTATGAATTTAAAAAAAAAATTTAATTTTTAGGCAAAAATGACCTTTAGTTATTAAAAAAATATTTTTTTGCCTCCACAAATTTATTTTTAACTTCGAAAGTGTTGCACATATAAGAAAACGGTATAGAAACAGATTAGAGAAATTGTAATTCTTAATTTTTCTAAATTTGTTTCATCAAAATCGGACAAGTGAAAAAGAAAAAATTTAAAAGGTCATAAAAAAAACTGACACATACGAACGCCAAACCCTTTGAGGGTTTTACTATACTGACCTAGTACCATCACCCTGACTTGTAATTTCTCACCCCCCAGACAATAATCCCAAAAATGTTCCACAGTGTTATTAGCATCATTAAATAAGATGGTATTATCGAATATTGTTCCTTCTGCTGGTTTCTTTGGTGTACTTGTCTCTACCTTGACTGATGTTTTTTCAGGTTTAAAACTTGTATTATTTTCTACTTTCTTCTTTCATGGGAATGCTTGCAATATTTTTAGAACTACTTATGAATTCTTTGAGTGGTTCTGTTATAGGTTTAAATGTATCTCTTAGTTTTTCACGTGTACCTATTTCACCAGTTTTTATACTACGAAGCTTTTTTTCAAGACATTTCTTGTCAACACCAACTGTTTTAAAATTTTCTTATCCATGTTTAACAAATAAGAGGTATCAGCTATTAGATCAGGTATCAGCTATCAGACCAGGTTATCAGGACCTTTTCTGGTTTTTAGATCAGCTTATTAGGACCTGGTCTGGTTTTCAGATCAGCTTATCAGGACCTGGTCTGGTTTTCAGATCAGCTTATTAGGACCTGGTTTGGTTTTCAGATCAGCTTATAAGGACCTGGTCTGGTTTTCAGATCAGCTTATCAGGACCTGGTATGGTTTTCAGATCAGCTTATCAGGACCTGATCTGGTTTTCAGATCAGCTTATTAGGACCTGGTCTGGTTTTCAGATCAGCTTATTATGACCTGGTCTGGTTTTCAGATCAGCTTATCAGGACCTGGTCTGGTTTTCAGATCAGCTTATCAGGTATCAGATGAGGTTATAGCAAATAGATGTATCAAGTTTAAAGTTAGACTAATAACTAAAGGTAATTTTTTATGAGTAGTTGCTTATATACTTATGAAATAGTCAAATTGCTTTCTGTAGCGACCATCGTTTAATTCGTTATCTTTGATTATCATCAAAAATCCATATTTATCCTTCCAACATTCTCCACAAATTTCTTGAAACTTTTCATAGCTCATGTCGCTGGCAACATGATCCTTATAAACATGCTTCATATTTGTCTCATCTTGCTTAAAAATTATAATAACATTTGCATTGTCTCTTATTAAATGCTTGGGAATTCTGGTATAAGTTTCACACAGGTAGAATGAATCAACATCCCTATGTCGCCCCATACAAAAATATGTACGTATATTATTCTGCTTTTCACATGCAACATCATCAAATATCATAATTGAATTAGTTTTAGCTTCGTCAGGTGGAATAACTGATTCATTATCGGTGAATGTATAATACCCCATACCTTTAATTGGTTAAATGAGTTTCTTTAGGTATTCATATTTGGGTTGATAGAGAGATTTTGAGTATAAATAGATGTTTTCAAACTTGAGTCCATTAGGACTTTCTAGCAAGCCAATCATAACATTAGTCTTTCCACAATTTGATGGTCCCACTATTAGAGCACGAATAGAATTTGGTAAGAGAGGACTATGCTTTATTTTTGAACTGATGTTCGCTGAATCATCAATATTACGAACTAAAATATTTTTATGTTGTTTTACTAAATGCATTTTTGTAACTAAATGCATTTCATATATATTACCTCTTATATAGGAAAAATTAGATAATATGGTTATACGATATCAGAAAACTTTTAGTCATAAAAACACCGTCGTTGGAGGAGGTCTAGTAGACAAAATAATAAACTCTCTACCTGTTGAACTTCATCTACCTGGATATCAGTACTGTGGACCTGAAACAAAACTACAAAAACGTTTAAATCGAGGTGATAAAGGAATTAATTTATTGGACTCTGCGTGTAAAAATCAAGATATTGCTTATTCCAAAAATAAGGATTTAAGTACCAGACATAAAGCTGATAAAATACTTGAAAACTCCGCTTGGGATCGAGTTTTATCAAAAGATAGTAGTCTTGCTGCAAAATCATTTGCATATATGGTTACTAACGCAATGAAAGCCAAAACAAAATTTGGTATGGGTGTGGAGAAAAAGAAAAATGTTAAAAAGAACAAACTAAATCTTAAAACATTATTTAGAACATCAATTACAGCTGCAACAAAAATACTAAAAAAAGAAAAACCATTAGATATTAACTCAGCTATTAAAATTGCACGAAAAACTATTAACAAGTCATTAAGAAAGTCTCAAATTATAGTACCACGTGTAATACGTGTTCCAAAAATTGGTGGTTTTTTACCTCTAATACCGATTTTAACTGCTCTGGGTGCAATTGGTAGTCTAACAACTGGAGGTGCTGCCATAGCTAAAGCTGTAAATGCAACAAAGAGTGCTAAAAATCAACTTGATGGAAAAGGACTTTACTTAAAACCATATAAAAAGGGTTATGGTTTAGTTCATAAAGAGGAATCAAAAAACTCTTAGAGATGCTGCCCAACCGACCACTTTTTGATGTGGACCTTAACCGTTTCTCTATAAATATTCCATATTTTAGAGGTGTTTTCATGTTGAGTACTCCACCAAAACGAAGAAAGAAAATTTCATGTGGAATAATCAATTTAGATGTATCAACAGGACCTGGTACACTTTGGATAGCATATTATAAAAACATCAATGAAAAAGAATATTTCGACAACTTTGGAAACTTACAACCTCCTTCAGAACTAGTCAAATATCTTAATACAAATACAAAATACAACTATAATCAGCATCAGAATTTTAATACATTTACCTGTGGACATTTATTCTTAAATTTCTTTATGAAATAACTGAAAATATTAAATAAAAACATAAACATTTATATTTTACAAAACTCCACTTAGGCAATATGATCCGCCCCAGAGATCTTTAATATCGTCATCTGTCAAAGTATTATATCGTTTAGGCAGGAACATTATATGTTTATTCATTTCAACTTTTAGCGTTGCTCCATATTTTGTTGTTACATGTTTCACATTTCGAATAGTATACTTCATGGACGTGTCAAGCTCCTTTAAGTGGATTAAGGTTTTGTTGTTTAGAGAATTAAATTTGGAAATTAGATTTGTTGTGGAGTCAATTTTTTTATTCAGTTCTTCTCACTTTGAATTTTTAAATGAAAATGATCTTAAAAGTAGCGATGATGACTTCAAGAAGGCTAATCGAAAATAATTATGGTGAAATAGTGAATAAGTGGGGGATAGTGATAGAGAGAAAGAGATAGTTATAGAGAGAAAAGGGTTAGAGAGAGATAGAGTGCTAAAAAGAAATATGGAATAGAGATGATTGTATAGATATTTGAAAAATTTAAAGAACAAATTAGTCTTAAAAAACCTTCCAACATTCATCATCATTGATTTATCAGCAAATAAAATGAGCCAAATTAGACGTACTCTAAACCAATTAATAAGAGATTTGGAAAGCTTCAGGCTTTTTGATCATTGGGAGATGATAAAATTTTTCCAAAATATGCTGGATGAGAACGAATAATATGGCATAATAGAAGACGAAGACAACACTGAAGGGCATTTTGGAAACTGCCCATGGTACGATCCGAACTGTGAGGAAGGACGTGAAACTGGTAGATGTACAATATATTTTTTACGGAAAAGGAAGGATAAATGTGGATTTTTGATGATAAGCAAAGATAACGAATTAAACGATGGTCACTACAGAAAGCAATTTGACTATTTCATAAGCAACTACTCATAAAAAATTACTTTTAGTTATTAATCTAACTTTAAACTTGATATATCTATTTGCTATAACCTCATCTGATACCTGATAAGCTGATCTGAAAACCAGACCAGGTCCTGATAAGCTGATCTTAAAACCAGACCAGGTCCTAATAAGCTGATCTGAAAACCAGAGCAGGTCCTAATAAGCTTATCTGCAAACCAGACCAGGTCCTGATAACCTGGTCTGATAGCTGATACCTGATCTAATAGCTGATACCTCTTATTTGCTAAACATGGATGAGAAAATTTTAAAACAGTTGGTTTTGACAAGAAATGTCTTGAAGAAAAAGCTTCGTAGTATAAAAACTTGTGAAATAGATACACGTGAACAACTAAGAGATACATTTAAACCTATAACAGAACCACTCAAAGAATTCATAAATAGTTCTAAAAATATTAAAAGCATTCCCATAAAAGAAGAAAGTAAAATGAAGACAGAAGTTGAAAATAATACAAGTTTTAAACCTGAAAAAACATCAGTCAAGATAGAGACAAGTACACCAAAGAAACTAGCAGAAGGAACAATATTCCATAATACCATCTTGTTTAATGATGCTAATACTGTGAATGACGATGACGATGATGAAGATGATTTTTACTCACAGACTTCCAATACAGAAGATACTTATACTGACTTATCAGTCTTGGAAGGAAGAAATGAATTAGATACAAACTATGGTCCACATAAAGATTTCAATAATGAATGGAAATTTGGTGATAGTAACCTCAAACTTAACGAAGATAAAATACAAGTTGGTGGTCAAATATGGGCTCTAACACCAGGACTATTTTCTCTAATGTTTCATAAAATACCAAAAAATTATAATAAATTTGAACTCGAAATCTATAAAAAGATTTTAACTACTACTAATGCATATAGAAGAGACTATAAACCTGATGGTCAAATTAAGAGTACTAGAGGATATAAATACAAACATATTATTAAGAAATTTACTGACGAGAAAAATCAAAAGAATTTAACCGAATCAACAGGATCTAAGCCAAAAGGTAGTTATTTAGGTGATGGAATGATGGAATTTAACTCCCATAAGCCAACTTATATATACTGGACGATTCAAATGAGTAAGTAGATCGTCTTCGACTACTGCTTGCATCACAAGGTGCAGGTCATACTAATCACAATAACGAGATTGTATCAATTATTGAAGAACTACGTGAAGCGAATATAATACATTAACTTTAATAAAGTATATAAAGCATGTCTGTTATAAATTTGGAGACTATTTAAACGATACTAGCAGCATAATTTCTTTGAAAAATGCACCTTAACTGCTGGGGTTCTTTATGGATACGAACAACAACATTGATGTCCAAAACAAAAGAATCAAAAATGTTGCAAAAGCTCCGGCGAAAACCGATGTTATCAATAAATTCTTTCTGCAAACTCAAATCGAAAAATTAGAAGAGAAATTATTAACATACTTTAAGGAAGATAATACTATAATTCGAGAAGATATTCAAATGCAAATTGAGGAGCTACAACGCGAAATAAAATTAGATATAGAAGAAAATTATAAAATTCAAAAAGATATTCTACAAATTAAAACATCCTTTGAAGAACAAATTGAACAGCTTAATGAGAAAATTTATAGATTGGAAAATTACATGTTCGTATCAATAGCTGAAAGTGCGTCAAGTAGATCAAAACACTCTCCAAAAAATCTGTAAAACAACTTAATGTCTTCAAAAAGAAATTTAGTAAACGAACTGCATAAGCAAGCTGGAAAAGTTTTTATACGTCGTAGAGTTGTAATGAAAGGAATAGATGATCTTTGGCAAGCTGATTTAGTTGAAATGGGGATATATTCTAGAGAAAACAGAAATTATCGATTTTTCTTAACTGTAATTGACACATTTTCAAAATTTGCATGGGCAGTACCACTAAAAACTGAATCTGCACTCGAAACAACCAAGGCGATGGAAAATATTTTTGTATTAGGACGAGTACCAAAAAACTTACAAACAGATGATGGTAAAGAATTTTTCAACAAACACTTTGGAAAATTAATGGATAAATACAACATTAATCACTACTCAACATATAGCAGTATGAAAGCATCAATAGTAGAACGATTTAACAGAACATTGAAAGGAATGATGTGGAAAGAATTTAGCTTTACTGGTTCATATAAGTGGATTGATATATACAAAGATTTAATTAATGCATACAATAGAAAAGTTCATCGCACCATTAAAATGTCTCCGATTAAAGTCAACTCAACAAATGAGCAAAAGCTACTAAATACAGTATACAGTCATTTGAAAATTTATAAAATGTCGAAATTTAATGTAGGAGATCATGTACGCATAAGCAAATATAAGCATACATTTGAAAAAGGTTATACTCCAAATTGGACTACAGAAATTTTCACAATTACAAGAGTTCAAAATACAAATCCTACAACATTCATATTAGAAGATTATCTTGGTAATCCTATTAAAGGTGGATTCTATACTGAAGAACTTTCGAAAACTAGATATCCAAATACATATCTAGTTGAAAAGGTTCTTAAAACTAAAGGAAAGGAGGTATACGTTAAATGGTTGGGATTTTCTAATCAACACAATTCTTGGATAAGTAAGAATGAAATATTATAGCTGAACACCATCATCAACAACAATAGCAGTAATGTTAAGAAACTAATGTTAATTTTAAAATAAGAAAATGAAATAAATATGTAAATCATGCTTATAAACCATACTGTGTACTAAAATTTATTTTATTATAATCAGTCTGTTACAATGTCAATAACACTTACTCTGAGCTCTAACTCATCAGAATTATCTGCTAGTTACTTTCCTCCTATTGAATGACATGGTGCATATGAGTGTGCTCTAACTGATTTTCATTCATACAACAGCATTCCAAATGTAGATACCTACAACAATATATTTCATATAGGGGAACATACAATTGAAATACCAATTGGATCTTACGAATTGAATGATATTGTAGATTTTATACAAGAGCAATACAGAAGACTCTGTCCAGAAAATAAGATTTTTATTGAAGTCAATAACAATACAATGCAAGTTAAAGTTAATAGTTCCAAAGATCCTGTATATTTTAATAAAGACAACACAATTGGAAGACTTTTAGGATTCAATAGCAAAATCCTAATACCAAACAAATATTATTACTCAGATCTTCCAGTTAATATTTTTAAAGTGAATCTCTTGCGAATTGAAAGTAGTATCGCTATTAACACATATATGAATAACTCCAAATCGCATACACTTCATGAATTTCCGATTAATGTGCCTCCAGGCTATAAAATAGATGAGGTTCCAAGAAATCTCATCTATTTACCTGTGAACACCAGAGAGATAAGTTCACTAGCGCTGCGCGTAGTTGATCAGCACGGTGATTTAATTAATTTTCGAGGAGAGGAAATTACAATACGAATACATTTGAGGTCAACTAAATAATGCTAATATACAACACAAATACATTGTAAAATAAAGCAGTAACAACAACAAGAACATTATTAAAGCAACCACTTCAACAGAAAGCACTAACAACATCAAATAAAAATTTTCTAAAGTCCTTGAATTTTAAATTGACGACAAAATGAGTTCAATAATAGATGTCGTAGATAAACATTTCTCTGATGATAATATAATAAAAAAGGACTATCATACATATGTACCATACTTACAATCTTACAACAATAATGATGAAATCAGAATTTCAATACAAAATCAAGATTTATACGTGCTACCCAGTAAGAGCTACATTTATGTAGAGGGGTTTGTTGCCGATGATAATACCCCTAAATCTTCTTCTTCAGAGAACTTTAAATTAAAAAACAACTTTTTAGCATATCTATTTGATGAAATTCGCTATGAGCTCATTGGAATTGAAATTTATCATACTAGATATTTAGGAGCCACGAGCACCATAAAAAACTTGGTTTCTCTATCACCAAACGAAAGCAATGTGATGCAAAATGCTGGATGGAACAAAATTGACGATGTCACTCTTGCAAATGGATTTTTCAATTTCTATGTACCTCTAAAAATGCTTCTAGGTTTCGCTGAAGACTACAACAAAGTTATATTAAATGGAAAACATGAATTGATACTACTCCGCAATAAGAACGATGAAGATCTCGTACGCTCGAGTGTTTCTACTGAAAAAGCTAAATTCAATTAAACTAATTTTTTGAGCTTTAGGTCAATGTTTATTATTATTTTAGTACTTCGATATTTCGTTAACCTTTGGTTCACTTCTTCAGGATATTTTTATATTTGAAATTAAATTTTTCTTTTTTTCTTTTTTCTCCTTTCAATTAAAAAAATAACAATGTGTGTCATAAAAATTTTTTACTATTTTTGAAAAGTTTTGGTTATAAAACAAAATAGGTATAAGTCTACAATATTTGTTCATGTTAATAATATTAACAACATTAATTGAAAAAAAGTTTTTTAACATATACATTTTTTGAACGGTTTTTAGAAATGATAATAAATATTTTTAACATTATATGTCCTAAAAATTTTAAATTTTGAAAAATGTGAATGTTAATTCCAAAATATTTTATCATGTTAATGAATATTTACAAAAATATGAATTAAAAATTTTTAATATATATTTTTTTTTTAAAAAATAAGTTTTAACAAATGAAAAAAAACTTGTTCATGATTTTTTAAAAAAATTTTACATAACTAATTAATAATTATATACACAAAAAAATTAACTACATTAATTAATTAAACTTTTTTTTTATATTATTTTATATTTTTTTTAGAAAAATAACATTAACAAACAAAAATATTTTATTGGATGTTTCTTTCTTAAACCATATTCTTGTTCTTATGCAATAAATATCTATAAGTCTGCGCTACATTAGCAGTATCTGTTCTGAAATTCATTCTCTGATCTGGTGGAACATCTATAATGTGTAACATTTCTAACATATATCTACGTTTATAATTAAGTTCTGTGTTCAAAACTGAAATATTATCAAAATCTGGATAATGATCTAAATCTAAGCAATGTGAAGATAAAGCTGTCTTATGTGGATTAATATTCCTATACCTTTGATCTGTTTTATGTCCCGCTAATCTTGTCTTTAATTTATTCTTTGTTGTGCCTACATACATTTTGTCGCATCTCTCGTTGTCGTTTCCTTTACATGGTATTTTGTAAATTACATTAGATCTATCTAGTTTTTTAATCCTATCTTTAGTGTTGGTAAATAAATTTCCTAAAGTATTATACATCTTATATGCCATCTTATACTTTGTATTATCATATAATTCTGACTTTTCTAATCTTTCTGTCATTTTTGGTACATATACTATAGATTTATAAATTTTTGGTTCATTATTATTATTATTATTATTATTATTATTATTATTATTATTATTATTATTATTATTATTATTATTATTATTATTATTATTACTATTATTATTATTATTATTATTATTATTATTATTATTATTATTATTATTATTATTATTATTATTATTATTATTATTATTATTATTATTATTATTATTATTATTATAATTATCTTTATTTTTATTAAATTGTCTTATTAATTTACAAGAAAGATTATAGGGGAAATTATTTTCGTTCAATATATTTATTATTTTCCTTCTATTCTTGTTATGAAATTCAATATCACTTATTGTTAATATTCGTTCTATTAGGTTCTTAGCTGTGTTAATTATCATCCACTTTGGATGTTTTGAATAATAATTAATAATCCTACCTGATGATGTTTGTTTTTGGTACCAATCTATTGATAATTTATTTCCCTTTTTTAATATTAATGTATCTAAATACGGAAGTACTGAGTTATTTTCTATTTCAATCGTAAATTTTATGTCTGGGTGAAAAGAATAATATAGTATTTATTTCATTTTCTGGAATTATGCAAAACAAATCATCAACATATTTCACCATAAACTTTGGTTTAATAGTTAATTTACTGATACATTCATCTAATAGTTTTTCCATCACTATATCAGCTATAACAGGTGAAGGTGGAGATCCCATAGGAAGACCTCTTTGTTGTTGGTATATTTTATCATTACATTTAAAATATCTACTGTCTACTATACAAAACTTTACAATACGTGAAAATAAACTCTTATTAATGTCTGTATATTGTGTTATCCTATTCCAATTTTCATCTATGATATTCATAGCCAAATCGACTGGTATGCTTGGAAATAGCGATACAACATCAAGGGATATTAATTTATCATCACTATCTAAACTTAGCTGTTTTATTCTGTTTTTAAAATCTAATGAATTAATGATATTATATTTTGAACTTATTGTTAATTTTTTTAGAATTTGTGTCATATATTTGCTAAGTTCATAAGATGGAGAATTTATACTAGAACAAATTGGTCTCAAGGGAAAATTATCTTTATGGATCTTTGGTAGTCCATATAATTTTGGAGAAACAGCAGTATTTGTCTTTAATTTATATTTTTCTAAATTAGAAATAATATTTGCTCTAAAAAGTTCTTCAACTAAATCATTATTACATTTTTGTAATCTACTAGTAGGATCTCTATTAACTAGATTATATGTTGCAACATCACTTAAAATATTATCGATTCTCACATCATAGTCACTTTTATTCATAGCAACTGTAACGTTTCCAAAAATTTTGTAGCTGATTTTACACAATTTATCATATATTTATCCCTATTGGTCAAACTACTTTTGTTGATGTGACTATCAACAGTAGTAGTAAATCTTGATCTAATTATGTCCTGTTTTTCCCTATCTTGTATAGTCTGGATGAAGTCTTCACCATCTGCTATTACTTTCATAATAGGAAAATCATTTCCTTGTATTGGTAATGCATGTTTCTTTCCTAAAGATAATATGTATCGTACATCAAAAGGAAAAACTACATTTGATTTATTGACAAACCAATTTTGATTTAACCTGATTCCTAATTCTCTTTCTTGTAAATTAACCAGACAATTATATTTTTTAATATGTACCTTTTTAATTCTTTTTGTATATGTCTCTTCTAATCTTTTTGTATATTCTAAGAAATTAGTTATTTCTTGAATATTTAAAATTCTTCTTAATGTTGTTTCAATAATTGATGATTCCATTTTCAAATACTTAAGGTTATCGTGTTTTTGCTTTATTGCCCAGCTTAGCAACTTGCTTTGAAAATTTTCAATATTCCTCGAAATCATCGATTGTGTAGATGTTTTACCGTTACCATGAAAAATAGTAAAAATATTTTTAGTGGAATTTTTTATGAAATTAGGAATAATACCTTTATTCCGGCAACAAATTAGAAACGTTATTGTTGCTTTACATTTTATAATTTTTTCTCTGATTTTCTTATACCTATTTATGGTCCATCTCGTCTCATTATTCTTTTTAAGTATACTATATCCGTTTCTTCTATTATTGTTTTCAAAATTTTTGTCTTCTTTTCTTCTCCTGAATCTGTTATTGTTTGTGTATTGATTTTCTCTCATATTTTCATAATTATTGTGGTTTCTTCCTTCTCTTACTCTTCTGGCTATATTGCTTTCTCTATTCTCCTGTATATAATACCTTTCTTGATATCTTGCTACATTGTTGCTAATAGTTTGCTCATTTTGATTATCTCTTCTATAAGTTCTGTTGAAAATGTTTCTGTTCATTACACGCTTGTATCCGTTGTATTCTGTTCTCCTATCTTGATAAGTTCTGTATCTATTCATATTGAGTATATCACTATCCATCACTTTTATGTTTTGTTTTTATGGGCTCACAATTATATTATCAAATTCTTTTATCTAATTTTTCGACCTTTTTCAATATATTCAATTAAACTAATTTTTTGAGCTTTAGGTCAATGTTTATTATTATTTTAGTACTTCGATATTTCGTTAACCTTTGGTTAACTTCTTCAGGATATTTTTATATTTGAAATTAAATTTTTCTTTTTTCTTTTTTCTCCTTTCAATTACAAAAATAACAATGTGTGTCATAAAATTTTTTTACAATTTTTGAAAAGTTTTGGTTATAAAACAAAATAGGTATAAGTCTACAATATTTGTTCATGTTAATAATATTAACAACATTAATTGAAAAAAAGTTTTTTAACATATACATTTTTTGAACGGTTTTTGAAATGATAATAAATATTTTTAACATTATATGTCCTAAAAATTTTAAATTTTGAAAAATGTGAATGTTAATTCCAAAATATTTTATCATGTTAATGAATATTTACAAAAATATGAATTAAAAATTTTTAATATATATGTTTTTTTTTAAAAATAAGTTTTAACAAATGAAAAAAAACTTGTTCATGATTTTTTAAAAAAATTTTACTTAACTAATTAATAATTATATACACAAAAAAATTAACTACATTAATTAATTAAACTTTTTTTTTTTATATTATTTTATATTTTTTTTTAGAAAAATAACATTAACAAACAAAAATATTTTATTGGATGTTTCTTTCTTAAACCATATTCTTGTTCTTATGCAATAAATATCTATAAGTCTGCGCTACATTAGCAGTATCTGTTCTGAAATTCATTCTCTGATCTGGTGGAACATCTATAATGTGTAACATTTCTAACATATATCTACGTTTATAATTAAGTTCTGTGTTCAAAACTGAAATATTATCAAAATCTGGATAATGATCTAAATCTAAGCAATGTGAAGATAAAGCTGTCTTATGTGGATTAATATTCCTATACCTTTGATCTGTTTTATGTCCCGCTAATCTTGTCTTTAATTTATTCTTTGTTGTGCCTACATACATTTTGTCGCATCTCTCGTTGTCGTTTCCTTTACATGGTATTTTGTAAATTACATTAGATCTATCTAGTTTTTTAATCCTATCTTTAGTGTTGGTAAATAAATTTCCTAAAGTATTATACATCTTATATGCCATCTTATACTTTGTATTATCATATAATTCTGACTTTTCTAATCTTTCTGTCATTTTTGGTACATACACTATAGATTTATAAATTTTTGGTTCATTATTATTATTATTATTATTATTATTATTATTATTATTATTATTATTATTATTATTATTATTATTATTATTATTATTATTATTATTATTATTATTATTATTATTACTATTATTATTATTATTATTATTATTATTATTATTATTATTATTATTATTATTATTATCTTTATTTTTATTAAATTGTCTTATTAATTTACAAGAAAGATTATAGGGGAAATTATTTTCGTTCAATATATTTATTATTTTCCTTCTATTCTTGTTATGAAATTCAATATCACTTATTGTTAATATTCGTTCTATTAGGTTCTTAGCTGTGTTAATTATCATCCACTTTGGATGTTTTGAATAATAATTAATAATCCTACCTGATGATGTTTGTTTTTGGTACCAATCTATTGATAATTTATTTCCCTTTTTTAATATTAATGTATCTAAATACGGAAGTACTGAGTTATTTTCTATTTCAATCGTAAATTTTATGTCTGGGTGAAAAGAATAATATAGTATTTATTTCATTTTCTGGAATTATGCAAAACAAATCATCAACATATTTCACCATAAACTTTGGTTTAATAGTTAATTTACTGATACATTCATCTAATAGTTTTTCCATCACTATATCAGCTATAACAGGTGAAGCTGGAGATCCCATAGGAAGACCTTTTTGTTGTTGGTATATTTTATCATTACATTTAAAATATCTACTGTCTACTATACAAAACTTTACAATACGTGAAAATAAACTCTTATTAATGTCTGTATATTGTGTTATCCTATTCCAATTTTCATCTATGATATTCATAGCCAAATCGACTGGTATGCTTGGAAATAGCGATACAACATCAAGGGATATTAATTTATCATCACTATCTAAACTTAGCTGTTTTATTCTGTTTTTAAAATCTAATGAATTAATGATATTATATTTTGAACTTATTGTTAATTTTTTTAGAATTTGTGTCACATATTTGCTAAGTTCATAAGATGGAGAATTTATACTAGAACAAATTGGTCTCAAGGGAAAATTATCTTTATGGATCTTTGGTAGTCCATATAATTTTGGAGAAACAGCAGTATTTGTCTTTAATTTATATTTTTCTAAATTAGAAATAATATTTGCTCTAAAAAGTTCTTCAACTAAATCATTATTACATTTTTGTAATCTACTAGTAGGATCTCTATTAACTAGATTATATGTTGCAACATCACTTAAAATATTATCGATTCTCAAATCATAGTCACTTTTATTCATAGCAACTGTAACGTTTCCCTTATCTGCATTTAAAATAATTACATTATTATTTAATTCCAAAAATTTTGTAGCTGATTTTACACAATTTATCATATATTTATCCCTATTGGTCAAACTACTTTTGTTGATGTGACTATCAACAGTATTAGTAAATCTTGATCTAATTATGTCCTGTTTTTCCCTATCTTGTATAGTCTGGATGAAGTCTTCACCATCTGCTATTACTTTCATAATAGGAAAATAATTTCCTTGTATTGGTAATGCATGTTTCTTTCCTAAAGATAATATGTATCGTACATCAAAAGGAAAAACTACATTTGATTTATTGACAAACCAATTTTGATTTAACCTGATTCCTAATTCTCTTTCTTGTAAATTAACCAGACAATTATATTTTTTAATATGTACCTTTTTAATTCTTTTTGTATATGTCTCTTCTAATCTTTTTGTATATTCTAAGAAATTAGTTATTTCTTGAATATTTAAAATTCTTCTTAATGTTGTTTCAATAATTGATGATTCCATTTTGAAATACTTAAGGTTATCGTGTTTTTGCTTTATTGCCCAGCTTAGCAACTTGCTTTGAAAATTTTCAATATTCCTCGAAATCATCGATTGTGTAGATGTTTTACCGTTACCATGAAAAATAGTAAAAATATTTTTAGTGGAATTTTTTATGAAATTAGGAATAATACCTTTATTCCGGCAACAAATTAGAAACGTTATTGTTGCTTTACATTTTATAATTTTTTCCCTGATTTTTTTATACCTATTTATGGTCCATCTCGTCTCATTATTCTTTTTAAGTACTATATCCGTTTCTTCTATTATTGTTTTCAAAATTTTTGTCTTCTTTTCTTCTCCTGAATCTGTTATTGTTTGTGTATTGATTTTCTCTCATATTTTCATAATTATTGTGGTTTCTTCCTTCTCTTACTCTTCTGGCTATATTGCTTTCTCTATTCTCCTGTATATAATACCTTTCTTGATATCTTGCTACATTGTTGCTAATAGTTTGCTCATTTTGATTATCTCTTCTATAAGTTCTGTTGAAAATGTTTCTGTTCATTACACGCTTGTATCTGTTGTATTCTGTTCTCCTATCTTGATAAGTTCTGTATCTATTCATATTGAGTATATCACTATCCATCACTTTTATGTTTTGTTTTTATGGGCTCACAATTATATTATCAAATTCTTTTATCTAATTTTTCGACCTTTTTCAATATATTCAATTAAACTAATTTTTTGAGCTTTAGGTCAATGTTTATTATTATTTTAGTACTTCGATATTTCGTTAACCTTTGGTTAACTTCTTCAGGATATTTTTATATTTGAAATTAAATTTTTCTTTTTTTCTTTTTTCTCCTTTCAATTACAAAAATAACAATGTGTGTCATAAAATTTTTTTACAATTTTTGAAAAGTTTTGGTTATAAAACAAAATAGGTATAAGTCTACAATATTTGTTCATGTTAATAATATTAACAACATTAATTGAAAAAAGTTTTTTTTGAATGGTTTTTGAAATGATAATAAATATTTTTAACATTATATGTCCTAAAAATATTAAATTTTGAAAAATGTGAATGTTAATTCCAAAATATTTTATTATGTTAATGAATATTTACAAATATATGAATTAAAAATTTTTAATATATATGTTTTTTTTAAAAATAAGTTTTAACAAATGAAAAAAAAAAAACTTGTTCATGATTTTTAAAAAAAATTTTACATAACTAATTAATAATGTTCAATTATCTGACCTTAGCAAATTGAATATGATTAAAATTATTAACAATGGTGCTTCTATACTCATGGCATTTCGCAGTTGGGATTGTCATATTAATCCACAATTAAACACAGGAACTAGCCATATTTAGAATGTTAAACTGGCTGCAAATAGAGAACGCCCCCGTTTTGTGTTGATAGCTTTTCAACAAGAAAATAAGTTTGTTCATTGTGATTTGACTAATTTAAAAGTACATTTAAATTCAATTTCATACCCGTATGATGATCTAAACATAAAGTTCAAAAATGAACGTTATGCAATTCTATATGATATGTATCTAAGATTCCAACAAAGCTGCTATATGAAAGAATCTCAACCGCTTCTAACTGCATCAGACTTTAAGACAAAAGCTCCTATTATTGTAGTAGATGTCAGTCATCAGAATGAATCACTCAATAATGGACCGATTGATATAAAAATAGAATTTGAAACAGCAACTAAGATTGCAGCAAATACATCAGCTTACTACATTCTTATTCATGATCGTATAATAGAATATATACCCATCACAGGACAAGTTCGAAAAGTCTTATAAATTGAATAATATGGAAAATAACATAATTTTTATAGACGTACAAGGTTTCAAAACTAATTCAAACGATTTCATCGCAAAAGAAGTAGCGATTGTTTTCAACAATTATGAATATAACAATTTCATTATAAAACCATCATTTGATTTTAAATGCTTATCCATAAAAAAGCAAAGAGAAGCAAAGTGGCTAACAAAAAACTATCATCACCTAAGCTGGACTGCTGGATCAGTTTCATTTCATAGCGTTTGCAATTTTTTGAAAGCCAACGCAAGATGTTCTAAAATTTACGTAAAAGGTGAAGAAAAAAGACTATGGTTGGAAAAAATGTTACACCGAAAAATTTTTAACGTTGAGGATATAGGCTGCATCAACTTTAAACAAATGGAAATCAAGTATCCAGAATATTTTTATTGTAATTATCATAAATTTGGTGTATGCGCATTAAAAAATGCTATTTTACTAACAAAAGAAATGTCTTGCTTTAAATGATCTTTTTACTTTTTAAAATATTAATGTATGTATTATAAAATTTAAAAAAATTTTAAACAATAAATGTATACAAAATAAAGGAATGTACAAGTGTTTTCTTAATTCAAATACAATCTACATAATGGGAATAGAAGGAGGTGGGGAGGAGGAGAAGTAAACTTTTTTGCTTACTTGCAAATGTTTGCTTTTTGTTTCTCTGCTGATGAGAGTACTTAGTTGAAAATCCTCTGCTTTAAAATAATCGTAGACAAAGAAAATGATTACGTTGCAAAATATAAATGTGTTCAATAAAATATTCCACGCACAAGTTCTCACGATCGCACAAATGTACATACATACATATGTATGTATATACATACATACATACCCATTCAAGAATACAAATAAACACAATATACAATTACCAGCAACAATCAAGCTGGACCACCCACACACAAGCATTAGGGGTGTTCACATACATGAGAACATTTTATAAATAAATAAATAAAATAATTAAATACATTAAATTAATTTATTTAATTATTTTATTTATAAACAATTTATTTTATTTATAAACAATTTATAGCGTTAGGAAATCACACAAACACATTCCTACGATTCATATGAGAATCGCGTAGTAGTCATCAAATCTATTTTCTCTGATATTACTGATATAGTATTACGATAACAAATTTATACAGTCTGGCAACACTGTCAATTTTCCCTTTGGAAAAATCATTTTCCCGTCGGCATTAAGAAATATAGTAATCATGTTTTGCCGTCGGCATTAAGAAATATAGTAATTATGTATTGCCGTCGGCATTTGAAAAAACTAATTATGTATTGCCGTCGGCATTAGGAAAAATTATCATGCATTTTCGTAGGCATTAGGAAAAATAATCATGCATTGCCGTAGGCATTAGGAAAAATTAAGTTTCACAACTCCCCCATTGGTATTAGGAAAAATTATTTTTTGACTTTCCCGTTGGTATTAGGAAAAATCATTTTCATGATTTTCCCGTTGGTATTAGGAAAATCATTTTCATGATTTTCCAGTCGGCATATATCTATACTTATGAAATCGAAATCTTATGAAACCCCTTAATCCACCCCCCACAAAAAAATCAATCGTTCACACAATTAATGTCACCCCAAAAAAAATCACCCGTTCACACAAAGTTAATGGAAACAAAAATTCCTTATGTATCAAATTTCACAAATTTCCAGGAATTTTAAAATTTGGGTAATTAAAATTTCAAAATTTCACAATTTTAATTGTGGTGGGACCCGCAATTCCCTACTACTGTGAATTACATCAAAACTTCTTCATGCATATTTATATATGACTGTATATATGTTTTCTAGGCTATTTATGGAGATAGAAAAATATTGTTTTGGCATAGGTTTTATATGTATATACAAGTGTATTTCACATATTAAATATTTTGAATCCCATCAGGTTGATAAGCAGAGTTTTATGAATAGGGGTAATAATATTTTTATTTTAGTATATTTTACATTAATGTAATTGTAGAAAGTAGTTTTTGCGAAAATAAAACAAAAACAAAGAAGGACCTGCACTCACGTGTCACGATTTTTCCTATACCTTCATGTTGCAAACTGATGCTAGCGATTTTGGTCTGGGTGTTGCTGTGTATATGAATATCATCATATACCGTAATACCAACAGAGAAATTAGATTTGATGACTAATACGCGATTCTCAAATGGATCGTGGGTATGTGTGTGAGTGTGTGCGTGTGAATATGAATTTCATCATATGTCATAATACCAACAGAGAAATTATATTTGAAGACTACTACGCGGTTCCCATGTGACGTATATAAGTAGAAAAAATAATGTAGATTGTCATCAGTATACTCTGATATCTCAACAAGTCACAACCTATTTTCCAAACCAAATTTTTAAAGTATTTGAAAACAAAACAAAAAAACTACAAAAGTGCTAAAACTAATTATTGTTTGTTAAACAAGTTTATAGTGCATAAAAAAATAATTAGATAAATTGTTTATAAATAAAATAATTAAATAAATTGTTTATAAATAAAATAATTAAATAAATTTTAATGACTCAACCAAAGGAGATGAGCATATAGAAACGCACACCTATGCTAGCGAGTCGAAGGCTATGTTGGGAATTAGTATGCTAAATATTAAAAATAAATATTATGAGGATTGCGATGAGAGAGCGGATGGACCTTGCTTTCAATAAATTCCCTTGAAGTTAATATAAACAAGGCTTCCATAATAAGAGGATCGAGCTTTATCCCTCTGCAAAAAATATTTCAAAGAAAAGTGCATGCATAAATATCGAGAACTCTGATGTTTATTGCTTTAAGTGGTGCCTCATTGCGGCTTTGAATGTAAATAGCGGTCCGAATCCTAAACAACGAAAAAACTTTAGAAATTACAATAATACAAATATTTCTGATAAGAATATTAATATATGGGCAATTGTCTTAAATTTTGAAGGCCTAGAGTTTCCACTCCCATTGAAGCAGATAAAACAATTTCAAAATAAAAATGACGTGAGCATAAATGTATTTGGTCATAATGGAACATCACTTATAGGACCGTACTATTTAACGAAAGGAGAGAAGCACGTCATCTTAATCTATTATTGATCTAGTCAAATGAAAACTTCCACTATGTGCTCATCAAAGATATATCAAAGTAAGTTTCAATTATGCTTTTATAGAAAATGTATTCTCATCTTTATTTAAAAAGTTACTTGTTATTGTTATATTTATTTACCTATT
Organism: Nowickia ferox; assembly: GCA_936439885.1. NCBI lineage: Eukaryota > Metazoa > Arthropoda > Insecta > Diptera > Tachinidae > Nowickia > Nowickia ferox. Next base: position 61,991,914 of record OW387023.1, read on the forward strand.
ATTTTATTTTACTCTCTTTAGACTTCTTCGTTCCAGCATAACAACGCATGATCATTAGATCCTGATATGCAACACCTGCCTATATCATACGAGTACATATGATGATTATGTGTATAATCATCGTAAAAAAATATTCGCGGAAAAAAAGTCAACAGAATGCCCGAAGATGAAACTATTATCAAGTTTAAGAACTACTACAAACAGTTGGATGCACCATTGTAATCTACGCGGACTTTGGATCTATTTTGGAAAAAGTTGATGATGCTGTAGGTAAAAGCAGCACAAATGTAGGGAAACATCGTACTTGTGCATTCGGCTATTTTATTAATTGTAGCTTTAATAGAGAAAATAATTTATATAGACATTATTTCGTGAAGATTCGGCGAATATATTTATCAAAAAAAATAGTTGAAGATTCTACAGATATTTATCTAAATTATCTACTTAAAGTGAAGAAAATGTTTATAACCCCAATAGAAATAGCTCAATATAAGATTGCACAAAATTGTCGTATATGTAAGAAAATTTTATATAACGATAAAGTTAGAGATCATTGTCATCTTACGGGTAATTATCGTAGGGCAGCTCATAGCGAATGCAATCTGAATTATAAAACACTTCAGTTCGTACCGGTTATCTTTCATAATCTTTCTGCATATGAGATGCACCTATTTTTTAAAGAACTTTCTAGTATAAAAAACGCCACAATAAAAGTGATTCCCAAGAACACAGAGCGTTTTAACTGTAACTGTAAAACCCTCCTTGACTATACTGAGCTCTACTTAAAGACAGATGTTCTTCTTCTAACCGACGTGTTTGAAAAATTTAGGAAAATTTGTAAAGGTATATACGATTTGGACCCCTGTCACTATTATACAGCACCAGGTTTATCTTGGGATGCAATTTTGAAAAGCACACAAGTTTCACTGGAACAGTTCACTGATTCTGAAAATGTATATGTTTATGCAAAACGGAATTACAGGTGGACTAGTTCAATGTTCGCAAAAGATATTAAAAAGCGAATAATAAGTATTTGCAAGATTTTGATAAAGAAAAGCCTTCAGAATTTCTTGTACACTTAGACGCAAATAATCTTTACGGTTGGGCGATGTCTGAATATCTTCCTTGCGGAGAATTTGAGTGGATATATGATATTGATTGCGATGTTACAAACATTTCTGATACTGCAGAGTATGGGTACATTTTGGAAGTGGATAAATTATTATCCCGATTCGGTGCATGATCTACATAATGATTTGCCATTTTGCCCTCAAAATAAGCCCGTGGGGGGATCCAAAATCAAAAAATTAGTTGCAGACTTACACTCAAAAAATAATTACACCATACATTATAGAGTTTTAAAACAAGGCATTTCAAATGGCCTCATCTTAAAATAAATCCATAGAATCCTCAGATTTTAGCAATCAAAACACATAAACACATTCCATAGGACAAATGCTAAAAATAACTTTGAAAATTTTTTTTTAAACTTTTAAATAATGCTGTTTATGCGAAGACAATGGAAAGCATTGAAAAACGTAGGGACATTAGAATTACTTCATCTAGGGAAACCACAAACAGGCATCATTTGGGTATGAGAGCATTAATTGCGAGACCAAATTTTAAGCATTTAACAAAATTTTCTGATGATGATGCGGTAGAGTTAGAAAAAATGGAACCACTATATGATAAAACCATATATGTTGGTTTTATAGTACTGGAGTTATCCAAGTGGAGAATGTATGACTTCCATTTTGGATTCATGAATTTCGAAAGAAAGTTCCTCTCACCTATATATGGATACTGACTCTTTTATTAATTAAAATAAAACTGATAATTTTTATGATGACATCCGTAATGATATTAGGTTGAATTTTGATACGTCAGAATAACCTATAGATAATCACTTTCGTTTGCCGCTATTCAATAAGAAGGTTTTGGGAACGATGACATGTGAAAAAAACGGGATGTAATGACAGAGTTTGTTGGTTTAAGAGCAAAAATGTATTCTCTGTCGACTCTTCGCTCGGAAGATGTTAAAAAATCAAAAGGGGTCAAAAAATCTGTAATTAAAAAGTAGCCCAGTAATGATTACAAAAGATGCTTATTTGAATCCAAAGTTATCTCAGATGTTTTGGTCTAAGACACATCAGCTATGTACTCAAAAACTACATAAAATGGCACCTAGCTTTTCTGATGATAAAAGAAATATAATTAAAAATAAAATAAATACGCGCGCTTGGGGACATTACATAGACCGAAACAATGAAACAATATATGTAGAATAGAATGATTCCCAACAAATTGCATGTAAGATGACAACGAAAATTTAATTTTGTCCTAATTGTATTTATTTATTAATTTATCTCTTTAATTATTTATTGATTTATTTATTTAATTATTTTATTTCTTAAGTTATTTATTAATTTAATTATTTATTTGTTTATTAATTTATTTCTCTAATTATTTATTAATTTATTTATTATTTATTTATTTCTTTATTAATTGTTAAAGGCCGTGATACACTAGCCTACACGATCGTGCGATTTTTGAGAAAATACAGCCCTGGTATGATGAAGTTTATGAACATTTTCAAAAGACAAAAACAATTCATCAGATCAGGGTTGTATTTTTTTCGTAGATCGCGCGATTGTGTAGGATAGTGAATCATGGCCTTAATTTATCATTATAACAAAAAATATTAATTTTTTAATATATTTTTATTTAAACATAAAGTTAAATTTGTATTAGTATTAAGATTTAAAAAAAAATTAAAATAAAATATTGAAAAAAGATTGAAATATGTTTTATTTCAATTTGAATTTACTAAATAGAAATTTTAACTACTGCTAAGCACAACTTCAAAATTTAATACGCATGATTTTACACCAGAAGGCGCTGTAACACTGCATTATCAAAAAGCGTGCAAAAAGCAGAGTTGTAAAAGAATGATGCTGTGGCTTCCACATTGCAGATTCATTTATAATGATGAGACGCCCTGTTCTACTTGAAAACATTTACCCAAGCCACATCAATCAGTTGTCAAACTCGGTGGTATTGTCAGAGTTCGTATGTATTGTACGAAGTGTCAAACGCCATATAAAATGCATATTTGTGTACTATTCGACACCAATGAAAATACTAGCATTCCTAAGGTTTGTATGCACACAAACCAAATTTGACATTTACGAAGGAATAATCACATTAGTCACCTGCTGAAATGCCACCACCGTATACATACGCTTTGCTTTTACCATAGCTAGTAATATATTTTACAACTGTGTTATTTTTGCATATACATAAGAATATTTTATACATTTTCCTTTTTTTCTTCTTTGAACACGTCTTTTGCTGATAGAACGTCTATTGCCTTAAATTTAAATTAAAATTAAAATTATAAAGAAGTGTTTTATAAATAGAATAAATTTATTTAAAGATTAGCAACGTGTTTTCTTTTTGTGGGAACTCAAAAGACTCCCACAATGCTTTCCTCCATATCTTCCTTTACCACTTGTTTTCTCTATCACTATCGCTTCCATATCAATCTCTCTAACTATCTTCTCATCAACTAACAGGTAGCACAAAGGGATCATTGCATTAGACACAAGTGAGCTGGACTCTAAATTTTACCCTTCCTTACCAGCAGCCTTCTAACCTTACGTAACCTTAAATATACTAAACTAACAAAATCATAACCCCTATTCCTAAAACTCTGCTTATCAACCTGATGGGATTCAAAATATTTAATATGTGAAATGCACTTGTACATATAAAACCTATGCGAAAACAATATTTTTCTATCTCCATAAAAGTTCTCGTTGAACCTTCATACATACTAAACAAACAACACATTATACAAAAAATATTCGTAATACAAATATTCGTAATTCATATTAACTTTGATAAATAAGCAAAGCAAATATTGCTAACATTTTTTACATAGTCAGAAACAACAACAACAAACAAAAACCCGCAAACAAAGTGACATTGGGGAATACTCTATATGCGTACCTCAAATAAAAAAAAAATAATTGTGAAGTGAGTTCTAACGGCAGAAATTCCTATTTCACTATGAGCTCTTAATGAAAACAATTAAAATAAAAAACCTGATGATAGTCTTTTTTTTAACGGCGAAGATACTTTTTCGTCAGCGATTAACTTCACTTTCTCCAATGCCAACTAATGATTCCTTAACGTTACAGTTGCCTAGTAGCTCTTAACCTATGGTCCAAGTCGGAATGGATAGATATATAACAGTGGTAAAGCGTGGGCAAGGCCCAAATTCTTCTAAAATTTCATCTGCTCCAAAGATGTCTAGGGATAACAGCGCATCCTTTAATAATCGTCAAAACCGTTTTAAAATTTAATAATAAGATGACAACGACAAACCCAATGTATCCTCGAGCAAAACTTCCAAGCCACCACTAATCTATTTGAGAGAAAAAATTCAATTATTAAAAAATTAATATCGATCATTGGTAAGAATAAATTTCACATTGTTCCAATAAAACATGGTAACATTGATAAAACGAAAATTAAAATTTATGAAGAAAAAGATTTTCGCAAAATGGTTACTAAATTTGAAAAAAATAACACAAGTCTCTCTCTACACTTATCAGCATAAGAGTGCTACAGGCCTTCAAACTTGAACTTGAGCCAAATGATTTAAAATTGAGTAAACGTGAGACCCATCCAATTTATAGCTTAAAATATCTTTTATACCGCAAAATAACAGATAAATAACCACACAAGCGTTAAAGAACCCGTACACTGCCATAATTGTCAAGAATATTTCTACACAAAAAAATACTGCAAATTACCTAAAGACTGTGTTATCTGCGGTGAATTGCACGATACTGCTAGCTGTATTAAGCCAAAAGATCAAGCAGAAAAAAATGTAGTAAATGTGGAGGTAATCACACCGCTAACTACATAGTATATTCTTTCGTTCAACAGACTGTGGGAAAAAACCTAAATTAGCTCCACCTCAATCAGCCAACGCTTACTCCGCCACTTTTCCTCAAAGGAGCCAAACAATTACTTCACGACTATCGTATGCCGATGCTGTTAAAACAAATTCTATTCCCGCACAAAAAGTATCACCGCCAAATAATTCGACAAATACAAACTCCAGCTTTAATTTTAATCGTCTTGAAGCTACTATTGATAATCTGGTGCAAACTATAAACAATTTTACAACAAATATGACTAGCATGATGCAAGAAATGCTGCGAATGCAGAATACACTGCTTTAAGTATTAGTTAATAAGCCATGAATACGTTAAAAATATGTTTCAGGAACGCAAACGGCATTCGCCAACTCAAAAATGAACTCGAGCACTTCCTTACGGAAAAAATAATATTGATATACTGTTGGTTTCTGAGAGTCATTTAACTTCCAGAAGTCTTTTCAAAATCAATGGCTACACCTTATATGATTCAAAAGACCGGAGAGGAAGAGCATGCGGTGCATCAGCAATTCTAATAAAGTCGAGGCTCAAGCACTATATTCTTGACAACATTTGTGAAGAACACCTACAAGCAACAAGTATCTCCATTGAAAACTTTTTAACAAATTCCGTGATATCGTCAATTTACTCCACTCCCTGATTCTCAATCACTGAGGATCAATACGGAGATTCTTACAAATCTCTTGGGACTTGTTTCGTAGCAGCTGACGACTACAATTCAAAACATACATTCTGGGGTTCGCGTCTTATTACGACCAGAGGTCGAGCGTTGTTCAACACAATTTAAAAAATGGGCTTAGACGTCATTTCGAGTGAGGAGCCCACTTACTGGCCTACGGACATACAAAAAATTCCGGATGTTATAGATTTTGAAGCCATGAGAAATATCTCAAGGGATTTAATCCATGTTGAAGCTTCCCTACATCTCTCCTCCGATCACTCTCCCACAATCGTTACAATTTGTAGCCCACTAAGCAGTGACTTACCTCACCCATATCTGAAGACGTTTAATCGTGTTAATTGGCTGGGGTTCAAAAAATATCTCAGTAGTCATTGTACAGAAAACAGTAAGCTAAGAACATCCGAAGATATTGAATTTAACGTTGCCAATCTTAACGAAAATATTAAACAGGCTGCTGTACATGCCACTACCTCCCAACCGCAGACTGGGCTTAATAGAATTTAGTCTACGGATATTGAACGGCTTGTATGTAAAAAAAGGAGAGCTAGAAGAGAATAGCAACAACACAGATCACCCCTAAATAAAATCAGACTTAAAGCATGTATTAAACGACTCCAAGATTTGCTTGCATATTAAAAAGCTGCATCTTTTAAAAACTATCTGGAAAATCTCGATGTTACTCCAGAAACTTATTACTCCTTGTGGCGTGCTGCGTGAAAGTTTAATACAATCGTTGACTTTAAACTAGGTCCGCGCACGTCTACTGGAGGTTGGGCAAGAACTGATAATGAAAAAGGTAACTTGTTTGCAAATCATTTTAAATCTGTATTTGCCCCAAATGCATGTACTGGTGCTGTTGATTTACCGAGTGTAGTTGCCGACCTCCTCGACCCTTACAGTTTAAGATGCGTAACGTACAGAAACTAATTACTGAACTCAACCCAAAGAAAGCTCCAGGTATTGATGGAATTAGTAACAAGATGCTGATGAATTTGCTTCGTATTGCAATTAGAACACTTCTATTTATTTTTAATGCTATATTACGACTAGAGTATTATCCACACCACTGGGAGCTTGCTAAGGTCAAAATGATTCCAAAGCCGGGTAAAGATCTTACCAAGGTTGATTTATACAGGCCAATAAGTCTAGTATCAGCAATGTCAGAACTTTTCGAAAAACTTCTCATGACAAAATTGTAGCCAATTCTAATTGGTAGTGGGTGCATACCAGACCATCAGTTTGGTTTTAGAAGTCTGCATAGCACCATTGAACAAACGCATAGATTGGTTTAATTTATATGAAGAACATTTGAAGAAAAGAAATATTGTTCTGCCCTCTTCATTGATGTTTCTCAGGCATTTGATAAAGTATGGCATGAAGGCCTTATTTTAAAATTGAAATCATTCTACCAATAAATTTTCTAAAGCTATTTTAAAGTTATATTACTACCCTGCAGTTCACGGTTGTTGAAGGAGGCTTCATGTGTGTGCCCAAATCTATATCATCCTGTGTGCCACAGGGCTATTGGGGCCAGTTTTGTATTTATTTATACTTGTGATATGCCTGTGAGCTGTAACATCCATATATCTACATTTGTCGATGATACAGCCTGACTTAGTATGTTCGAAAACCCTCACGAGGCTTCCCGATATCTACAAGAACACAGCTGGAACTATGGTTAAAGTTATGGAGAATTAAAGTTAACGAACAAAAGTGTGTTCAGCTAACATTGACTTTGCGAAGAGATACTTGTTCCCCAATTCGAATCAACAATCAAGTTGTTCCTCGACATTCAGATGTAAAATACCTTGGTATACACCTTGATCGACGGCTTACATGGAAACATCATATTGACTCTAAGCTAACACAAACGGAACTTAAATTAACTTAGATAAATTAGCTGATTGATAGAAATTCAACACTTAATCTAGATTGTAAGCTTTTAATATACAATTCGCTTTTGAAACCAGTATGGTGCTACGAAGGTAAAACAATATTTTAAGACTAATAACAGCGGCTACATGGTACATTAAAAATTTAAATTTACATCGTGCTTTAAATATGCCACTAGTGACTGAAGAAATTAAAAAATACGCAGGCAAATACTTAACAAAACTCGAATCTTATCCTAATCCCCTTGCTCGTAACATCTTGAATTTTACTGGACACATCCGCTTAAAGAAGGGGACACTTTTGCTCTAATACTCTACACTCCAGATGAAACAGCTTGAAAATATTTTTGTGCTTAATACTATATTTATGTATTATTGATTAGTATCACTTCGTTTATGCCTGACACTGGTTGTGCCTAATTATTATATATAGATTTAAGATTTGAATACTTATTGTTAGTTCATTTTTTGAAGATACAATAAATAAATATAAGCATCTAAAAAAAAATATTTCAATGCACACTTACCAAGGATGATTTTTAGGATGCATTTTTGGGATGAAAAAAATGTTGGTAAGATTTTTTTTGTGTGAAATGCAACTGCTTAAGAAATTTTTGAATGTTGATGAATATAATTCTTTTTATTTTTATTTTCATTGCACACTTGATGCGATGAAAGATTTAAGGTATAAGATTTTGTTTAACAAGCATTTATGTCTGTCTGTCGGTCTGTCTCTTTAATAATAGTTTCGTCTATTTCTGTTTCTTAAATCAACTTGAAATCGTCAATAAAAACTCTTTTTGTTTTTATAATTATAAACACCGTCATTAGTTTGAGATATCGGTTGCTTATAATTTTACAAATGATGTTATGTGTATGTTTATAGTTTGTTTTTTTATTGCTGTTGGTTGGTAAGAAGAAGATGGAAAAGATATTTTTTTGTTTTATTTTGGGATGAAAGTTTAAAAATTGAACGAAAACTTTTAGTTTAAAAGGCCTTGTGTAAAAATTGTGCGTTTATTTGTGGCTCTTAAATACTATAAATTTGCTTTTTTATTACTGTTGGTTGGTAAGACGAAAAAGGGAAAAGAGATTCTTTTGTTTTATTTTGGGATGAAAGTGTAAAAATTTAAGGAATAATTTTATTTAAGCAAGCTTTCTATAGTAATGGTGCATTTGTCTGTTGCGCTTAAATGCATTTAATGTTATTTCTGCACACAACTATACATAAACATACATATTACTAAATTATTACTATTCATTAATTCATTGCAATCCTTCAGTAGTCAACTATGACTTCAAAAAATATTACAAACATTGAGGTTGTTGAGGCTTTTAATAAACTGAAAGCAAAATCATATATATCTATGAAGGACTTACAACTATCAAAGCCATATAAAGTGATAATGATGTTTCGTCATAAGACTAAATATGGAAATATAGTGATTGTAGAACTCGAGGATGGAATGCTATATCTTTCCAAACGCTACAATAGCTTAGAAGACAAAATAATTGAAGGGACTAATGATGAAAAATTTTCTTTAAGAAAGAAACTAGAATATTATTCATACATATTGGAATTGGCGGAGATACATCCTGAGAACTACGAAAAAACTATTGAAAACAATGAAGGCTTCTAGATGCTAAATTTATATTAAAATATTAGTAACTATCATTTGAAATAAATTCTTATTTTGTAAAACGCAATGTTGTCAAATTTCTTTGAACAAAATATAATTTTTAAGGATAATTACTTGAAGGATAAAAGTCAAAAATAATACCAAAAGAAAATTTAATAATAATATATCTCTGATTATTAATATTTGTACTTTTATACAAATGTTAAGAAAAATAATTATAAAATAAAAACAAATATTATTGTAATTGACGTTGTTTCATTTTATTATAAATAATTTCAGAGCAATAAATAGATACATTGCTTTTGGCTAAAGTATTCCAATTATTAAGGTGGTGATCAGATGGCGATCAGATGATCAGCTGCAAAATCAGTTGATGATCATCTGAAAGTCAACTAATAATAAACTAGCAAGGCGAATAATACATATGTTTGCACTGTTGTCTGATTCTATTGATGTGTATATAAACAATATCAGAGCAAGAGAGATATACTATTGCTTTTTTAGTATTTAGTTACAATCAAAATAATGTTGTTGACCAGCTGACAATGAACTGCGAAAGAGAAACTCAAGTCTTATTGCTTAAAAACAAGAAACTTCTGTTTATTCTAACTTCGATTTTTCAACAAACTAGACAAATTAAGCGAATGACAACAATGTAATTTATGAACAGAACTGAAAACACTCGATCAAGAAGAGCTCAAGTAGAAATAAAAATAATAATAATTCTGCCGAGGATAGATGTGAAGCGGCTCCTATTGATGTATGAAAACACAGATGGTGAGCTACTCGGCAATACAGTAGCTTTAATTGAGATGCTGCATGATTGTAACGACAAAATTTTGGATGATATAGCAGCCATTGGGCTCCAAGGCATAATCGGACAAGAGTGTGGCTGATGTAAATGTGCTCGAAACAAAAAACAAAATTTATTTAATATTGATTTTTTCGATTATATTTACACTTCACATACTTACATCTATGGGTAATAAAAAACCCATAATTTTTCCAACGATTACTGTACATTTAAAGAGAAAAATAAAAATAACTCAAATTCTATCGCTCAAAGAATAATCGGACAAAACATTTAATACACAAAAAAGTAAACAATGAGTATTTTGATGCATTTAATTTGGTGTCGAGAACGGCCTATAATCCTTTGGGAATTGACTCGACCTAGTTTTGGCATACTTCCGGCTCTATAAAATTCCAAGCTTCTAACAAGCCGTCCTCCAGTTGGACTAATGACTTGAATTTTTTTTTTTATAGACTATTCTACCTTATTCCTCATTGAGGTCAGGGCCCTGTGCAGGTGTTTCGATAAGTTTGGAGCAGTTATGAATCAACCAAAACTTTGCAACTCCTGATGTGTGCTTTCTCTGCACTTTGCTTTACATTTTGCTTCAAAATGTTGAAGTAGACACATTTGTCCATTTTAGATTCTATAAATTGCCTACTCCAGCATTAGACATGCAGTCTCAAACCATTACAGAATATCCTCCATGCTTCACTGTAGCTTTTGTATTGTTATGGTTACATTCGGTATTTGGCTCACGAATCAAACATTGCCTACCATCTGAACCATGCAAAGTAAATTAGATTTCGTCAGTGAACAAAACCTTAAACTAATTGCAAACTTTTGTAGTAAACAATGATTTAATTCTTTTATATACACATCAGTGAATGTATTCATTGTTTTACGAGTCTGCATACAATAGCAATTAAAGGTATCATATGTCTTGCATAGCGCTGGTCACCGTATTGGCATTCCAGTGCAATGCTTGTGCTATGCATGTGCTTGGTAATCATACCGTGGGTTGTTGTTGTTTGTGGCGCACTTCAATATTTATGAGAAAATATTTTATTACTTTAAATATATCAAGTGACATTTTATTTTCCCATGAATATTATAAATGTAAATATTTTTAATGTATATAAAATAGAAATAAGATCACTCATTTTGACAATCTAGATTCTTCACATAATTAGTATATATGGCAAAATATTTGTATGAAAATTCAATCAATAAACTACCGTCAAAAAGAGCGCCTCGTTGAGCTAAATTAAACTTGGCATATTTTATTGGTTCAACTGCTTTCTAGGCATTCAAACTGCCTTCAAACACTTTAGAGCCAGTGGCGTTCATTAGCGCCGGCACCACCGGGTAGGCAGGCATCCTTTCTGAAGTTTCTCTGACCTAGCATCCTCTCTCCCAAAGAAGAAAATTTTTTGATTTTTAAATGGCGATCCTGCCAGTCTTCATAAAATCTTTACAACTTGGTCCTGGCAGACCAGCCAAAACGCTCTGCCAGAGGAAGAAAGATGTCCGACTTATAGACTTATTCTCATCAGCAACAATATCAAGTTCAGCAGCAACACATATATTAATCAACAATAGCAGCAAATGCATACCCAGCAACAAAAACAAATAACATCATGTACAATCCAGCAATATATATTCTATGTATATTGATCAACCAAGAAAGATTAAAGGTGCCAGAAAAATTTAACAACATATATATAACAACATTGCATTAATCGTCATTTGATAAATTTTTTTTTTCAAAAATTAAATTAATTAGTAGAATAACTTTGTTTTAAAAAATAATTTTTTTTATGTTTTCCTAAATTTCTAATCTTGTAAGGACTCTTTTCACAAAATAATGAATAGGAAAAGAAATATTAGACCAAAGACTACAATAAAATGGGATTCTAATGAAGTTTTAGAAATTGAGGACAAAGAAGAAGATCTAAACAGGGCAATTAAATTTTTGACAAAATTATGGAAGCTCCCATGACGTTCTATTCATGACGTTTTCCCTTGTGGAAAATCTATAGTAACACATATACAAATTAATGATTTGTTTACTAACGAGAATTTTGACTTAGGACAATTTTTCTCTAGGCTCGAAAAAGTGGCCGGTAAACACAATATATATAATTTACAAGTGACACCTAGTGAAAAATGTGTCGAATTTATCTCTATTAATGAATTTAAATTTATGGGGAATAAAATATTGAATAAAAGTAAAGTAGCTCTACTAAACGAGGTGACCCGAATTGATAATAAGAATGCTAAGGTAATTCTTAAAATTATGCTGCAATATCACGATGATCCCATAGAAGGAGGACATTGTGGACTATATAGAACAATAGAAAAAATAAAGAGATAATACTATTGGAAAAATATATCCAGACATATCTCAATACGTGAAAACATGTCATAAATGTCAAAGCACTAAACATTCGAAAAGTCCAATGACAATTACACCAACACCAACAAAACCATTTGACAAGGTGTACGTAGACACAATAGGACCGTTTCCTAAATCATTATTTGGAAATGAATACGCAATCACAATAATATGTGATTAAACTAAATATTTAGTGACAATACCAATACAAGACAAAAGCCCTAAAACAATCGCTAAAGCGATATTTGATAATTTTATACTTACGTATGGTCCAATGAAGACGTTCATTTCGGACATGGGTACCGAATATAAAAATGAATTATTGACAGAACTATGTAATATATTAAAAATAGAAAAAATAACTTCAACTGCATACCATCAGCAGACATTAGGTACAATTGAAAGAACTCATAGAACTTTTAATGAATACGTACGATATTATATAACAGTTGACAACACTGATTGGGATGAATGGCTGAATACTTACTTACTGTTTTAATACAACACCTTCAACAGTACATAATTACTGTCCATATGAATTAGTTTTTACAAAACAGCCGAATTCTTTTCAACAGTTTAATAAAGTAGATAGAATTATTCCACTCTATAATATAGACAATTATGCTAAGGAATCCAAATTTAGGTTAGAAGTAGCATATAAGAGAGCTCAACAATTACTAAATAGGCATAAACTTAGGCAAAAATTAAAATACGATAAGGCAATAATAGAATATAATTTAAAAATAGGAGATATTATTTTACTCAAAAATGAACCAGGTCATAAGTTAGAAACCCAATATAGAGGACCTTACAAAGTAAAGAAAATAGATTTAAGAAACAATGTAACTATAGTTGATAGGGAAACAAATAAATCACAAGTAGTTTATAAGAATGGATTTAAGTTATATCATATTAAATAATTAAAAACGGTATGAACGCTACCAACTAATATTGTAATTAATCTAAATATAGGGTGTTTTTTATTGAGGTATAGAACTTTAAGTTGGCATCACTTTTTTAACTGGCGGCCATTTTGTCAGCTGTCAAGTGATTAATATTTAGTTTGGTTTACCATTTCATCATGAATAGGTTGACAAAAGAACAACGCTTGCAAATCGTGCAAATTTATTTCGAAAATAATGGTTCAGTTCGCGAAGTTTACCGCAAGCTCCGTCCATTTTATGGTCGACATAATCGTCCATCAGAGCAATTAATTCGGTTAACCATGGATAACCTGTCAATTGGCCACCAAGATCGTGTGATTTGACACCATTGGATTATTTTCTTTGGGGATATGTGAAGTCGCTCGTCTACGCCAACAAACCAGAAACGTTAGGGGACTTGGAAGCCAACATTCGTGGCGTTATTGCCAACATACGGCCCCATATGCTCGAAAAAGTGGTTGAAAATTGGACCTGTAGAATTGGCTTTATTCGAGCCAGCCGCGGCGGCCACATGCCCGAAATCATATTTAAACGTTAATGGCATAAAATTATCCTTCCAATAAAGCCAAATTGATGGACATTAAAACGATTTTCTTGTGTTTTATTTCAATTCGAAGTTCTATACCTCTAAAAAAACACAATTAATAACTAATTTGTCATTATACTTCAGTTGTCGCTGAACCTTCATTGTGAACAGACGTCTTAGCGGAGTTTTTTTTTCATATATGTACATATGTACATACGAAACAAAAAAAAATCATAAAAAAATATTCGTAATGCATAATAACCGTAATATATATTAACTTTGAAAAATAAGCAAGAATAAGAAATAAGACGTCTTAGCGGAGGTTGTTTTCATATACATATTAAACAAATTTTGTAATACACAATAACCATAATACATATTAACTTTGATAAATAAGCAAAGCAAATATTGCTGATATTTTTTTTACATAGCAAGAAACAAAATCAAACAAAAACCGCAAACAAAGTGCCCTTGACGAATACTCTACATGAGTACCTCAAAAACAAAAAAATGTGAAGTGAGTTCAAACGGCAGAAATGCACATTTAACTGTGAGTTCTGTAGCTCTTAGTGTTAACAATAAAAAATCTAATGATAGTCTTTTTCTAACGGCAAAGCCACTTTTTCGTCAGCGATCAACTTCGCTTTGTCCAATGCCAACTAGTGATTCGTTAACATTACAATTGCCTAGTACTTCTTCATATAAGTCAGCGATATCATCCCCTTCGGGATCGTCGGAATGGACAGTTATATAACTGTGGTAAAGCGTGGGCGAAGCCCAAATTCGTCAAAAATTTCATCTGCTCCAAAGATGTCTAGGGATAACAGCGCATCATCTACTAATCGTCAAAATCAGTTTTCACTATTGCTAGACAATAACGAAAAGCCCTCTGCAAAAAGTCTTTTAAGACACCACCTATCTATCTGAGAGAAAAAAACTCTAAAGCGCTTCTAAAAAAACTATTGTCGGCCATTGGTGAAAATACTTTTCACATTATTCCAATTAAACGAGGTAATATTGATGAAATAATTATTAGTGAATTTGAAAAAAACAAAACAAATTTTTACACTTACCAACTTAAAAGTGCTAAAGGCCTACATATATTATTAAAGGGCATAGATTCATATGTTGACCCCGAAGAAGTAAAATGACGACAAAGGATTTAAGGTTAGAAATATTACTTTATAATTAATAGAGAAAATGTCCCCAACCCCTATTTTGGGTCGAACTGGAGCCGACCGACATACAATTGAAAAAAAATTAAACCCATTCAATTTATAGCGTAAAGTTGCTCTTGCACCGAAAAATCACAGTTGAAGAACAGTTGAAGTTGCAAACTCAAGCTTTAACTTTAGTCGCCTTGAAGCTACTATTGAGAATCTGGTGCTAACTATAAACAACTTTACTACAAATATGACTAATATGATGCAAGAAATGCTGCGAATGCAGAATACACTGCTTCAAGCATTAATTAACAAACCATGAACACGTTAAAAATACGTTTCTGGAACGCAAACGATATTCGCCAACATAAAAATGAACTTGAGCACTTCCTAATGGAAAAAAATATTGATATAATGTTGGTTTCTGAGACTCATTTGACCTCAAGAAGCTTATTTTAAATAAATGGTTACACTTTATATGATACAAAGGACCCTAGAGGGAGAGCATGCGGTGGATCAGCAATTCTAATTAAGTCAAGACTCAAGCACTATGTCCTTGACAACGTTACTGAAGAATATATTCAAGCAACGAATATTTTCGTAGACAATTTTTGTGCGAATTTCGTGATATCATCAATTTACTCACCTCCCAGATTTTCAGTTACCGAAGATCAGTATGAGAAGTTCTACAAATGGCTTGGATCTTGTTTCCTGGCAGCTGGTGACTACAATGCAAAACATACGTTCTGGGCTCGCGTCTTGTTACATCTAGAGGTCGAGCGTTGTTTAATACAATTTCTAAAATGGGCTTATATGTCATTTCGAGCGGGGAGCCTACTTACTGACGTAAGAAAAATTCCAGATGTTATAGATTTTGGCGTTACGAAAAATATTCATAGAGACTTAATTCACTAGAGGCCTCTCTAGATCTGTCCTCCGATCAATATTCCACTATAGTTACAATTTTCAACCCACTAAGGAGTGATTTAACTAACTCATATGTGAAAATGATTAATGGGGTCAACTGGCTAGGATTCCAAAAATATCTTAGTAGTCACTGCGTAGAAAATATTCTGCTAAGATCATCTGATCATATTGAATTTAACATTGCCAATCTTGACGAAAATATTAAACAGGCTGCTGAACATGCCACTACCTCCTATCCGGAGACTGGCTTTAATAGAATTTATTCTACGGAAATTGAACGTCTTGTATGTGAAAAAAGGAGAGCTAGAAGAGAATGGCAACAACACAGATCACCCCTAAATAAAATCAGACTTAAGGAATGTACTAAACGACTCAAAGAGCTGCTATTGTCGGAAAAAACTGCATTACTGGAGAAGTATTTAGAAGGTCTTGATGTAACGTCAGCATACAATTACTCTTTATGGCGCGCTACTAGCAATCTTAAAAGACCCGTTGACCTTACATCACCACTGCGTACTTCGACCGGAGGCTGGGCGAGAAGCGATAGTGAGAAAGGTAACTTATTTTCTGAGCATTTAAAATCTGTATTTACTCCCAATTCATGTACGGGTGCTGCCGATTTACCGAGTGTAGTTTCTCTACCCCCTCGTCCCTTAAGGTTTAAGTTGAGTGAACTACAAAAAATAATTGCTGAACTCAACACGAAGAAAGCTCAAGGTATTGATGGCATTAGTAACAAGATGCTGATGAACTTGCCTCATATTGCAATAAGAATCTTGCTATTTATTTTTAATGCTATTTTACGAATGCAGTATTTTCCAAATAACTAGAAACTTGCCAAAACAAAAATGATTCCAAAGCCGGGCAAAGATCTTACAAAGGCTGAGTCATATAGGCCTATAAGCTTACTATCAACAATCTCAAAGCTTTTCGAAAAGCTGCTCATGACTAACTTGTCCAAAATTTTAGCTGCTAATGGGTGCGTCCCGGACTATCAATTTGGGTTTAGAAGTCAGCATAGCACCATTGAACAAAAGCATAGATTTGTCCAAGTTGTAAGAAGAACATTTGAAGAAAATAAGTATTTTTCTGCTCTCTTTATTGATGTTTCTCAGGCATTTGATAAAGTATGGCAAGAAGGCCTAGTTTTAAAATTGAAGACATACCTACCAATAAACATACAAAAGCTTTTGGAAAGTTATTTTATTGATAGGAAGTTCACTGTTGTTCCGGTGTGCCACAGGGCAGTATTCTGAGGCCAGTCTTGTATCTAATATATACTTGTGATATGCCTGTGATCAACAACATCCTCACTTCTACATTTGCCGATGATACAGCCTCTATGAGTATACACAAAAACCCTGATGAGGCATCCCGCAATCTCCAAGAATACATTACCCAGCTTGAAATATGGTTGAACTTATGGAGAATTAAAGTAAATGAACAACAGTGTGTCCACATAACGTTTACCCTAAGAAAAGATACTTGCTCTCCCATTCGAATCAATAATCAATGTATTCCTCAACATTCTCAAGTGAAATACCTTGGCATACACCTTGATCGAAGGCTTACATGGAAATATCATATTGACTCTAAGTTAACTCAAATGAAACTTAAATTAACTCAAATATATTGGTTAATTGGCAAAAATTCAACACTCAGCCTAGACTGCAAACTTTTGTTATACAAGTCGCTTTTGAAGCCAATATGGTGCTATGGAATTCAGCTATGGAGCACTGCTTCAGTTTCAAATGTTGAGAAAATCCAACGAAGGCAAAACAAAATTTTACATTTGATAACATCGGCTCCATGGTACATCAAAAATTCAAATATACATCGCGATTTAAATATGCGACTAGTGACTGAAGAAATTGCAAAATACGCAGGCAAATATTTCACAAAACTCGAGTCACATCCTAATCCGCTCGCTCGTAATATCTTGAACTTTACTGGACATATCCGCTTAAAACAGAGGGACACAAGGGCTCTTATTCTCAACACTCTAGATGGGACTTCTTGAAAATACTTTTATTTTTTATTTTTTCCTTTTTGATTATGTATTATTTATAACTATCACTAAGTTTATGTCCGACACTGGTCGGGCCTAATAATTATATTTAGATTTAAGATTTGATTACTTATTGTTAGTTCATTTTTGAAGATACAATAAATAAATATATGAAAAAAAAAATATGCAGATACTGTTAAGACAAATTCTTTTCCCACGCAGAAACCAACAAGTACTTCAACAAATGCTAACACAAGCTTTAGGTTCAGTCGCCTTGAAGCTACTATTGATAATCTGGTGCAAACTATAAAAAATTTTACAACAAATATATCTTGCATGATGCAAGAAATGCTGCGAATGCAGAATACTCTGCTTCAAGCATTAATTAACAAGCCATGAACACGTTAAAAATATATTTCTGGAACGCAAACGGCATTCGCCAACACAAAAATGAGGTCGAGCACTTCCTTTCGGAAAAAAATTTTGATGTAATGTTGGTTTCTGAGACTCATTTGATTTCGAGAAGCTTATTTAACATGAATGGCTACACCTTATATGATACTAAGGACCCGAGAGGTAGAGCATGCGGTGGATCAGCAATTCTAATAAAGTCAAGACTCAAACACTATATTATTGATAACATCTGTGCAGAACATCTACAAGCAACTAATATTTGTGTTGAAAATTTTTGTACAAATTTCGTTATATCATCAATTTACTCCCCTCGAAGATTCTCAATCACTGAGGATGAATACGAGGATTTCTACAAATCTCTTGGGCCTTTCAAACTTATTATGTTTGTATATTGTGATTCTCAATATAGTATTAAGAGTCTTACTATAAACATACGAAGTTTTTTAGCTAAATTCAAAAAGTTTTTGGGTTGAAGTCTACTGATTAGTTCCAAAAGCAGGAACGAAATGCATAAAGACTTAACCATAAAACAAGCCAAATTTTCAAATTAAATAAATAAAGACTTTATGTCAAATAAATATACTTCGGTATTTCATGTATGAAAAGAAATGTTTTAAATAAAGACTTTATGTCAAATAAATATACTTCGGTACTTCATGTATTCAGTTTTAATTTTAGTTGGCCTTTGTTATAAATTTATAGTTTACATTTTATTGAAATTGCAATTTTTTACATATAGTAACATTGTAAATATTATAATATGTTGTTATCAGTTGATTTGCTACTTCTTCCGCTTGCAAGCAGAAGCAAGTGTCTGGCCCACATGTTGTATTATCGTCCGACCAAGCACATTTTTCATAATTTTCTCCAAATTTATTTTTCTTTATCTACAATTTATTGGCACATTCTACTTGAGATTGAATATTAATGAGTTTGTTTCTATCTTCATCCGAAACAATATGGGAACATCTTTTCAAGAAATCATATATATCTTTTAGCACAATTCTTACAATCGATTATGACTAAAACTTGCACGAAGTATTTGTGAATAAACCTTAACATTCTTAAGTTTGCTATTTATACTTTTTAACCAATTACATATAAGCTACCATTACATAAGTAGACATACACTTATTTTACTTACTTAATTTCATGTTTCTTACACAATGAAAAGATTTTTTTTTATTTATTTATGTAATTTTTATTATAATAATATTTATTTACTTTTTTTAACTAAATAATAAATGTACATTATTTTTCTTACTTTGTTTGTAAGAGGAATATATTCAAACATCTTATCATGGATAATCAAACAATATGCATCTGTATTATGCGGAATATTTTTCAAGGTTTTTATTTCAATACGAATATCAATAGGTCCAGTTTTAACTGATTCATTTTGATGAGTAACATCTTAAACTATTACTGGCGCCATAGTTTTGAAATTTTCTGGGGTTAATAATGGTTGGGAATTACGAGAATAATAACTTTGTTGAAATTTTAAGTACATGTCGTATAAAATTTCAAAACGATTTCTATCGAATTTTAGATTTAAATCATCATAAGGATATGTAACAGAGTTAAGATGTACTTTAATGTCACTTAAATCGCAACGTTGAAACTTGTATCATCATTTCGAAGACCCAATAATAAAAACGTTGTCTCCATAAAGCTGTTATACTTTGTGGAAGTAAAGGATAGTAATACATATCCCAACTTATAAAACATATACATACTTATTGGATGGCGATTGTTTATTGTTTTAAACATCTGCAATTTGTATGCATCAGCAAGTTGAACGTGTGGTACTTTCCAAGTAATATTTAAAACTGATAACTTAATTTTTTCAGCTGTCGTTTTGTATTTAAGAACTTGTCCATCATTTTTAGATCATGAAAGTATCAACTCATTCTTAGAATTAACTTTAATTTTATTAAAATCTTCAGCAAATCCGAGTAAATATTTTAATGGTACACAAAAATTTAAATAACCCTTTTCAAGTGTTCGATCATCAATATTAAAAGGAGACCATCCTGCATTTAGTAGACTATCACTTTCAGATTTATTCAGCGAGACATAGTTTTTTAACTCTGTTGCAATACCCAAATGGCGTGGGCGATTAATTTCTTTGAAATTAATTTCATAATGAATTTCATCAAATAGATGTGCCATACAATTGTTTAAGAGCCGTATGGATGTAGAAACTGATGAGTCGTCCTTTGTAGCAAGCCCTTCTATGTATAGAAGACTTTCACTTGGTAAAACATACAAATCTTGATTTTGAATTGATATAAGAATTTCATCATTGTTTTTAAATGATTGTAAATATGATATGTAGGGTAGTCTTTCTTGATAATAGAGTTATCAAATTGCGGTTTTTGTAAAATGTTAATAATGCTGTTCATTGTTCCTTTATCTTTACTTTTTTATTTTTAGATGAAACCCCAAATTCTTAAAAGCTCCTTATTATCCTCACGAAGAATAATATATTGTTTCTGTTGTACTATTTCTTTAATTTGACATTTTTTCTGTTTCTTTGATTGATTGTAATTCGATGGCTTTCCGGTCTCGTCTTCCGTTGATAAGGGTAGAATGAATCGTGAATGCTTTTGCAAGTCAGTTTTATTATATATAATCATTCTCTCATGGGTTTCAAGTGCAATCGTATTGTTAGTTTTTCACCACGAAAATTTATAAGTTTCCGTCTTAACCAACAACTTTTAAAATAAGACTATTTATTGCTCTTGAACTAACATTAGTTGGAGCCTCAGTTATTTTATATCCTGGACTGACGTTAAGTGAAAACTGATGCAAAATATGTGCAGACATATTATTTATATATGATCCGCTTACAATGTTACACTAAACAATTATTGTATTAATTTTGGTTGTATCTATTGTTTTATGTAATGTTCGACGCCAGGCTCGAATACTTTTGCACTGAACCCTAATAAAGATCTGATTGATTTCTTCTTATTAAAATAAATTGAATCTGTAGTACTTTTTATGCATGTTGGTAGAGTATTATAATTTGCTCGTACATGAAGCGATCCTATTGCGTTTATATAGTAATATTTATTTGCTAATAGTTCAGCTATATCTGATAATTCATACGAGCCAACTGGAACTTCGATTTCATGATTCCCAATATGAAATAAATTGTTTTCGACATCAATATTTGGGATTGAGTGATACGTATCGAAACCTATTAAACCGCAAACATAGTTTTCATTTAGTTCGATTGGTGGAAAATAGTTTGCAACAAGATATGAAGAGTCTCCGTTTAATGTTAATGTAATTGACATTTTAACGGCTGATGAGCGAATAAATTATTAATAAATTTTGTAATGATTCTGATGAAAATCCTAACTATTTAACGTAAACTATATTATTTCTTCTTATTAAAATTTGTTCAACTAAGTAAATTTCTGGAAATTTCATGCTCGTAAAACCCAGCTTTAATTTTATGATCTTGATAGTTTTGTAGTATATAGGTATTAGGGTAAGTATTTTCTATTGTTTTGATTTCAAATATTTCAGTTGTCCAGTTTGGTGTGTAACCTTTTTCAAATGTATACTTATATTTACTTATTCGAACATTATCATTTACTTTAAACTTGGGGGTTTTAAATACTTTTAAATTCTTGTAGACTGTATTCAACAATAAATTTTCATTTGATGAATTTACTTCATTTGGAGTCATCTGTATTGTTCTATGGTAAGTGTTATTATATTTATCAACAAGTTGTTTATACATGTTGATAAATTTGTATGTTCCTTGATAACTAAACTCTTTCCACATCATTCCTTTAAGAGTTCTATTTAATCTTTTTACAATGGATGCCTTTAGAACACTATACGTTGAATAGTGATTAATATCGTTCGATTGCATAAGTTGATGAAATTCACTATTAAAAAATTCTTTACCGTCATATGTTTGTAAATTTCTTTGTTTTCTATAGTTGTTAGCGAAAATACTTATCGTAGCATTCGTTACGTTTGATGCAGTTTGGTTTTTAATGCTACAACCCAAGCTTTCTTTGGAAAGGTATCTATTACTGTTAGAATATATCAATATCTGTTATTATATACTGCATAATTTCTCATTTGCACCAAATCTTCTTGCCATAAATCATCAATTCCCTTCATTATAACTCGTCTTCTTTTGAAATTTTTTCCGCGCTTGTTTGTACAAATTCATTAACTATTTCTCTTTTATCTGAATTCATTTCCTTTATGCTAGTTGTTCCTTATTAATATGTAAACGGAAATTCGATATGTTTATATACAAGTTTTATCCTTCGATTTTTGGAAACTCGAGTTTTAATTTTTTAATAACATCTACAATAATATTTTTATTAATTGACTTTAATATAAATTATTCAATATTATTAAATCTTTCCTCGATATTCTTTAAAAAGCCTCCATTTACAAAATGAACTTGATCCTTCACTACTTTTTCAAAAGCTTTAACATCGTCATCGATACCTTTTTTAATCAACGCTCGTAATACTTTTACATATCCTCTGATAACGTTTAATTGTGAATTATAATAGTTTTTAAGTCCCTCACTTTGATCTTTAGTGGTTTTGATGATAATATGGATTTTGTTGATATCTTTTGCACTGACATCCATTTGGAAATTATGTTTGTACGTACTTAAATTTAAATTATTTATATTATTCTTAATAGAACTTTCTCCAAACTTATTTATATAACTCATTTTTAATATATTATGTCAGCTTCTCTCAATTCTTCAACAATGGAAACTATTTCGTTTTTGTGATTATTATGACCAGCACTTTCCGATGAAAGAAGTAAACGTAATCTGGCGACTAGTTCATTTGGATCATCCCAATATATATAATTAGATTTACGATCATCTGCAATTTTTAATAATAATCCATTACCTTTGTTTAAGACATTTGGTTTCGTAAAACTAAAACTAAAAAACTAATTCAAATAATCCTGGAGTCATTTTCCACATTGTATGTCCTTTTCCAATAGAATTATCTGTATTAAAATTTAGTTCATTATTTGCATATCGCCAGTTTCCGCTTTCATCTATGTTGAATCTATAAACCATATCTATTTTTTTTATTATGCAAGAGCAGTTCCAAATTTTTGACTAGTGAAGTTTTAATTTTATCATTTTCGGTTACCTTGTAGTTGTTTTTATCATCGTCATTATCATCGCCAACTATTGTATTGTAATCTAGTTTTCTTTCTTTGATTGGTATGTATCAACATAACCCACAGCATCATCAAAGTTATCAGAACTATCATCGGATGGTAGTAATGGAAGTTCTGAATCTGATATATCATTATTTAATTGATAAGAACCTGATTTGTAATCACGTGTTTTTTTAAATTATCTAATTCAAGGGTTGCGTTATAGGCTTAATTGTTTTTTAGTTTTTTATTTTAATATCGTTCTTGTTTTAACAATATCTTTTAATAATTTTTTATTATTCATTTCAAACTAATTTGTATCTGGTTGTGAACTTCTTTGTATCTGATACTGATCTGGTTTGTATCTGCCTTTAATCTGCTTTTATAGGGTGTTTTTTAGAGGTATAGAACTTCGAATTGAAATAAAACACAAGAAAATCGTTTTAATGTCCATCAATTTGGCTTTATTGGAAGGATAATTTTATGCCATTAACGTTTAAATATGATTTCGGGCATGTGGCCGCCGCGGCTGGCTCGAATAAAGCCAATTCTACAGGTCCAATTTTCAACCACTTTTTCGAGCATATGGGGCCGTATGTTGGCAATAACGCCACGAATTTTGGCTTCCAAGTCCCCTAACATTTCTGGTTTGTTGGCATAGACGAGCGACTTCACATATCCCCAAAGAAAATAATCCAATGGTGTCAAATCACACGATCTTGGTGGCCAATTGACCGGTTAACCGAATTAATTGCTCTGATGGACGATTATGTCGACCATAAAATGGACGGAGCTTGAGGTAAACTTCGCGAACGGAACCATTATTTTCGAAATAAATTTGCACGATTTGCAAGCGTTGTTCTTTTGTCAACCTGTTCATGATGAAATGGCAAACCAAACTAAATATTAATCACTTGACAGCTGACAAAATGGCCGCCAGTTAAAAAAGTGATGCCAACTTAAAGTTCTATACCTCAATAAAAAAACACCCTATATCTTCTCTGTATCTGCTTTTAGCTGTTTATATCTGCTTTTGTGTTATCTGCGGTGAATTGCACGGTTCTGCTAGCTGTACGAAGCCCCAAAGATCAAGCTGAAATAAAATGTAGTAATTGTGGAGGTAATCACACTGCTAACTACAGAGGATGTCCTGTATATTCTTTCGTTAAACAGACTATGGGACAAAAACTTAAATTAGCTCCAGCTCAATCAGCAAACGCTTTCTCCGCCAATTTTCCTTCAATGAGCCAACCAAGTACTTCACGTTTATCATATGCAGATACTGTTAAGACAAATGCTTTTCCCACGCAGAAAGTGTCCCCACCAAGTAATTTAACAAATGCTAACACAAGCTTTAGGTTCAGTCGCCTTGAAGCGACTATTGATAATCTGGTGCAAATTATAAAAAATTTTACTACAAATATGACTAGCATGATGCAAGAAATCCTGCGAATGCAGATTACTCTGCTTCAAGCATTAATTAACAAGCCATGAACACGTTAAAAATACGTTTCTGGAACGCAAACGGCTTTCGCCAACTAAAAACGAGCTCGAGCACTTCCTTTCGGAAAAAAATATTGATGTAATGTTAGTTTCTGAGACTCATTTGACTTCGAGAAGCTTATTTAACATGAATGGCTACACCTTATATGATACTAAAGACCAGAGAGGAAGAGCATGCGGTGGATCAGCAATATTAATAAAGTCAAGACTCAAGCACTATAATCTTGATAACATCTGTGCAGAACATTTACAAACAACTAATATTTGTATTTAAAATTTTTGTACAAATTTCGTTATATCATCAATTTATTCCCCTCCAAGATTCTCAATCACTGAGGATGAATACGGGGATTTCTACAAATCTCTTGGGTCTTGTTTCATAGCAGCTGGAGACTACAATGCAAAGCATACGTTCTGTTGTTCACGCCTTATTACACCTAGAGGAAGAGCGTTGTTCAACACAATTTTTCCAAAATGGGTTTGGACGTCATTTTAAGTGGAGAGCCCACTTACTGGCCTACAGATATACAAACAATTTCGGATATTATAGACTTTGGAATCATAAAAAATATTTCTAGGGATTTAGTTCATGTCGAAACTTCCCTAGATCTGTCCTCCGATCACTCTCCGACTATCGTTATAATCTTTAACTCACTTAGAAGTGATTTACCTCACCCATATGTGAAGATGATCAATCGTGTTAATTGGCTGAGATTCAAAAAATATCTTAGTAGTGATTGCACGGAAAACATAACGCTAAGAATATCCGATGATATTGAATCTAACATTGTGAATCTAAACGAAAATATTAAGCAGGCTGCTGAACATGCTTCTACCTCACACCCGCAGACTGGGTTTAACAGAATTTATTCTACGGACATTGAACGTCTCGTATATGAAAAAAGAAGAGCTAGAAGGGAATGGCAACAACACATATCACCACAACATAAAATCAGGTTTAAGGAGTGCACTAAACGACTCCAAGAGTTGCTTGCATCTGAAAGAAGTGCATCTCTTAAAAATTATTTGGAAAACCTCGATGTCACACCAGTATCTAATTACTCTTTGTGGCGCACTGCGAGAAAGCTTAAAACACCCGTTGAGCTTAAACCACCTCTGCGAACTTCTACCGGATGTTGGGCAAGAAGTGATACTGAAAAAGGTAATTTGTTTGCAAAGCATTTAAAATCCGTATTTCCCCAAACAGATGTGCTGCTGCCTTTGATTTACCGAGTGTAGTTGCTCTACCCCTGGACCCTTAAATTTTAAGATGCGTGACATACAGAAACTAATTACTGAACTCAACCCGAAGAAAGCTCGAGGTATTGATGGAATTAATAACAAGATGCTAATGAATTTGCCACTCATTGGAACTAGAATCCTTCTATTTATTTTTAATGCCATATTACGACTAGAGTATTATCCACACCTCAGGAAGCTTGCCAAGGTCAAAATGATTCCAAAGCCAGGCAAAGACCTTAAAAAGGCTGAATCGTACAGGCCAATTAGTCTACTATCAACAATGTCTAAACTTTTCGAAAAACTGCTCATGATAAAATTGTCTCCAATTCTAATTGGTAGTGGGTGCATACCAGACCATCAGTTTGGTTTTAGAAGTCTGCATAGCACCATTGAACAAACGCATAGATTGGTTTAATTTATATGAAGAACATTTGAAGAAAAGAAATATTGTTCTGCCCTCTTCATTGATGTTTCTCAGGCATTTGATAAAGTATGGCATGAAGGCCTTATTTTAAAATTGAAATCATTCTACCAATAAATTTTCTAAAGCTATTTTAAAGTTATATTACTACCCTGCAGTTCACGGTTGTTGAAGGAGGCTTCATGTGTGTGCCCAAATCTATATCATCCTGTGTGCCACAGGGCTATTGGGGCCAGTTTTGTATTTATTTATACTTGTGATATGCCTGTGAGCTGTAACATCCATATATCTACATTTGTCGATGATACAGCCTGACTTAGTATGTTCGAAAACCCTCACGAGGCTTCCCGATATCTACAAGAACACAGCTGGAACTATGGTTAAAGTTATGGAGAATTAAAGTTAACGAACAAAAGTGTGTTCAGCTAACATTGACTTTGCGAAGAGATACTTGTTCCCCAATTCGAATCAACAATCAAGTTGTTCCTCAACATTCAGATGTAAAATACCTTGGTATACACCTTGATCGACGGCTTACATGGAAAAACCATATTGACTCAAAGCTAACACAAATGAAACTTCAATTAACTCAGATATATTGGCTGATTGGTAGAAATTCAACACTCAGTCTAGATTGTAAACTTTTAATGTACAAGTCGCTTTTGGAACCCATATGGTGCTACGGAATACAGCTATGGGGTACTGCTTCAGCTTCCAATATAGAAAGAATCCAACGAAGGCAAAACAAGATTTTAAGACTAATAACATCGGCTCCATGGTACATAAAAATTCAAATTTACATCGTGATTTAAATATGCCACTAGTGACTGAAGAAATAAAAAAAATACGCAGGCAAATACTTAACAAAACCCGAGTATCATCCTAATTCACTTGCTCGTAACATCTTGAATTTTACTGGAAACATCCACTTAAAAAAGAGGGACACTATGGCTCTAAGACTCAACACTCCAGATGAAACACCTTGAAAATATTTTTGTACTTAATACGATATTTATGTATTATTGATTACTATCACTAAGTTTATGCCTGACACTGGTTGGGCCTAATTATTATATCTAGATTTAAGATTTTAATACTTATTTTTAGTTAATTTTTTGGAGATACAATAAATAAATATACGCATGAAAAAAAATATCTGCTTTTATCTGATCTGTATCTGCTTTTTATCTTTTCTGTATCTGCTTTTACCTGCTTTGCATCTCCTTTTGTCTGCTTTTATCTGCTTTTTATCTGCTCTGTATCTGCTTTTATCTTCTCTGTATCTGCTTTTTAATTTTTTTTATCTGCTTGGCATCTTTTTTAATCTCTTTTATATCTCCTTTTTATCTACTCTATATATACTTTTATCTGCTATGTATCTGCTTTTATCTGCTCTGTATCTGTTTTTTTCTGTTTTTAACTGCCCTGTATCTGCTTTTAATTGGACATGTATATGTTTTTATATAATATGTATCTGCCTTTTATCTGGTATCTGTTTTGTATATGGTCTATATCTAATTTGCATCTGCTTTTATCTAGCTATGAGCAACTTCTGGACAAAAACACTTACAGTTGTATGAATTTATCGAAACGTTTTCTATATCGTCATTTATTTACCGCATCATCCTTACTGATAACAACGAATCCATATTTATCTTTCCAGCATACATATATCCGTAAATTCTTTAAACGACATATCTCATATAACATGGTCATACGAGTTTTGTTCAAAAAGTATCGCAAAATTTGAATTTTCGCGGGTCACGTATATTCGAATATTAATTTTTTATGGCGTTATGTTGGTGATGACAATTTCGACCATTTTGAATATTCAGTTAATTGTTGACAGCTACTTTGCTTGCACGTGTTTTGGCTCGTCTTCGTGCGGTAGCCTCCATTGAGATGATTGAGCTTTGGTTTCCACGTCTTAACCATAAACTCACGATTCGTCCCCAATTATGACCCTCTGGAGCAAATTTGGGTCGTCGTGGACAGAGTCCAACAGCTCATTAGCAATCTTCATGCGATGCTTTTTGGTCGAAATTGAACAATTTTGGTACGAATTTCGTGGCGACCCGTCTCATGCCCAAATCATTGATAAAAATCGAATGGCACGAGCCAATCGATATGTCTAGGACCTCAGCAAACTCTCTAATTGTGATTCGACGATTGGCCTATACCATTTTATTCACTTCATCAATTTGCTCGTCTGTTGTTGAAGTGCTCGGGCGTTCGGCATGCTCTTCGTCGTTCAAATCTTCTCGGCCTTCTGAGAAAATTTTTTACCACCGATAAACGTTCCAAGGTAGCCTCGCCGTATGCCACAGTGAACATTCGGAATGCATCCGCGCACTTAATTTCGTTTTTAACACACAATTTTATACAGGTTCTTTGTTCCATTTTTTTTTAATAAGTAACAATCGAAGATGAGCCATAACACGTGCACCTGTCAACAATTAACTGAACATTTAAAATGGCCGAAATTGTCGGCATAAGTGAGAGACATGATTACCAACATAACGCCACAAAAAATCCAAATTCGAATATACGTAACCCGCGAAAATTCAAAATTCGCGACACGTTTTGAACGTTTTCTTGTTTAAATATTATGATCATATTCGCATTATCACGTATTAGATGTTTGGGAATTTTTGTATGTTTCATATAAATAAAAGCAATCAATATGCTTATGTCTACCCTTGCAAAGTAATCTCTTATATTATCTTGTTTACCACAAATAATGTCACCAAATATTATTATGGAATTAGAATTTGCTTCAGCGGGACATCCCACACTATTAATTTGCATTGTTGCAAGACTTTGCCCATTCCCGAATTTTTGGAAACATTACATCTGCTGAGAATGTGAGAAAATTCAATTAAAAATTGGCCAAAAAATCCGAGTAATTTTTAGCTCACTGATCGGACATTAAACAAAAAAAAATTCACTCAATTTTTTAATTTTTTTCAAAAAATATCAAATTTGTAACAATCAGAACACTTGATTAACAAAACAATTGATTTTTATGTCATTAATCATTGTTTTTTTTTTAATTTTTTTTAACAAAATATTCAAATTAAAACGATGATTAAAACGAAAATTAAATGCCTGTGGCAAAAACACACTCACTTCACATACGCACGGCCAAAAAATCCAAGTAATTTTTAGCTCACTGATGTTGCAAAAAGTTCGTTGATGTAAAATTAAACGTTTTCAAAACGTTGCAATTTGAAACCGACACAACGAAAAAAATAAAAAAGTAAACACGTCACTCACACCTTTTTTCGATTGCAAAACGTTTTGGACTTGAGAATATTGAAAATTATAAAAAATATCAAATTTGTAACAATCAGAACACTTGATTAGAAAAATTTTTATTTCATTAATCATTGTTTTTTTTAATTTTTTTTAACAAAATAAACACACTCACTTCACTTACGCACCGCACACACATGCGTTATCGGATTTTAACCAAACATCATATAAACCATATATGGGCCACTGCCTACGTAGTGTATAAGTTTGGTTGAAATCGCACGACGCGTTTATGAGTAGTTCGGCGACGTACATATACGGATACTTATTTTTATATATATAGATTTAATCATTTTAATTTTCAACGAGAATCTAGTTATACTATTCATTCAGAATAGAAATATTAATATTAATTATTATGGTTATTAACTATTGTAAGACAGCTATACATAGTCAGTATAAGGTTGGAAGTGGCTTTGTAAACAACTTAATTAATAAATTACCTGTTGAGCTGCATTTTCCTGGATATCAGTTTTGTGGACCTGGCACAAAACTTGAAAAACGATTAGCGTCATAAGACCAAAAAACTAAGAAAAAGTTTACAAAAAGGAAAATTTATAACAGAAAAATATTTTCAACTTCTATTAAAAATGCATTAAAAATTAAAAAAAAGAAAAACCAGATAATATAATATCTGCTGTCAAGATTGTGCAAAAATCCATACATCCATAGTTTAAAGGGAAAAAGGCAATTGAAGTTACTATACCAAAAGTTATTCCAGTACCGAAAATCGGTGGATTTCTACCATTGGTTCCAATTTTAACAGCCTTGTCAACGCTTGGAGGATTAGCTGCAGGCGGATCTGCTATTGCTAAGGCTAAACAGGATATGGACCCAATAGTCTATTAGTTGAACTAGATATAATGAAATATTGTAAAAAACTTAAATATTTCAGAGGAGTTTTTATATGCGATCGTTTGCCTAAAAAGCCATTTAGTGATATAGAATGTTGTATTGTTAATTTAGACAATTCCAGCGGTCCTGGAACACATTGGGTAGCCTATTACAAAAATCATAAGTAGAAAGAATATTTTGATAGTTTTGGAGATTTACAACCACCACAAGAAATAATTAATTACTTAAAAACACCTATTGAATATAATTATCAACAAAAGCAAGCAAAAATTTAATATATTTAACAGTGGTGATTTATGTAGAGCATTTTTATTTTATAAATATTTTTAAAATAAACCTTAAAAACATTGTTTCAATTTCAATATAGACATAAGTTTTATTTATAAATAAATATATATATATATATATATATATATATATATATATATATATATATATATATATATATATATATATAAATACATAGATTTTCCTAAAAATATATATACAAATTTGTTTTATTTACAAAGAGCTGTTTATACGTTCATAAGTACATAGCATGAAAATAATAATAAATAAGATGAACTGTTATTAAAATCTAGATATGAATCAGTGATATTCATAAAAATGTTATCATCTTTATCTGAATAAAATTCTTCAAATGTCTTTTGTCTATAATGCCCTCTAGCAAGTATATTTATCTGGTTTTTATCGATAAATCTTTTATCATCTGCATAACTCAATACAACTTTATGTAACATTTGAGTATGTAACTGATAGTATTTCGATCTAAATATATTCATAGAATCTGAAATAATTTGTTTTTCAAATAAGGATTTTTATAATCTGAAATAGAGTAATTCTTAATACATGATTTTTTTACTCCTTTGGATTTCTTTATATGATCCATCGCAACAGTTTCAAATGAATAAATTTTGGATCGAAATCCGACAAACTCTTTCATAATTTTCCTTTATTTCGTCTAGATTGTAAACTTTTGAAACACAAGGCGATTTTGAAGCCTATACGACGCTACGGAATTCAGCTATAGGGCACTGCTTCAGCTTCAAATGTAGAAAAAAACCAACGAAGGCAAACAAAATTTTACGGTTAATAACATCGGCTCCATGCTACATTAGAAACTGAAATTAACATCGCAATTTAAATATGCCACAAGTGACTGAAGAAATTGCAAAATACGCAGGCAAATATTTAAAAAACTCAAGTCACACCCTAATCCGCTTACTCGTAATATCTTCAATTTCGCTGGACACATCCGCTTTAAAAAGAGGGACACAAGGGCTCTTATACCTAACTGCTTGAAAAAAATTTTATTTGTTTGCTTTGCACGATTCTTATGTATTATTAACTACTATCACTAGTTTATGTCCGACACTGGTCAGGCCTAATAATTATATTTAGATTTGAATACTTACTGTTATTTTATTTTTGAAGATACAATAAATAAATATACGTATTAAAAAAAAATTAAAAATGTTGTCAGATTGATGTTCGGATGTATCGAACCTTGAAGCAACATCTTGACGGATATCATCCTAAAAATCATCTGTTTTATGGAATAAATAAAAGAGACCGTATCCATATAATTTAGAGACAAGTTTGTTCCGAGTTTATGTTGCATATATAATGGAAGTCATACATCTTCCACTTAGACAATTCTAATACAGCAAACCCCAATTAAATGGATTTGTTGTACTTGAGCTTCATTATTTTGAGCTGAACCGCAAACATATTATCCGAGAACTGTGTTGTACTTGAAAAATTTTGTTTTGAAATGAAGGCTCTTGCACCTAAATGGTTTCTCCTTGTAGTCTCCCACTCTGTAAAAATTTTAACATCTTTGCGTTTGTGGATATTTTCCATAGTTTTTCCATAAACTGCATTGTTTAGCAGTTTAAAGAAATCTTTTTCAAACGAATTGTTTGCTATTTTTCTGTGGTGAGTGTTTATATCAATATATGGTTTAAGCCAAGGAGATTGCTTAAATTTTAATGCCGTACTCACTTTTTTTAATATCAACCCATTTCTGAGGCATTGCGATGTCAGCTATAAGTTTTTTGTGTTTAGAATCGCCGACCATTTTATTTTCAGGACAAAATGGTAGATCATTATGTGTATCATGTAAATATTGGGGATACTCTAAGTCCACTTCCAAAATATACCCCACAGTTGATGTATCTGGTATATTATATACATCTAAAATATAAAGATTTTCCTCATTAACCCACTCAAATTTTCTGTATGGTAAGTACTCTGACATTGCCCAACCGTACATATTGTTAGCTTCTAAGTACATCATATATTCTGAAGGCTTATTACAATTGTAATCCTCCATATATTTCTTATTTGCCTTAGTATACCTTTTTGAACATTGTACTAGACCCCCTCTGACAGCATCCGGCACAAAATTGTACATATTAATATCAGTAAATAGTTATACTTCTATTTTAGTGGTCTTAAGCATGGCATCCCATGATAGAGCAGGGGCAGTATGATATTGACATAGATAAAGCTTGTAAATATTTATTGTAATACAGCATAGTTTTACAATTAAAGATTTTCCAAACTTTCTTGGTATGTTCGTAATCATCCAAAGAGCATTCAGAATTACTTAAACAATTATAAAACTTTTCTTGAGCGGGAAGATGAGTTTCTTCTTTCTTCTTATTAAATTGAATTCTTCTTTTTGAGCAAATAATTTATTTAGGATGTGAAAATTATCATCACTTAAATTGTTTGCCAGCGATTCTAAGCTGGAGGCCATAAATCGGAAAGAGTCTAAAAAACTAATTTCAAAACTCTCTTTTTCTTCTATTGAAATGAACTTTGAAAGTGAAATGTATAATTCTTTATTAAGAGGAATTACTTTCACATCGCCATCAAAGTTAGAAAGTTCTTTTATAAACAAATGACAATCATTAGAGGAAAAATTGTGAAAGAGGACAGGTATAAACTTAGCAATTCTATAAAGAACATTGCATGAGTTATGTGCTGACCCTCTATACTTGCCTGTAAAATGGCAATGGTCGCGCACTTTGTCATTTCTTAAAATTTTCCCACAAATAGGACAATTTGTGGAGAGGGCATGTAACAGTTTTTCGTCATTTGTCAGTGGCGTCATTGGTACCATTTTTGATACGTAGTTTATATAAATGTCAGTCGGGTCATTAATTAAATTTACTAAAAAATAATCTAGGTGCATCGTCACCAAAATAAATATTAAATCTATCTAAATTATCGTTAAAACTACATTTTATATAATAACTAAAAGCACAAGGAATGTGCTTTCTATATTATCAGATGTTGTTGTTCCTCCTGCCGTTGTCTCTATCTTTTCTAGATATGCCTCAAAGTCCGCATATACAACCAAGGGTGCGTCCAACTGTTTGTGATAATTTTCGAACTTTAAAATATATTCATCCTTCCTCGGCTTACTGACAAAAACTTTTTTGCAGCTTAGGCCGGATTTACATCTGTGTGCCATGTGCCACACATGCGTAAAAAAACGTGACCACTAATTACTAATGAAAAAATATTTGATTCAGACACATATTTATTAAGTTAAACAGTTTCTTACATAACTATAGTCAATTTTATAGAATCCAACATAATTGGAAACTGTTTAAATCAAAAAATATATGTCTGAATCAAACAGGTTTTCATTAGTAATTAGTGGTTACGCTTTTTTTTTGATACATGGCACACAAGAAATGCCAGATGTAAACTCAGCCTTAGCTTGTGCTTCTCCATCATCCTTTCATTATGAGAATACTGAAGACAAGCATTGCACAATAAGATTTTTCCTTTGTGCCCGGTTATACTACTTCTTATTAGCCTGAAATATATAATTATTATGTCCGAATAAGTTAAAATATAACAATATATATACTTTTATGTATTCGTATACCTAGAGATATCCGTTATTAGTACATAGTCAAAGTATCCATCTTTCGATACTAGTAACATGATGAATTTTTTTATTTGAAGATAAATGGTAAGGTCCAACGATGGATTTATCTTCCAATCCAAACACCTTCACACTAATCTCATGATTTTGGATCTCAAACTTTTTAATTTCTTTAGTTTTCAAAGGGAATTTTAAATTCTGAAAGTTTATAATTCTATTATTAATTATTATTGTGTTGGATGTAATATTTATTGTATCATTATTTAGCGCAAGGGTGCACCGTTTAAAACTATCCAATATAGGTCATTATTTCGTATATTGAAACATGCTTTTTTGTGTTCAATCCACCGTGGAAGAGGGTTGTAGCCTGAGCCATTGATAAACTCCGCTCGATTTATTTACTCCATCCACTGTCTCTCTCCTGAAACTCTGACATTTGTGGCAAATTTTCTGAATTTGATCTTTAAATATTTCCAAAAGATCATCACTCACTTTTATAAATTGCATTTTGGATCTGTGTGAAATCATACATGAATGTATCTCATCATCCAATATTTTTATATAGTCACATTCAAGATCCATATTGTATTTAAATATCAGATGGTGGATTTGTGCATCGGATAATATTATCAAAAAATTTTTTGAACTGTTTCGAAAAATTCTTCTGGAAATAAAATTTCCTCCCTCTCATTTTTATATTAAAAAGTTTGAATTCTACTTTTAAATGCTGTGGATTCCAGTTTCATCTCATTATTCACTTCATGCTTCTTCGCATTGTTCATGCATTTTTAAATTGTTTTTTTGTCTCCAAACCATGTGTGACATTCCGAACAATGATGACTTTCGTGAATTTCAGCCATTTTCTTTTCAGCAAATTTAATTTAATTATTTGTAATTCTTTTTACCAATATCAAATACTTGTTTCAATGTAGTTTTACTACTGTTAGAAAAAATATGTTGTTGCTTATAAAATAATTTTTAAATACAAAATAATTTTCGAATATAAATTATAAAATACATAGACTAATTTAATATTGACACTCAAGTATATGTTTAATTCTCTCTCATGTGAGATTAATACATAATTTCACTTATCGCTGCAGCCACACGTTCAATAAATTGCTTTCAATTTCATCACACATATTATGTGTCAAAACTCATTTGAATTGACAGCTGTGGCCCAAGCTGCACAAAAATTGATAGTCAATTTTATTTTAAAAATGTCTCCGACGAAGAAACAACTGAAATTGGTAGCTTCAATCAAAGAGCTGCAAGAAATAAAATCTTTAATGGAAAAAGAAGAAAAAGAAAGGTTTTAAGAAGATACTGGATAAAACCATTATTACTGATTGACAAGGTATGTAAATTCAACTAAATATTTTATCTAATTTTTTAATTTATTGATGTAAGTAAAAATATGTTAATTTTTTATTTCAGAATGGATCACGATTTGGAAGCACATCTACTTCATGATCTAATGTGGGAAGATGATGGCGGTGACTTCAGAAATTTCACACGCATTGATGTGAATAAGTTCGAAGAGTTATTACAGTTGGTGAGGTTTCATATTCATTAATGTTTGAACTGTTAAAAGTTATATATGTATTTAAATTTTTTGTCCACCAAATGTATGTGCAAAATGGACTGAAGAAAAGTGACACAGCGATGCGGTTAGCTGTTACACCCAGGTTAAAATTGTGTGTCAGTTTAAGATACATAGCTACTGGAGAGTCCTATAAGTCCTTGGAGTTCTTGACACGGCTTTCGCGGAACACAATATCAGCATTCGTGCCTATTTTGCTAAAAGCAATATACCAAAGCCTCTAGGAAAATTATTTAAAGGTTAGATATGCATTTTTAAACATACAGATATATTCCAGAGAAGTAAAAGTAAATGAAGTTTACTTATTAAAGTTTCTGTTCTAGATATTGTTAATAAAACTTAAAAAAATTAAACTGACTAACGTTCTATATACATTCCTAAACGAAAGTGGAACTGCAAACTAATAACTTTTAATCAAATCAAACCTTCATTTACTTGTATGCACTTCTCTGGAACATGCCTGATACACATGTGCATATGAGTGAAAATGCTTTTATATTTACGTTTTTCCATTTTCCTAATATATATATTTAAAATATTTATTTTCTATTTTAATATAACAAAAAAATAATTCAACAGTTTTATTTCAAACAATAAAAAATTAAAGAAAATTAGATCAAATGTTTTCAATTGATTATAAAAATTAATAAAAAACCCGAGATCAACTCATTTAATTTTTAACAATAACAAAACAAAGTAAAGAAACTAAACATAATTTAAATATATACATAAAAGCCAACTAATTATAGATAATCCTCTTCGGAAATATTGGCATCATTCATGGCAGAACGCAAAATATTGCTCGAATTTGTTGTAGTTGTTCTTTTTAATAAGTCCTTTTTTCTGTTTGATAGCATTACCTGAATATCAGCCATCACTTGATATGCTTCCAACTCTGGAAATTCGTTTATATGTTTTACAACGTTTTCATCAAACGCTTCAAAAACACCACTGTGTTTGTTCATTTCAATTAGCTTGTCTAAAGCATCATCCAGTTTAGATCTTTGCTCTGGTGAGCGCTTTCTCTTCTTTGAAGATGATGGTGTTGCTATATCGAGTCGCTCTGTCGAAAATGACTCGTCAACTAATTCATCGGTGTCGATATTTTCCTTTAGTTGAATAAAATAAATAGTTTACCTTTAATACCTGTATAATTACTAATATTTTATGCAATTTATATTATTATTATTTAACAGATGCATAATACGGAAATCGAATGTGGCAATTTCCACATACATTGGGAGCACTGGATGGGAAACATATTCGAATAAAGGCTCCAGCGAACTCAGGCTCCCAATTTTTCAATTTAAAAGGCTTTTTTAGCGTCGTACTTTTTGCTGCTGTCGATGCACATAGTCGGTTTGCCTACATAAACGTAGGTTGTAATGGGAAGTCTTCCGACAACACTATTTATAGTGAAAGTTTTTTGTACCAGTCGCTCCAGGCGAAAGGAATAAAATGCCATACTATTTTGTTGGCGACGATGCTTTTGCACTCGACAGACATTTAATGAAGCCGTACAGCAGAAGCCTAAAATTAAGTGTGCCACAGGAAGTGTTTAACTATAGGCTGTGCCGCGCGAGAATGGTGGTGGAATGCGCGTTCGGACGGCTAGCCAATAGGTTTCGGTCGGATATTTCACGAACCAATGGAAGTCCAACCAAAAACTGTAGACGCCGTGGTGAAGACTTGTTGTGTTATTCACAACTACCTCACGAAGCCTAGAGCAATACCAGCAGCAGCCCAGCCGGAAGAAATCCCAATTGTTGAGGCGTTTTCAGCAATTGGGAATCAAAGTCATAAGACTTACAAGTACGCGTGTAGAGCTAGGGATGAGTTGGCACGATACCTGACCACAAATGGGAGTGTGGATTTCTAGTGGCAAGAGATAAATATAAAACATACAAATATATAAACTAAAGGCACTTATTAAAAATACATTGTTTTTCCTTTTAATTCTGTGTATACTTACCTGGTTTGAATTGTCAACAGTTTCCCGACGAATAAGAGATGTGTTGAGAAAGGTCATCTCGTTGTATCAAAACACGGTTGGCATGTACATAGAATCTGTGCTACATCCAGATTTTTTACTTCTTTCCACTTTACCTTTTTCTGCACTGTAGGCTGTCCGAAGAGATTTAATTTTTTTTTTAACTTCTTCTACAGGCATTTGCATTTCTGCGGAAATCTGTTCATATGCCTTTATCTTTAAATCATTTCGTCGATATGTCGAAAGATTCATATTCCATAGGACTTCGTGTCTTCTATATAGTTCTATGAATCGCAACACATGCACATTCTTATTAATTTTGTTCATATTTATTATTTTATTTTGTAAAAAATCACAAGTTTTCTAAAACACAAACTTTTTGAATATTTTTGAACGGAAGAACAAAAATAAATTTCTGATCAGCTGTTCAAATTGAAAACTAAATTGCCATATAAATGGATAAGTGAATTTGATAGCAATATAGTTTTCAATCTAAAAAGTTTGTGTGTGTTAGTAAAATAAGTGTGAGTGTATTGCAAATTGAATGGAATTGAAAAGCAAAAATTGAACGTGTGGCCCCCATGTATATAATACGTAACAGGATAGAGAGTTGTAAAAGTAACATGTAAAAACATTAGTTTCTGACTTTCATATCTTATTATAAAGAATGAAAGAGATGCATTGATATTAACCTAAAATAATTAATTGTTTATTAGAACTTGATTTGAGTATTTGAGCTAAGCTATAAAATTTCAAAATCTGGATAAACCGAAGAAAGGATAGGAAGAAAAACTAAAATAAACAATTTCTTCAGTTACTTGTGGCATATTCAAATCACGATGTAAATTTGAATTTCTTATGTACCATGGAGCCGACGTTATTATCCGTAAAATTTTATTTTGCTTTCGTTAAATTTTTGCTATATTTGAAGCTGAAGCAGTACCCCATAGCTGAATTCCGTAGCACCATATAGGTTTTAAAAGCGACTTGTATATCAAAAGTTTACAATCTAAAATGAGTGTTGAATTTCTACCAATCAGCCAATGTATCTGAGTTAGTTTAAGTTCATTTGCGTTAGCTTAGAATCAATGTGGTGTTTCCATGTAGTCCTTCGATCAAGGTGTATACCAAGGTATTTCACTTGTAAATTTTGAGGAACAATTTGATTATTGATTGTAATGGGGGAACAAGTGTCTTTTCGTAGGGTAAATGTTACCTGAGCACACTTCTGTTCGTTTACCATTATTCTCCACCTGTTTAACCATAGTTCTAGCTGGGTGATATGTTGCTGAAGATATCGGGAAGCGTCGTGAGGGTTTTCGTGCATACTAAGGCAGGCTGTATCATCGGCAAATGTAGATGTGTGAATATTACTGCTCAAAGGCATATCACAAGTATAAATCAAATACAAAACTGGCCCCAGTATACTACCCTGTGGCACACCAGATGAGATTGTTTCAGGCATACTCATAAAGTCTAATTCCACAAAAATGTTTATTGGTAACAAAGTCTTTAATTTTAAAATTAGGCTTTCATGCCACACTTTATCAAATGCCTGAGAAACGTCAATAAACAGCGCAGAGCAATACTTCTTTTCTTCATAAGTTTTTCGTATAAATTGAACCAATCTATGAGTTTTTTTTTAATAAACACAATTTTGCTTACTATAAAGCGAGGACTTGTTAAGTCTTCAGAAGAAGAACTATGATCATCAGCAGCATCAGCATCAACATTATCGATATCATCATCATCACCAACATTATCGTAATCATCATCAACATTATAGTTATCATTATCACCAACATCAGCCCCATCATTATCATCATCCATTACATCAGCTCAATCACCATTGGATAAAATAATAATGGAATTTAAAAGTTCAGACGATAATTTTTTTAAATTTATAAAATATTGAAAGTAAATAATAAATAACAATTGAATTAAATAATCTTCTGTTCTTATTTACTTGAAATCATTAAATTTATATATTAATATTATTATAAATAAATGTATTTTAAAAACATAATCAAAATATTTTAATATAATTTTGGAATTTTGCCTCCTTCCCAAGTAAAAAAGGGTTGTGAACTTGAAATGTAGAAGCCTTCGTTGTCTTCAATAGTTTTTTCATTGTCCTCAGGAAGTATCTCCGCCAATTCCAATATGTATGAATAATTTTCTAGTTTCTTTGTTAAAGAAAATGTTTCATCCTGAGCCCCTTCAATTACTTTGTCTTCTAGGCTACTGTAGCGTTTGGGAAGATATAGCATTCCATCCTCGAGTTCTGCAATCACTATATTTCCATATTTAGTCTTATGACAAAACATCATTATCACTTTATATGGCTTTGATGGTTGTAAGTCCTTCACATATGTATATGATTTTGCTTTCAGGCTTTTAGCCTCAACAACCTCAATGTTTGTAATATTTTTTGAAGTCATAGTTGACTACTGAAGGATTGCAATGAATTAATGAATAGTAATAATTTAATAATATGTATGTTTATGTTTAGTTGTGTGCAGAAATAACATTAAATGCATTTAAGAGCCGCAAACAAACGCACCATTACTATACAAGGCTTGCTTAAATAAAATTCTTCCTTAAATTTTTATACTTTCATTCCAAAATAAGACAAAAGAATCTATTTTACCTTTTTCGTCTTACCAACCAACAGCAATAAAAAAGCAAATTTATAGCATTTAAGAGCCACAAGTAAATGCACAATTACTACACCTTTTAAAATAAAATTCTTCCTTCAATTTTTACACTTTCATCCCAAAATAAAACAAAAGAAACTCTTTTCCCTTTTCTTCTTACCAACCAACAGCAATAAAAAAACAAACTATAAACATACACATAACATCATTTGTAAAATTGTCATGGTCACACAGGTCGATGGTAATGCCGTGACCGAGGGTAAAACCGTCGATCAGCTGCCTAGTTTTTTGTAGGAATTGGAAGGTGGTAGGAAGAAATAAAAAGATTTTTTTTGTAGTAGAAAGAAAAGAAAAAAAACGAATTTTGTTTAATTGGAAAGGGAGGTCCAAGGAGCTACCAACAAAAAAAAGATGGCTGTAAAGGCAGGCATATTGGCGGGAAAAAAAGGCCACGTCAGAATTTAAGAAGGCAGCAAGAGAGATTAGTTTTGGTCGTCGATGAGGACAGATAGGTTTTGATAGTCGAAGGAGACGGATTGGGTTGCGGAAAAAAAAGATGTTGATGTGGCTGGTGCAAAATGTGTAAGAAAATTTAAGTGCTGTAAGAGAAGAAAAAAAATATTAAAATAAAAGACAAAGTTCTTGAAAATGTGGCTTTTATTAATAAAAATCATTATTAAAGCGTATAAAGATGTTGTCATAAACATAAACTACTAATAGTGCATTTAACATAAAGAAACAAGTGAACGTTTAAATAAAAGCACAGTAAATAGAACTAAAACTAAGAATAAAAAGAAAATCGTATAAGAATTTAAAATCATTTAATTAACACAAAAAGCCCTAACACCTACTACACGCCACATCCAGCGAGGGAACAGGTCAAACTCATACCACAACCGAAAGACGGAGAAATCATCTTGGGAACAGTCAGCTAAGAAACGCAGCGCACAGGTATTTTGCCAATCGACATTACACAAGCGAGACTGAACTGAAACGGAAAATATATAAAAATTATATATTTATATATATATATATATATATATATATATATATATATATATATATATATAAAATATATATATATATGAAAAAATATATATATGTTTAAATATTTATATGACTTATCTTAAAAGGGAGCTCCGGATGTAGGACACGCCACAGACGGCAAAATCTAGAAACCCTTAGTCCTGCAGCGCTACCTGAAAGAAAATTAAAAAACATAAATAAAAATAAAATTTGTTATTAAAAGTATTAGTACAAATTTGAATTCAACTATATAGAAAGGAAATACCCTGTAGGATGAAATTTTGTTAAAGAAAGGGCTGTACATGGTAAAATTATAAAAAAAAATTCGCTTTGGTTAAACAATGTAAATAGTTTTATTAATTTCTCTTTTTTTCAATTTACATGTCCATAAAATTATGTGGTAAAAAAGTAAAATTTCGAATTCCCAAAATTTTGTTATATAAATTTTATTATTTTAATAAATCAATATGTATTTACTTTTTAAATGAAATTTTTAAAGGTATTCATTAATATGAAAGTGTCAAAACTTACGTGATGTGGTAAGTAAGTAGGGAGAAGAAAAGCTTGTCCAGGTGATGCAAGTTAAGGGACAATGTCACGGAGAGGTCCACTGATCTCTAAGGGGAGGGTTGATTGTCCTGGTATAACACCTGCCAAGCAAATTTGGTCGCGTGTGTGTGTAGGTAACCAGGGAGGGCTTAGGATTTGCTTCGGGCTCCAAACTTTTATTTTTAGACCACCTCAATTTTTGTTTCCTTTTGGAATCCACTTGGCTGGCATGATTTTTTTTGTTCGTTTGTTGTAGTTGCTGGACCTCCAGATGGATTGGCAAGAACCACCCCAAGACGGCGAGCCCTAGCCGGGAATACGCCAGCATGCCACTAAGGCCAATCATCTGGGAACCACCACGTCCATATGTTTCATTCCTTTTTGTCACACAACACAACTAAACTACGACACATTACACAAAAATGTCGCCCAACGTGGGGCCCGAAGTAACACTTGAAAGCAAAAATATGTTCATTTTAGTATTTCATTTCCTTTAAAGTTATAAATTGTCTTTTTTTATTTTTACGTATGACCTGTTAGGTAATAAGAGTCCCTAACAGCCGCGACGCTTTTAAGAAGGAGGAAAACTTGTTTCATTTTAAAAATTTCTTTTCAGGCTGAACCATTCAAACCGCTATGGCGAGCATCATTAGCACCTATGTAAGTCCCGACACTCGAGCCATAAGTGCTAAGGTCGCGTTGCGACATAAAGTGCAAATGATGAGGTCATGTGATTTTTTGATTCAAAGGATTTTTACCATATTACAACAGCCTGAGTCTTAGATATTTTTGAGAAAAACTTCAAAGTTTTATACTTAATATATTTTTAATTGCTCAACTGCTGGAAAATGATAAAGATACGGTGAAGATTTTTTTTGTGAAATAAGCTTTAAAATTTTTTTTTTTAATTTTTTTGAGTTTAACTTACCTTTTTAATCTTTGATAGTTCAGAAAAACCTCAGCTGCTTTAAAGTGATGGTCAGTCCTCAGCGACAAGGAGTTTTTCCATTAATTAGAGTTGCTACATTACTTACACTGGCAGTTGAAAATAGTCTACAAATATACAATTGTTTTTTTTTACTAGTTTTGGTTGATTTTTTTTTTGTTTTGCTTTCAAAACTATTTTTTTATTTTACTTTTACCCGAACACTGCCGCACATACATATATTTAATATATATATTTTTGAAATTCTCC
Organism: Nowickia ferox; assembly: GCA_936439885.1. Taxonomy (NCBI): domain Eukaryota; kingdom Metazoa; phylum Arthropoda; class Insecta; order Diptera; family Tachinidae; genus Nowickia; species Nowickia ferox. The sequence goes on from OW387023.1 coordinate 62,035,706, forward strand.
TGTTATTCCATAGGAGAAACGTATTTTACGATACGAAGTCGATCTTTTTTATATCATTTTGAATTTTTTGTTCTCCACATCAGAGCGATTTTTTTTTCATTCGTTTAATTTTTTTTGTTACTACTATTCGATATAGGTCAAGTAGTATAATATACATTTTTTTAATTTTTTTATTTCTTATTTTGTTTGAATTGATTTTGGAAACGAGATCTGACTCGTCATTGAATTTTGTTTTATACATATTATCATCATTTTCCTTTTTGCTCTTGATAAATGGTTTACCTGAAGTTTGAGTAGAAACTTGAGTAATATTGCCACAACCAGTGCTAGTGTTACCTGTGGGGCTATGACCGCTACAACAGTAACCTTTGCTACTTCTACATCAGCCACAGGTACAGTAACTACCTTTTCAACTGTGAACAATCCAGTTTTGGCTACCGCAGTATAGCATGACTTAACAGCTACCTCAGATGGTGCAGAACTGCGAGTCGAGTCACCAAGTTTTTCAGCCTCCAATGCTCAAGATACTCGTACCGAAAGGCGACCGGATTTTTTCATTCAGTCCAATGGCTGAAGCTCCTTTCGATGCTATGAATATTCAACATGCCATGCTGACTGGTTGAAGAAAGTAGACAGCAAAATTGAAAGAGCACTAGGCGAACTAAAAGACACGTGCCGCATCCGTCTGGCATTGCTCCGATAGTAGGGCCTAGGCAGCAAACAATTCCGACTCACTCGTCTTATACCCGGCCACCAGTTGGTTTCCGCCCTTCTGCCGTGACTGGGCACATTTTTCCACCACAACAGCCACAAAAAGCTGATTATAGGCAAGCAGCCATAAATAAGATACCACCACCACCGCTGTATCCAGCGCCACGATTTGTAGGGCCATCTAGAGTAATGCAAAATGTATCAGGTCATGTAGCACCACCACAGGTGATTGCTCATCCACCTTCGGTTACACAGGCAACATACACACAATTTACGTCACATAATTTACGTCAGCAACCACAGATGAGTACGGCTCAAAAGGTGAGACACCAGCAAAGCATTTTGACAGCTAACGTACAACGAGTACATATACCGCAACAATATGGACAATTTCCACCTCACTATCAGCCTCAGTTGCAGCGACCAACTGCAAGTAATTCACAGCCAAGCCATACACAGGGGGCTTGGGCTGCGCCAACTTATTACCAGCAGCAACCACAGGAATATCCTAAGGCAATTTCTAGGCAAAGCCACGAACCAATAGATAAATATAAATTAGCCAAGTGGGGGTTAAAGTTTGATGGCACCAGTAAGATCATGAATGTCCAAGAATTTATTTTCCGAGTTGGAGTGTTGAGAAGGGATTATGATTGTCCTGATAGTGAAATTCTGAGGAATTTCCTTTTGTTACTTGAAGGACCAGCACTCGATTGGTATTGGGACCATAGGAAAATAGTTCTGATTAATACGTGGGAGGAGTTAGAAAAGGCTTTGCTGGCGAAATATAGATGCTTCGAAGAAGAATATCAAGTCCAGATGAAAATTCTTAATCGTCGTCAACAGCCAAACGAAGCGTTTGACGATTTTTATAACGCCGTCATAAAACTGCGAAACCAACAAGAAAATCCTTACGAGGAGGAGCAGTTAGTCGAAATTATGAGAGGCAATTTGAAGCCATCGCTATCACAGATGATGTTCTCAGTAAATTTAAGAACATTGTCAGAATTCTGTCGAGAGGTGAGATGTGCTGAAAATTTAATTGCTAATCAGAGGCAACTCTATCAGCAGCGTGCTAATTTCCAGCCTAGAGTGAATGAAAATCGCATATCAGAACGAAAATTTTCCTTTATTTTGATTTAGAAGTAGATGCACTACGCTCTACAAATAATTACACTTGCTGGAACTGTAAGGTTGTGGGTCACAGTTTTGTGGACTGCCCCTGAGCTAGTTACACATATTTTTTGTTTTAGATGTGGTAAGGATAACGTTTTGGCCCTTAAATGTCCTAAGTGTCAGGGAAACCGCACTCAGAACACGTCCCGAACTGGCGAGACGCGTTCGACGGAAGTTTTAAGTCCAGTTTTAAATCAACAAACTGAAAAATTGGTGAGTAGTTTTAGGATATTAGAAAATAAGAACAAATTAATGAACAATTTTAATCGTGAGAGGTACAAGTTACGCAAGAAAGTAAGGCGTGAAATTTCTGTTGCATCGCTGTATGAAGGGACGGATTCTCGTCTTTACACCAAAATTACTTTAGGTGGTTGCGAAATAGAAAGTCTTCTAGACAGGGTTGCTACTTGTATCGTGTTTAGGCCCATAATTGTCTAGATTTCGTAAAGAAAGAAGGATATTCTCACGACAAATGGAATAAGTCTCATTGAAGAGACAGAAAGTGATGCAGATATAGTGACTCATAAATTGACAGATGAGCAACAACGGAAATTAGATTCAGTCATATCGTTGTTCCCCCTGCTTCAGTAAAAAAGGTCTCGGTAAGACACATTTAGAAAAACATTATATAGACACGCGGGACGCAACCCCCAGTGAAGGACCGGCACGATCCAGTTTCCCCGGCAGTACAAAAACTAATGTATGCAGAGCTCGATAGGATGCTTGGCCTTGGTGTCATTTAGCTTAGCGAAAGTCCATGGAGTCATCCAGTGACTTTAGTCCGTAAGGGCGAAAAGAACCGGCTGTGTCTGGACGCTCGAAAGCTCAATGCACTGACGGTCAAGGATGCCTATCCTCTGCCCCACCATTGAGGGTTTGCTTAGCCGCTTGGGAGACACGCTTGGATCAGTCTAGTGGGAAAAAACTGCTTTCATGGTGCCTGGGCGACCACTTTACCATTTTACTGTCATGCCTTTTGGTTTGGGTAACGCAGCTCAAAGGCTATGCCGTTTAATGTGATTCCTGCGGCGCTTCGGGACAGAGTTTTTGTCTACTTAGATGATCCTCTGGTGGTGTCTCCAGATTTTGCGACACACCTGGAGTTGTTGTTTCGTGTGGCTAATAGTCTGACAAAAGCAGGTTTGATAAACTTAAACCTGATCCGGCGAAGGTGAAAAGGATTACTCGTTTTGCATACCCTAAAACAGCTAAGCAGGTGCGGAGTTTCATGGGGGCAACAGGCTGGTGTAGGAAATTTATACCAGACTATGCCACCATTGCAGCTCCAATTTTTGACACGCTAAAGAAGGGGAAGCAATTCAAGTTTTCGGATTAAGCCAAAGCTGCGTTTGATCGCCTCAAGAATGCTCTGATTTCGAGCCCACATCTCAATCACCCACATTTCTCCCGGCATTTTTACGTTCAGTGTGACGCGTCAAAGAATTATTCGGTGACTTAACGTGAATGCTTGGCAGTGGTCCTGGCGATTAAGAAGTTTAGGCCCTACATAGAACTTATGCCCTTCTCCGTGATAACGGACCACAGTAGTCTGAAGTGGCTCATGTCACATAAAGATCTTACTGGTCGTTTAGCTAGGTGGAGTCTGCATCTCCAACCTTATGATTTCACGATAGAGCATAGGCAGGGGAAACAAAATGTAGTACCCGATACCCTATCGCGTTACGAAATGGATGAAGTCTCGGCAGATGTAGAAGGGCTGGACGATCTCAACTCAAGTGCTTTTAAATCCAGTGACTATTTAGAATTAACTTCTACCATAGAAAAAAATTCTGACCAGTTGCCTGATTTAAAAGCAGTTGAGGGATTTGTTTACAAAAGAGCACGACCTTATGATGGAGTGGTAATGAATGAGGGACTTCGCATGGAAATTATGGGTTCCTCATGAATTAACTAAGTCCATCATAGAAAAGTCACACAATTCACCTATAGCTTGTCACGGAGGCGTTGGAAAAACTCTTCGACGAGTCAAAGAGTATTTTCACTGGCCAAACCAAAACGCGCAAGTTCGAGATTTCGTTGCAAATTGTGAAATTTTGCAAGGAAACTAAGCCAAGCAACAAAACTCTACGACCGCCAATGGGGGCAGAAACTATAAGCGAGCGTCCATTTCAAAGAATTTTTGTAGACTTCCTCGGTCCGTATCCGCGTTCAAAGAACGGCAACAGTTTTATTTTTATCGTTTTAGACCATTTGACAAAGTTCGTTCTGTTGAAAGCTCTGCCAAAAACAAATACGAAAAACATAGTCAAATTCTTGATAGCCGAAGTGTTTCATAAATTTGGAAAGCCAGAGATTATTGTCTCTGCTAATAGCCAACAATTTGTTAGCAAAGAATTCGCAGAGTTTGTGAAAAATTTTGGCGTTAAACACTTACGTACTGCAATTCATTCTCCGCAAGCTAATGCGTCCAAGCGAACGAATCAATCGATTTTGTCTGCCATACGTTCCTATCTACAAGATGATCAAGCTGAATGGAACACTTTATTATGCTATTATTTGGGATGAAACGCGATTGGAACGCGGTAGTATGTATAAACTCGCCAAAAGACTAGAAAGTTTAAGTGACCCCGAGCTCAATATTATAACGAAATCACAGAAAAATGTCACTAGTAAGACAAAAGATACGCGAAACAATACACAAAGCCTACCTACGTAACAAATCAACATATAATACGAGATGTCGAGATGTTAAATTTGTCCCGGGACAAGAAATATACTGGCGAAATTTCCAACAAAAGCGATTTCAAAAGTGGATTTAATGCAAAACTTGCACGCAAATTTTTGAAATGTCGCGTCAGAAAACCAATTGGAAACAGTCTTTATGAACTAGAAGCCCTTCAGGGAAAATTCGCTGGGGTTATTTCACGCCAAAGATTTGAAGCAATAGATTTAATAACTTTGGTGGTTCTAGTCCCAGCATTTTATGAACAATCGTCTAAACATTTAAAGTAATTAGGCCGTAAGAACATAAATTCCTGAAAACTTGTACGTAATTCTCTTATATACTACGTCAAATCGATTTTCCTATTTATTTACTAACGTTCTATCTAAATAATCACCATTATTTTTGTTTGTTGAGTCTAACGCCGCATATTATAGTCATCTAGTTGAAGAAACCATACTACTCTGTCGTCAACCTATAAAGCAACAAAAATTACTTTAGTTTTACTCAAACATTTTCTTATATATATAAATATTTTATAAATTTTATTTGGGTTGAGGACCTACTCACA